>OZ012667.1:48510728-49110728 GCA_963942505.1 Lordithon lunulatus | reverse complement strand
TACTGCTCAGTTGTATGGTCACCCTATCAGATCAAATACAAGAAAATGTTAAACCAGGTTAATCGAAAATGTTTAAGATATTTATACTTTTTCAAACATGGTGTATATCCTGATTATTCAATCAGCTATAATGCTATGCTGATAGAGTTTGGTATGACATCTGTGCAATCAAGACACACAGTATGTTTTTTATATAATTTACTGCATAGTAATATCGACAATAGCACCATACTATCTGTATGTTCTCGGTAAACAGCTAGGAGCCCTTTGACCTTTCAATATGACAGTCCAAATACTTTCCATCATGAGAATTTGCCATTGATTAAAATGATGCGTTCATATCACCAATGTCAGTATGGTGTGGATATTTTTCAGTCTAACAAAAGAGTATTCTGTCGGAACTTACAGAGCACAACATACAGACATATCCACGCCTGCAGTTATTGTTTATTTGTTTGCGATTTATATGTATATTATATTTATATGTATATGTTATTATTATTTTCATATTTATATTTTTGAGACTACATGTGATTTTTCCTGTTGGTTGGGAATATAGTATTATTATTATTATTATTATTATTATAAACTGAAATAGATTCCTATCACTTAATAAAATTGTATTCTTATTAGGGCACTGCAAATAATTACCACTGTTAAGAAATAATTTCCATCGCCAATCTCCCGATATAGCAATCATTTTGAAATTATTCAAGTTTGTAATACCGGTTCCTTTTAATTGCAACCGTATCTATTTTTATTTTGTCTGTGCAAGACCATATACACACGGTTTTTGTGCTTCCACATAAATAGATTTATAAATGGGAATGGGAACAACTGTACTTTAGGTGGCGGGACACTCACGTCTGAATGTGTGCACGTATATAAAGTTTTAAGATGGAAAATGACTATTTTAGTGACTGATGAAGACATAAAAGTAATTTCTGACTTCAGAATTCTTTACGTTTTACGATAATGATTCTAAAAACCCACAATGCTGCTTATGTATACCGAGCTATTTCGACAAATGGGATGTTTCAGCCTTTAGAAGATCGTACGGAGATTTATATCGCTATGTTCACCAAATTAGTCACGGCGTGAGACAGCACTAATTCAATGAATATTTAAATGATTTTTACAATCGTCATTTTAACGGATAACAACAATATTCATTACAGCTTATGAAATATGTTGTTGAAACGAGTTCAGTATGTGGCATTGTATAAAAAAACATTCAATACATAGCTGGGCATATAAAACGGTATTAATTGTAACTATATATAATTATCACGAGCCGTTCTGTAGTTATGAATGAATGGGCATACCAATAACGCATTTTAGAGCAGCGCACGTCTGCAAAGGAGTGCTGTGAATATTTCTTGGAAATATAGTAATATCCTGAAAGAATGCGCACTTACTTGCAACACAGATTATTAATATATATTATATACTTCTTAATTGATTAATTAAAGTATAAATATAGATATTATTTATATAGATTAGTTACAATTCAAATAATAAGTGTACATTTAAATATTTTTTTCAATATTTAAATCTAACGGAAAGTGTTACCAAACTATGCCCATTCATTATTTCAAATGGCTTGAACTCTGCACTACACTATTACCCTTATGATACTTTCTATGATTAAATCAATTTTATTTATTAATTTAAACTTAATTAGATATATATATATATATATATATATATATATATATATATATATATATATATATATATTCTCAATCGATGATTCACGCTATATGCGAGAATAGCTAAATCTACCTTTATACTTAGCATATACAGATTTTACAAATTAAAATAATACGCAGAAATTTAAAGACAGGTTCAGTTTTGAGGTTTTAAATTCGCTTAAGGCGTAAAGGCATCTGTTTTAAATTATGTTGGCTATTTTTATCGCATAAACTTTATTATTACTCGAGTTATGGCGGTATTACACAAATAAATGCAATTTAAAAATTCAACGATAATTTATTTTTGGCAATTAAAAATTATTGCACGTCGAACTACGGCATTTCATCTAATTTCAAATAAAGATCAATTACACTCTTCCCTTTAATGGTTTTACATTATATTATTTACAGTTAAATATTCCTGCATGTGAAATTATGAATTAGGTATTAATTAGATAGCAATGACTTATTTTCTTACTAACGTAAGCTAATTTAGTAATGAAAAACTTCATCTTCTTTTTCTTTTGGTTGTGTTAGAAGCACGATGTTACCATTGGTATATTTTGAAATATATAAGTTTAAAATCGAATTTATGGTAGTAAAATAAAAAACTAGTAAATCGAAATGATTATGCGAATTATAAATATATACTCGATTACAAATATAAAATATTTAATTTATTAGAGATGTTTATTGAAGTTGACTGATGACAATAACTGTTCTAAATTATACATCCATACATTTGGGCAAACTGTCTGAACATCAAGGACATTTAAAAATAATATTCTACAGATGTGGTGCACATGCAAATAATAAATTAACAAACGTGCAAGACCCTTTTTGCCCGAATCTATAATTTGAATTTAATGCTTTGTGTTTCTGCATCTGATTACTTGCAGGAATGGAATTGTAATTTACTGGTGAATGAACATGACCTAACATAACGCGTAAATACACCAAGTCATATAACCCGTATAGACCCATAGCATCACTTCTCAAATAAATTGTAAATGAATCGAAGCGGCGAAAGGAAATGATTTTTTACCGTAAAATTATTGACCATTTCATCTTAGGTAAAATCCCGTTCATGCTCTCATATTTCCACGATCCTCACAGCAGATGAGCTTGCACAATTCTGTTTAATTTAATGCTATTTCACAGTTCACACATCGATAGGACCGGCGGATAATGGCTGAGGAAACAACAGGCGGCTTTGTTTGTGAGAAGAAAAAAAACAGAACCGATGATTGGGTATAATTTTTCCACCCACGCAGACCATTTCATATTTTAACACCGTGGGTGGTCATTTTGCTCATAACATATTTTATTATATATTATTGACTAAAATACTCCTCTCACGACCTCTACTAATTTAATTAATTAAATAAATAAGCAATAAGAGAATGTGAGCTTTCAGGTGTTTAGCATTTTTAAATTGAAAGCAGGTTATATTAGTTTTTGGTTACAACCAGCAGACGCTGCACACAGTAGTGTATTTGAGCACGTGTCAGCATATAAAAGGATAGTAGGAGAGCATGAGGTGGAATGTTAATTTTCGATCTGCACTATCAGGATACCTACGATTACGTTTGCATAAATTAGTCAGAAATAACTACTCTCTAATCGTTAAAGGTTAATGATTCATAAAATATTACTTTACTAATAGTAAATAATTAGTATAATAATAATTGTGGTTAATACAACTCATTAAATGAAACACGCGTCAAGTATCACATTAATTACATTAATTCTAAAATAGGAAATAAATTGTGCAAGAACATCTGTGGCAAATGAAACCACCCATAACGTTCCATGAACTATTTGCTTGTTTTTTTCTCTAACGTATACTTTTAAGTCATTCAGAATTCTTCTATAGAAAGATTATTGATTGCCATTACGTTTTATTATAAAAATTACAAACAGGTGTAACTCGCCGAGTCGCATTTTCTGCGTACGCGACATTTTTTATATAAAGTTCTTGTGGCTTGACGGTTTATGTTTTATTATTTATAAAATAGTGGTGAGTTAAAAAATTCCAGTATAATTGAATATAAAGGTAATAACATTGAATTTTGGTGACTGTATTATTTTGCAAGGATTGAAATATTTACCATATTTGAGTGAAATAGGATAAATTAAAGAAAGAACAACTAAAATTATCATATTTTGAATTATGTATACTTGGCTAAAATTGTGAAATATTTAAGTTGCATTTCTCAATATATATGGGCTTATTGTATAATTATTACTATGTATTATCAACGGGAATATTATTTAAATGCGAAGAAATGCAAAAAACACATAAAAACGAAAGAAATAATTCAGTACTACAATACTACACTACTACTACACATGTTGATACTAAAAAATGAGTTAAATAATTTAAACAGTTTATTAGCTAACATAATTAATAATGTAATATAGTAGTTCGTTTGCAAATTGATGAACACGGTTAGATAGAAGAAAACAGAAGAAAATACAAAATATAGCTACGCACGAAACTGGACGACAAAGAATCATAAGTAAAAGCTAGCAAAAAAAATTCCAAGCAGAAAACGGAACCTGGAAGAAAAGCTACAACAGGATCGAAACATAGCTAGGTGAATAAAAAAAACACAGAAGCGTGGAAGGTTCTAAGAGTCCTATGGAGCAATACACATAAAGAGAATGCATTCTCCCCAAAATCAGCAACTAAGTGGAAAAGCTACTATACAAAATTGCTCTCCGAGGAAAGACTATAATACTAAGAAGCGCAGCAAGACCAACCTATGGTAAGTGATAGAATCCTCGACTAGAATTGAATTCCTTCGCATTGTAAGGGCTTGGTGACATCATGTCATGATCATTTTGTTTGACAATGCCGTCCCATCTCTGCATATGGGATGCTTCATGTGGGCTGTGGCCGGTGAGAGTCTTCATTTTGTCTATCCATCGAGTACGCGAAATTCCCCTAGGTCTACATCTTTATAATGTTCCTTTCAAGGTCAGCCTTTCCATGGACTATCTCCTTCTTGCTATATGGCCAAAGTATCGCCAAAATCTTCGGCTAATGGTGATAGTGATTCGGTCTGTGATATTTGGTTGCTCTGGGATGGATGCATTGGTACGATGAGCCGTACAAGGTATGCGCAGTCTGGGTCTATATATCAATATTTGGAACGCGTTTGTTTAGCGCTTCTCAGACTTTTTTACTTTCGAGGTTTCCGCCGCATATGTGGTAACGGAGAATTAGGACCTGTATGAGTCTTACTTTGGTTGTGCGAGTTATGACTGTGCCTTGTCATATTCTGCCGAGCTTTGAGGTTGCACCCCATGCCATGGCTATGAGCTCTTTAGAGCGCAGTGTATTGGTTTTGTCGCTGCTGTCCACTCCACGGCCTCTGGGTTTTGCCTGTGTTTAGTTCTAGCCCATATTCTTTGCTAGTATTAGTCAATCGATTCATTATTTCAGCCGGTTCTTCTTATTAGGGTGCATATTTCAAATTGCTCATTCGCCTACCTCCTACTGACACTCCTCCTTCCCAGCCATCGAGAACTTAGCGCCCGCTTTTATAGTCAGTCGATTCATTATTTCAGCCGGTTCTTCTATGCTCGACGCTATTATTAAGGTGTATATCTCAAATTGCTCATTCGCCTACCTCCTACTGACACTCCTCCTTCCCAGCTATCGAGAACGTTGCGCCCGCTTTTATCATAAATTTGCTTGATTCCGCTTGGTTGTCATAGACATTCTTTATCAGCTGAATGAGGTGGTAAGGGGTGCCCAATTCTTTTAGTATTTTCCACAGCGATTCCCATTTAATAATGTAAAATGTTTTTGAATAATCGACGAATATATACATACATACAGATACATCCTGATGTTGATTTCCCTCGCCGTTTCAATGATTTTGGAGTACGACCAAGATTTGGTCTATTATATCTTTTCGAAACCAAATTTTTCTTTACACTTCATTAATGATGTGGGATAAGGGCGATCGTGCGGTAGTTAAATATCCCCTGCCCTTCTTGTATATATATTGGCACTACTCATCGGGCCATTTGAAGGTGTTCCATATTTTTCCGCATAGTGCATGCATCACAATCTATGCCGACGTTGCCCATTGCCTTAAGTATATTCGCTGTTATGCTATCTGGCCCTGCAGCTTTGATCCTTTTTAGTTTTTGTTTACTGCCGCTTCTACTTCTGAGAATGTTAGGCTGTGCGTACTGTTGTTCTATAATGGGCTGTCCCAACTCAAGGGCTACAATGCTAAAGAGCTTGGAGCTATAGATTTTCCATACCGCTGCGATCAGCATCAGTTACCATGTTGCTGTTCTCGCCTTAGATAATCTTACTTTATAAAATAGCTCTCGAAAATCTTGGCGGTTTGGATGTCGCTCAACTTGGGAACATATATAATTGATTTGTTTGTTTTGATCTGATCGGCAGCCACGTTTTATGTCCCCATTTTTATGCCCGATTTCTATAATAACTAAATAATGTAAATCTCCTAGTAACTAGTATCGGAATTCCAAATTGACCAGGGACCTTTAGATCTTGAGTTTAACGCTCTTCCAACTGAGCTATTTCGGCTGATGGAATTCGAAACTGTTTCTTGTTCGATGGTGATATCAGTTTTAGATTGCTTTAGTCGCTCTAATTAGTGACGTATTCGTTATCTTAAACAGATAACATTTGTATGAATTCTAAATTGATTTAATTTGTTATTTGGCTAAAACAATGCCGAAACCAGGGATCGAACCAGGGACCTTTAGATCTTCAGTCTAACGCTCTCCCAACTGAGCTATTTCGGCTGATACTACAGTTTTTACACCAGCTTTTCCTAATTTTTATCATCTATTTATATAATTACAACTTGTATGTTTGAATATGTTTTACTTACAAATTAAATATATATAAATTGCTGGCCTTGATTATTCATAGTTTTGTATTCAAAACGTGTTGAAATCTTTGATATAAAATGTGGTTTATGTTATGCTTAAAGTATGATCCATACAGATATATATTCTGTTGCTATACAGTTCTCTCCAAGTGAGTTTGTCATTCGATAACTAATGCTTCTCCATTTTTTACTTCATATGAAGTATGGATAAAGTATTGTAATCGTGAGGGAAAAAATCTAATTTTGGTGAAATTCTCTTTATTATAATAATAATTTTAAGAGGTTCTATGGAAAATGTCTCTCCCTCGTCTGTCTGTGAGTGATAAATTATACTTCCCCGTCATCAGAAATACCAGAAATATTGACAAACTAAACTAAATTTGCATGTGGCTATTATCTCAGTAACTCTGTCTTGATTCGTTTTTGGTAGAAATCGGCCATTGGTAGGTACCTGCTGCGATTTTCCGTTTGTGAAATAAAGTTCGTTTACAAAATTCTTATTTATTATTTCGAGTATTTTATTAAAAACGAATAAAATTGTATCTCTAATAGAAATGATCCGTTGCATGTGTTAATTTTTCAAAATTATATTCGATTTAGGTAAATTTTGTTATTATTGAAAATATCGAGAATAGTTATAACAATATTTACAGGTTGGAAATTGTGAATGCATATAAATTTGCATAACAATCATAACAATCGTAGATAAATATATAAAAATAATGGAAAATATAAAATGTTTTATTTCTTTAAAAAGAAATATTTCTTAAAAAAATATTTAGGTTATTATGATATGTATGATAATAAAGTATGGTGGTAGTGCATAGAAGACATGAAATTTTTATTGACCCTGGTTCATTATTTCTATAGGAAAAGAATATATATTTTCCGAACTCAAATTTTCTTCACTTCGCACTTTCTAAGGTATACGTTGATATACTTTCGAAAGTGCGAAGTGAAGAACTCGAGAAAGTATACTCTAATTGCATAAATCAATGTTTTTTCAAAACAAATACGTCTTTAGTCATTTGTATTTTAGAAATATAGTACTCCACGATCTTCATTTCAGTAAAACTATGCCGAAACCAGGGATCGAACCAGGGACCTTCAGTCTAACGCTCTCCCAACTGAGCTATTTCGGCTTATAAAACACTTTTTGCTCAGCAGCTCACAATTTTTCATATACGACTGCATTATTCATTAAATAATAACGGGTACTAGGTAAAAGTAATTACCATTCGGATCATCTATTTATTCCGTACAGATAAGAATGATCGACAAATGTCTATAGCTATAGTTCATCATATCAGATATTATATCGACATAGATGCGTACGTGGATTTATATAAATACCAAGAGCAAACTCTTCTCCCTTTCAAAACAATTCAAATGTGACTTACGCCACCTTCATTCTCACAGATTTAAATAATAACGGGTACTTGGAAAAGTAGTTAACTTTCATGACATCTTTTTATTCAGAACAAGAATTATCGAAAATTGTGTATAGCTATACATCAGAGAGGAGTTGCAGAAAGTGGAAAAGAGGTTGAGGGAGTGTGTGGTGGAGAAACGAATGTGGGAGATCTTAAATGGAAGGGCGAATCAGGATAAAATGAACATAGAGCTAGCAGAGTGGGAGAGGAGTTGTAAACAGATGGCGGGGTCTGAGGTTGAGCTAGGCAGTTCGAGTGCGAGACAGGTGGTACGAAGGGAGGCGTTTTCGCGGAAAGAGGTGCAGGTAGCCCTGGCACAGTTAAAACTAGGAAAGGCAGCGGGGGAAGATGGGCTGAAGGCAGAGGCTTTCAAAAAGTTACCGGAGGAAGGAACGGAGAAGGTGCGGCACAGAATTAACAAGGTGTGGAGTGGAGAGGAGGAGGTGCCGGAAAAGTAGCGTGTGCGGACGTAATAAAATATAGGGGGATCACCATTATGAGTGCCGGTTATAAATTGATGATGACTATGGTGAAAAATAGAATGGATAGGGAAGTGGAACAAAAAGGGCTGCTGCCGGAATGCCAGGGTGGCTTCAAAAGGGGAAGAGGGACGAGGGAGCAGATTTTCACGCTGGCGAGAATGGTGGAGGAAGCGCTGGAATGCAAAGGGAGAGTGTATGCGGTGATTGTGGATTTAAAAGCTGCGTATGACTCAGTTCCTAGGGGGAAACTGGTGGAATGTATGGATAGATTGGGTATGGAAGAGGAAGGAGTGGAGAGGGCGAGAAGGGTGTATAAAGAGTCATGGGCGAAAGCAAGAGTGAATGAAGAAATATCTGGGAAATTTAGGGTGAATGTGGGAGTACGGCAGGGGTGCCCGCTGAGCCCCCTCCTGTTTAATCTGTACACGAGCGAGTTGGAAGATGTGCTGAGGAGAGGACAGGCAGGAGGGGTCGTGGTGGGTAGATCCAAAGTGTGGATGTTAGCGTATGCAGATGACGTGGTTCTGGTGGCCAAGAGAGTGGAAGAGATGCAAGAGATGTTGGATAGAATGGGTAGATACCTGGATAAGAGGGGGCTAGTGGTGAATGTGGAAAAGACCAAATGGATGTTGTTTAGGAATAGGGGCAGGAGGGATAAGGACGAAGGGCTGAAATGGAAGGAAAGGCTGATTGAGAGAGTGAATGTCTTTAAATATTTGGGCTTTTGGTTTGACTGTGGAGGAGGGCTTAGGATGCATGTGGAGTGTATGCAGGCGAAAGCAAGAATGGCTTGGGGGATTGCGTGCAGAAAATGGGGGAGTTTGTGGGGTGGTAACCTCGTAATGGCGTGCAAGATATGGGATGCGTGTGTAAAACCTATATTGTTGTATGGAGTGGAAGTGTGGGGATTGCGTGAATGGGAGGTAATAGAAAGGGAGCAAGGTTGGTTTCTGAAGAATCTGCTAGGGCTCGAAAGGTCGACACCGAGGGCAGTGCTATTGCAGGAGACAAATCGTATGTGGTGGAAGTCGTGTGTGAGGGTTGTGAAGTTTGAGGAAAGATTGCAGGATTTGGGCGAGGAAAGACTGCTACGGGAGGTATGGATGAGGTGTAGGAGTAGAACAGAGAGTAGATGGAGGAAGGATAGAGAAAGGATGTATGAAAGTGTGGGTATGTCTGAGGTGTGGGTAAAGGAGAAGCTGAGAGAAAGGGATGGCCTAGGAACTGAGATAAGGGAGAGATTGAGGGATATTGAGTGGCAAGAAAGGCAAGTGAGAATGGCTGAGAGCTCATACAACCCTGGCTACGTAGAGTGGCAAGTGCAGGGAAAACTCCCGAGGTACTTAGCCAGGGGAGAGTGGAGCAGAGAGGACAAAGTATGCATGGCAAGAGCGAGGTGTGGTTCAGAAGAGCGAGGAAGAAAAGTGTGGATGGGGCTGGGGTACACCGCGTGTGCGCTGTGAAGGAAGGGGAGTGACACGTGGTGGCACCTTAGCAAAGAATGTGAGGGAGTGAAAGAAGAGTGGGTTGGAGAGTGCAGAAAGCTGAACCAATGGTTAGGAGAGGATGGGAAAGGCGTGAAAATCTGCAGGAGGCTGACGTGGGAAAGGAAATTGCCGAGGGCAGAGGGGGTTTATTTTAATGGATAGAAAAATGTATTTTATGTTAATTTGTATTCTTTTTTTGTGTCTTTTTTTATTTCGTTCTGTGAAAGTACGGTTTGGGAATGTGTGTAAAAGGGAAGGGTTGGGCTGATATGCCAAATAAAGGTATTTTTTATATACATCAGAGACATTGTATAGACATAGATAGAAAATATATGACATCTGGCATCGGCTTACATATCTTCTTTTATTATGGTATTATCAACACCTACACTTCAAATTCTTTCTTGTCTCCTCATTCTATCCATTGTAGTCACACCTTCTACTTTCGTAAAAATCTCATTTCAGATGCTTGAATTTTACTCTAATTTATCTAGTTTGATATCCATGATTCGCTTCCGTATAATAATAGTAGCGTATATTTTATTTTATTTGAAATTTAGATTTACATTTCTTAACGACATATATTAATTGGCTGTGTCATTGGGGTTCTAGGTGAATAAATGTTTCTACTTTCTATTTTCCGTTCGTTATTAGTATTATATTCGTTGTCAAGTCTGGTTTTGATGCCCATATTTTTTTATTGTAGCTTATATTGTGACTTTTAGTTCTTTGTTTCATATGTTTCAAATTATAATGCGTGTCTTCTTCGGTTTTTGCTAAAATTTCTAAATGATCTGCACATGCATTATCATTATCATTGATACCTTGTCATGATCGATTTCTACCTTTTTTGTTTTGTTCTTTCCTTTATGAACTGTAATATACATAGTAATAAATAATGATTAATATACATTAATGGTGTTGCGGATATGCCTAATAAAGGTCTTTTTTTATACATTTATTCAGAAATATCATGAATAACACAGAGCTCAATGCTCAATGCTGAGTTGTAATAAATTCTGTATATCTCTTGCAAGCATCTCTGGACACACACACATAAATATAAAAATACAATAGTAACCAGGACTTCTAGTTCAATAGGGTTACCTTGATCGTCTGTTAGTAGTAGAAGCATTATTTTCCTGTATATACTAGCTACTACGTTCAACTTCCGATGTATATTGAAAATATCGTTTTTTGAATTTAATTCTTCCATTTGCACTTTAGGTTGTTTATACTAGTTGTATCTCCGTTTTATTTGGCGTTGGACTATTATATATTATTTAGGGTTATTATTTTCTGTTCTGCATTGTTTCATAAGGTTGAGTATATCTGTAGTCATCCATTTTTTTTGCTATTGCTAGTTTCTTTATGGTTACCTATAACTACTTCTACTTTCTTCTTAAATACTCCCCAAATTTCCGCAACGTGCAAGTTTTTGGCCGCTTTGCTAATTGTTTTTCTCTCTCTGATCGAGGGCAGTGAACATCACCGTGAGTAGTATGTATTTATATAATACCTGCTTGTTCTAATTAATATTTGATATGGTGGTACTCACTGGTTGGACCATTAATTTAATATTGTAATAAGAATTTTATGTATTTATTCATTTTAAGTAAACCCACTACAATCTCCCTAAAGGTCCTTTTACGTGCAGATGACAACTTATAAATGGGTATTCATTTCTTCACCTTCTAACTAATCTTTGCTAGAAAGCTTAAAAAGAATCTACTATTCTTCGCCTGTATCAACTGTTTCAGCAGCAACTCTAATCATTTCCGCTTTTGAATCATACGGAATTGGTCATTTTTTTTTTCTTTGAAATAAATTCTTGCACGTTCTTTATTTCGGTAAAACTATGCCGAAACCAGGGACCTTTAGATCTTCAGTCTAACGCTCTCCCAACTGAGCTATTTCGGCTTATAAAACACTATTTTGCTCAGCAGCTCCCAATTTTTGGTATACGACTGCGCTATTCATTAAATAATAACGGGTACTAGGTAATAGTAGTTAACTTTCGGGTCACCTATTTATTCCGAACAGACAAGAATGATATATAAATGTCTATAACTATAGTTCAGAGACCTCATATCGACATAGATAGAAAATTTATGATATCTGTCATCTGATTAAATATCTTCTTTTTCTATAGTTTTATCAACATCTACACTTGAGATTCTCTCTTGATTCTTTATTCTATCCATTTTAGTCATACCTACTTTCTCTAATTTCTCTGGTTTAATATCCACGATTCGCTTACAGCTCACGCCGGTTTCTGTAGGAACTCTAGTTATTTCCACTGTTGAAAAATATTTCAGTTTAGGTTGAAAACGTCGATTCTATAGAAGCTCTAATTATTGCCATTGTTATTGTTTTTTATAACTTCTATCATATTATACATATGTACATATGTACTAATCAATTAAAACATAATATAAATCAAACAAAATTAATGTTTTTAAATACACCGTATAAAAAATGACACAGTAGATAGTTTTGCACATTCAGTGGTCATCGATAGTAAGAAATTGGACGTGCTGCAAGAATACAAATATTTAGGAGTTCTCATCGACAAAAATTTAAAGTTTGAAAGTTATGACAACTACGTGCTAAACAAAGTATAAAAAAAAATTAATAGAATAAGTCAAAATTTAAGTTTTCTTTCCAAAGTAACAATTTATAAAAGTATAATCGGACCACATTTTGACTACTGCCCAACAATAATGTTCATGATGAAATCGCAATTAATCAAAGAAATGCAAAAAAACAAAACAAGGCCATGTAAATTATTTTAAAATGCAATAAATATACATCATACAATATAATGCTGGAAACATTCAATATTATAAGTGTGAAACAAAAAAATATGTTCAATGTTCTTGTGTTTATATATAAACTAAAAAAATAACTTAATTACTTAATCCCACTAAAATACATATATGAGCGTCACCTTTATAACTCCCGCAGCCGACAAGACTTTTATGTATTAAGAGGGAAAAGCGCATTCGAACAAAAACAACTGATTGCACATGATGGCTTATCTCTCTACAATCGCTTGTCGGCATGTTACAGAAAATGTTTAATTTAAAACATTGTTTAGTTTATTTTTATTTTACAGGTTGTTCGTTTATATTAGAAATTTAGATTTTTATTGAATCGTAAGCAGAAATAAGTTTTTATTTATATTGTTTAATCATAAGCAGAATTAAATTTTTATTTTAAATATTATAAGCGAACATACTTTTATTTATATTTTAATTTTCCATGTATTAGGGATTTATCATTTATGTTAAAATTTTGTAAATAGTAGCGAAAATCGCTAATTAAAGATCCATTATTATTATTATTATTATTATTTAGACACCACAAAAAATACGTAAGATAAGTCTCCTAGAATTAATGTCTACTGGAGTTTTATTAGTTTCTTATCGGCTTTCTAACTATAAAGATATAGATGTTATGAAATGAAAAAAAAGAAAATAGTGCTTAATTACATAAAACTTTAAGTAAAATAATAATAGATAATATCGGTACAATGTATAGGTCAGCTAAAATAATAAATCTAATTTAAAGAAATCTACTTTAAATTGATCCATTAACCTTTTGAGTATTTTTACACATAATAGAACTGGACGCGTCGTGTGTATATATGAGGCCACAGGATCAATGGTGCGGCTGTTTTCTCTTCATTTGTCCTTTCTAAGCCTATACTCGATTGAACCTTGATCCGGGTCCCCGGGCCGTTCGGTCTCTTCTCCCTGTAAATCAGATGCACGAGCCGTGCGCGCTCGGGTCCTCGCCCCGCCAGGATTGACAATTTCTATTAGCCGATACAGTACAAATTAGTGGATTATTAGTTCGGGTGATCAATGGTACGGTGTTAATTCCGCGAGAGATAGGGGCGGCAGGGGGGCTCACGGGGGCCACATGAGGCGACACGTTCCGCTGCGATCCAATTTGGAGCTCCAATAAAACTGCCAGAGTAAAGCCCCGTCGATGTTGTTAAGTGACATGAATTATCCACCCCCGCCCTCCTGCTGGCCTCCTGATCTATAGCCGTATACGACATGAAAAATTTAATGTCGTAAAGTAAACAGTCCAAGTCTCATTTCTTCTCCGATACAGCACACGACATATAACAAACACATAGTTCAGTCTTTAACGGACGCAACTTGGATTACATACTAAACAACGCCCGTTGTATTTCAACCCCGACCATTCATTGATTATTTATCATTTTATTTTAATTTTAATTTATAATGTCAATCAATTAAAAATTATTGTATGTATCATAATTTAATAACATAACTAGAGGGTAAATAAATTTAATGTGTATATAAGTTTTGTCATCGAGTTATGAACGGAAAAAAATGAAGAATGTCCTGCAATAAATTATGGCACGGTCCGAGCTACAGAGGAAGACGGAGACAGGTGAAGAGCACAGTTATATCAATGGTGTATATATGATTCTAAAACTGGGTTCGAGATCATTAAATCCATCCTGACGGATGGCATTTGCGGTGCAGCTAAGAAAAAAATAAAATACCAATAATGGAAAACTAGCTAATAGACGGTAGCAATTAAAAATCTTTTTATAATTGAAATGAATTTAAAACGGCCTTAAATGAGCAATATCTATTCCTGAAGCAGTTCAGCTGCCAATGCATCAAAAGAGTCGTCCGGCCTCGCGGAGAATTATCAGAACACAAAATTATAATTTATATAGGTCTCTCTGTAGTGGCCGACCGGCAAGAAATGACGGCGTCTCTTGTCAAAGGATATCAACTGTTATAAATATTGTTTCATAGTTGATTGTCGCCTACCACCCACGACGAAATATTCCAGACCCATTTGCTCTTTACCCGGCTCTCCGTTTGTGTGTGTGGCTGTGTGTGCCTGTGCGCGTTGTTTGGTTTTTTATAACATGTAAGACTATCCACATTTCGCATGCGGCCAGCTCGTCAATCGTGTGTAATCGGTCGTCACCATCTAGACATGACCACCGTCAGATACATGACTGTTAAATGACATACTGGGAGAAGCAGAAAATCTTTTTATGAGATAATTAAAATTATATCAATTTTAACACCCCTATAAATTTAACTTTTAATGTATTACTAGGTCAACGAAATTAATTATATCAAGTCATTAATGCTTATCTATATAACTAATTTTCTGTAATTTTATTATGACATACAATAATTAGGTTTTCAGTGTTTGTTATTCGTTTATTCAGACATAAAATTGATCTAATATCTAGTAGTAACATACTTTTACGAAAAATTAATATACATTATTTCTCAATAAACATTATTTAATCATAATACTGTATATCTCATAATATTCGGCTAATAATTTGATATAATAAAAGTTCAAATAAATTTTAAATAATTATAAATTTATTGAATATATAAAATCGATAGCAACATATTTATTCTCTTCCTTTTTCTCTTTCATTCACTTTCTCATTTTTTTTATATATTCATAAATTTATTTAAACCATATTTAAGAAATAATTCCAACCAATAATATAATAACTATATATTATATTTTATTATTTATTTATAATTAATATATTAATTAGTAATAACTATATTTTTAATAATTGTTTTATATTCATTGACATCACACAATGAAATCAAACAGGATCAAAACATATGTAAATGTTTTAACATTAAACGTAAGATATATTATATGTCGCGTTGACATTTTTAAAATTTTAACACGATAAAGCTCTTTTGTTTCCATATAATGGTTATTGGATAACAATGTCCATTTTATACAGGGCTATAAATATCATAAATATACTGTAGTAGCATTGCGGACCTGAATGATTTTAGTGATGTATATGTATATCTAGTAAATTTGTGCATGTTTGTGTCCATCGTCTACTGTCAAGTGAATAAGGAATGGCCAGGTAGTATAGATAAGAGAGTAAATGGGTATATCTTGATGTTGGTATCCCAAGTGACTGGCGCCTGGTTTGATTTAGTACGGGAAGCTCCCTCTGGACACCTCTGGGACTCGCGACAATGAGAATTGGTTTGCAGATTTATTCGCCGCGGTGGTCTCTCGACTGCCAATCTTGCACACCCATGCCCCAAAAGTTTTGTACAACGTTAGCTAGAGGGAGATATATTTTTTTACTGTTCCCGTTTGGAATAAATTGTAATAGTACAGTTGTTATCAAAATTTTCAGGGAAATCTGATTGTGTAAATATTATAACATAAATAATTTCAAGAAAATTACTCACAACTCTTTAATACATTAATACATTAGGTCAGCTCTTTCATTATGAATACAACGTTATCAAACGAAAAGTTAATATTGATTTATTACATTGGGTTAAATTAAAAAACACAACCTATGACAATTAATACAATTAATACATCAATTGATAAAAGGTAATTAATACATGCAATAATTTAGATTTACGCATTACAATACAATATTATAATAATATCGAGTAACTATATGATGCTTTAAGTATATTTGTGTAACTAATATGACGTGGGTGCATATTAGTTAAAAATAACCTATTTAAAAACGTTAGAGTTGTAATTATTCCGAAATTAAGGCAATTCTTTCTGTGTGCAATATTATTTTAATTACTCTCAAAATTGCATACTTCGGTGGAATATTCAGCTATAAGCGTGGTGTAGTAGGTTGCGAAAGCCCGAAACGTGGGTTCAGGTCTCACGGGAGTATTAATTTTTGAGACCAATTAAATATTCTATTTATTTTTGATAATAGAATTATATTTATATACAGCTAGAGCATGTTTATAAATATCTGTCTGTAAATAATCTAGATTCACATATAATATATAAGTAATAATTATAGTAAACATAAAAGTGATTGCAACACTTCGTCAACACACTATGCAAGATTCCATTCTAGTGTAACACTTTATAAGGTGCAAGTTTTATTCCGCCTGTATTTAACTAACAGAACGTTTACAAATTTAAAGAGATAAATGCAGTTACCCTTTTACATATTAGGTAAACTATCCACAGCAGGGTACTTGAATTATAAACAAACAAATAACATGCAATTGCCCAAGACATTTGGACGACGGGGGAAAAAAAACTTTAAATTAAAAGTAGCATAATGTCACGATTCCGATTGGAATTTTTATGGTCCCATAGAGGAAAGAAATTAAACATTTTCTTAATTAAACTCGCAATTGTTCTAAAATACAAACACAGTGAAAATTCTTTCGGCAAAAGGACTATATTGATTTTGAATACGAGGAGGGCCGCCGCGCCGAGCTTATATTGAATGTCACCTATCGAGAATGTCACATGTTACAATTAATTAAAAATAAGGAAATACCAGCTCCCGCGGTAATTAATCTTAAATCAAATAAGATTCTACAAGAGGTTGTTTAGAGTGTTCACTTTAAAAATATTTTCTTACACACGAAATGTTAGTAACACATACATAGTAGTATTCAAATCATATTTCGTTTCTTATTTTAGTTGGACTAATCAACCAGAGGCCTGGTATAAAGGATTGATGGTATTAATCTTCATATTAGGCCAACGACATCACTTCCAGTGATAGTGGCGGCTTTAGATAAATTATATAAATATATCTATATTTATATAATTTCATTATAATTATGAAAAATTGTTATATAATAATATTTTATTAATACAAAAACGTACATTATGCAATGATAGTTTGATTCTATTGATAACATCCTGTGTCACTATAATAGCATATTAAGGCATAGCATAAAAAAAACAAAAGAAAATAGAAAGCAACATCAACATACTATAAAAATGTAAACTTAAATAATGAATAAATGTTGTAATATTTCTAAACATACAAGGGTGCTTTGAAAAGTTTACGAAATGAATGGGAAAATGAGATAATATTTGTTTGAAATTGTTTTATTTTTCGACATAATCTCCCTTACATTGAACACACTTCATCCAACGATGTTTCAAAGCCATTATGCCCTCACGAAATTCTTGAATTCCTCCACAATAGACGTCGACAGCTGTTTTTATTTCTTCTTCCGTGGAAAATTGTTTTCCCCCAAAGAAATGTTTAGTCGTGGAAGTAGATGGAAGTCAAAAGGAGCCAAATCAGACGAATAAGGTGGATGTTGCAATAGATCGTACTTATGTTCATTTTCCCATTGCTTCCGTACTTGTATGGGGACGTACATTGTCATGATGGAAAATACTCTTCTTCTTACGCAAGCCATTTTTTACTAATTTATTTATCTATTTAGTCAATAAGTCTAGCGTAATATTCACCGTTTATTGTTTGGTTCTTGGGAAGATGTCTATTAATAATATTCCCTTAGCATCCCAAAAGACTGATGCTATAGCTTTTCTAGCTGACTTCATAGACATTATCTTCTTTGGTGGTGGAGCATTCTTATATCTTCATTATTTATATTGTTACTTGGGATCAGGGGTATAACAATGAACCTAACCGGTTTTATTTAAGTTAAAATGGTCTAGACTCATGGCAAATTCTCATTCTCAGATTGATTTATTGTCAATATGCGCGGCACCCATCTTGCTGAAAGCTTTTTCATCCTTAATTCCATAGTTAGAATAGGAAATGTTCTTTCATCTGAGATGGAAAAAAAATATCCTTAGCAATTTCGGAGCCCATTAATCGACAATCCTGCGTAACCACATCGTGGGCTTTTTCGACTATTTCAGGCGTTCTAGCAGTTTTTGGTCGTCCACTGCGCGGATCATTTTCTAGGCTCTCACGGCCAAGTTAAAATTCCCTTGCCCACTCATGTACCCACGTAAATGATGGAGCAGAGTCTCATAATGTATCCTGCATAACTTTTTGTAGCCTTCCAACCTTGTTTCACAAAATATTTCATAACAGCGCGCGATTCAGTTTTATCCATTTTGCAAAACTCGGAAAACTAGCTTTACTTAAAGGAGCACGAAATTGATACTACTTGAACAGAACAATGTAATATTTGTGTACAAGATAGTTGGTGTCATCTATTGCATATAATTTATTCGAACTGATGCTACCAGATCGATAGTGTAGCGCAACAAGGGCCAATCTGTTTTTTATAACAAACTGATTTAAAGGATTATTAAATCGTTAACTATTATGAAATGAGGAATTGAGAGGGAGCCGCTGATTGACCCTTGTAGATTGGCTCTTTTAGTTTTATTTATTAAGTCCTTTAAACCAAATTGGACCTTTTGTTAAAAACCGTCGATATGTGCTTCATTACGCAAACTTTTCAAAGTACCCTCGTAGATAGTTAACTAAATTTGTCTTATTCGTAGTTTGTTAAAAGTTAAAACGTTCAATATGGTATGTTGGCATAATGTAGGTTTATGTCAATAATGATAGAATAACGATAAGTAAACTGTCTAAATATAAAAGAAGAATGATTTCTTATTTGTAGTTTGTTAAAAGTTAAAACGTTTACTATGGCATGTTGGCATAATGTAGGTTTATGTCAATAATGATAGAATATCGATAAGTAAACTGTCTAAATATAAAAGAAGGATGTTTCACAACGAATACAATTATATTTTTTTATATAGTTATTCATGAAAGAATTACGCAAAATTGAGCTAAGTAGTCCAGTGGTTAGAGGCGGCGTCCGTCTTGTACTGAGCCTCTCCTCTCCGTTCTGGATGAAATTTCACGAAACATCTTTCGCAGTTTTTCAGAAGTTTTCTGTGAAGTTAATGTAAATTAACTCCTCTGAATGTCTCCCTTTATCAGCAAAAAAGTCAATGGGCTGATAGCTATAAAAGAGCTTTATCATATAAATCAGAATGTACTAATCCTTTAAAGTTATGTTATATCATACTTTCAGGGACTAGCCTAGTATATTATCATTTTCGGACCAAAAACAGTCTTTAGAGAGCGCATACTAAAATATTTTAGCTGTCTAAATACAATGAGAATAATTTAGAAACATAATCAATTTGAAGCGTATCTAATTTGAGACGTTTATTGGCCGCAAATCGGCGCATTTAAAGGTGATTATATATTCCAAATATCGCATTAAAAAAGACGAATCGTGGACATTATTGAACGACTAATTTAAGCGCGGACACGCTCCTTGAATATTTTATAGCCGATTCGGGGATCGAGCGAAAATAATCACACAGAAAATAGTGGCGTGCACGTTATAAACAGACCTACCGTGCGTTGAATATACAACGGATTTATACATAATTTCTAATTTATTCGCGATTTTTTGTTCTACCTATATTTAAAATGGAGCTTGCAATGAAAGAATTGATGTTTAAATATATTGGAATATGTAAAGTAATTTTATTTGGGAATAAATTTGTGTCAATTATAATTTATGGCTGTGTTTGCTGGGCTGGTATGAATGATGCGGGGTCGTTTGTATGCATGCCGCGACTTTTGCGGTAATATTTTATGCCGTGCTCATATTTCGGTAGCATGTTTGATTGACAGTAGCAAGTCTGCCAGCCTAGACAGGCCTTGAACCACGTAACACTCCTTAAGACGTGACAAAATGTTGTATTTTAATGTCCGGGTTCATTCTAAAACAAGCATACAGTTCTATTTCTTCTTGCATTACATTGTTTGAATAGTTTACGCATAGGAAAATACATGGCCAAATATAGTTTTAAAACTGTAACTGTATTATTACAAAATGTTCGGATGAAACTATTTGATCTCACTAAAAATTCTCTATAGAAATGCTTTTAAACGTTGATTGAAGTATTTATATATAATACGTCAATCAACGTTTTAAAGCACTAGGGCAGTTTAAAAAGTCCAACCGAAATTAATTTAAAGTAATTGAGTTGCATATACAATGTGGGATTATTTAAATATCGGATTAGTAAGTATATAGTGCACGATTGCATTATTGTTTAAATGACAATGGCAACAAATTTTAATTCAGAAAATATAGATGATTTTGATCATAACTATTACCGAGGCAGTTACGAAATGTTTCAAATATTGGACTCTTAAGGCATCTACTTTATGATAAATAAACGTAAATTGCATCAAAAGCCATGCACAACGATTGAAATATTTTAAAGTATGCACGGGGCTTTATATATCTCTTAATAATGAGCATAATATTTGAAGCAATAATATACTGACTGGCACAAAAAGCGGCCACCCCTTGAACTAGTTTATTTTATCAAATGTGTCTTAAAATACTTAAATTTGATAGTCGGATTGTTAGTAACAAAGTGCTACACTGTCGTTGTTGGAAATGATTAAAGACTAAGTTTTTTTCATTCAACAGGGTTCCTGAGATGTTATTTTATGACTTATTGTGTGGTTCAACATTACAGTCTTCTCATAATCAAATAATGCCATTATCGTCCACCGAGCCCAATCGTATTATTGTTTTACTGCAAGTTGGTAGATGTCAAGTTTTATGTATCGACAAATCTTGATATGCCCAAGCAGTGGCAGCCGTGGAGATTCCAATGAAGGCGGGCAACATGCATTTTATCGTGGCCTCGGCTTAATTTCCAGGTGATGAAAACCACCCCCTCCAGAGGAAACAAGACGCCTCATTGAGTGGCGCAAGAAGGGTAACAAGCTGCGATGCCAACGCGCACCTTACGGTGCGGGGCAGAACGAACAACAACAATCGAGGTAACAAACACCTTGAATACCTAATGACGTTGAAGTTATTAATAGGGGGAATAAACCTACCTTTATAAATGCAATCAGAAGAGAGGTGCTAGATCTGACTCTAGCTGACACATTTACGGGGGTTGCAAGTTGGAGCGCACCCGACGAACCATCAATATCGGATCACCAACAGATTTTCAAAGTAGGTAATACGTTTGCAAATGCAATGGAATGTAGAAAACTAAGGAAAACTGACTGCGACCTTTACAAGGAATCCTTGAGATCAGAAACCGAGGGTCTCAAACACACTGAAAACACCACGGACGAGCTAGAGGTGGGAACGTCTCATCTTAAGGGAATTATGACATTATGTCCTAGAGACCAGCTGTCCACTCAAAAAACGAGTTCTCTCTCGAGATGTTCCCTGGTGGAACAAAGAGCTTGGACGACTGCGCACCGTTGTACAAAATCTCTCAACAGTGCCAAAAGACAGGCGATTGGTACGACCACTAGACGGCACTGACCGAATAGAACAAAGAACTCAGAAGGTCTAAGCGACAAAGAGGATATATTACCAACAATAAGGCTATATAAGATACGTACGAAGGGCCACTCAAATGAAATAGGGCTGTTAAAGACCTCTAGGGGCAGGTATGCGAAAGATCCTGACTAAAGTCTAGATGTTTTATTACAATCATACTTCCCGGGGTCAGCAATAATGAGAACTGGTGAAAATAGGACAAGCCGACAGCACAGTCTCACCAGATCCAGTAAAAAATGACCTGTAAAATATTTACCAGGCATAGAGTGGTATGGGTTGTAAATAGCTTCGAACCCTACAAGTCACCAGGGCTAGATGATATCTTTCACGCAATGCTGCAGAGCGGATCATCGCCCCATGCATAGTAGAAATTTTCAAGGCCAGCTACTGGCTGGCATACATACCCAAGGAATGTAAAGAGGCTAAGGTGATCTTCATGAATAGGGTGAGACGGAGACCCCCGAGCAGGCAAAGTCATAGTGCCCCATCAGCCTCACACCTTGTCTCCTGAAAACGATGGAAAACATTCTGAACAATCACATACGGTATGGCCCATTGAAAATGAAGCCACTCCATAAGCACCAATATGTTTATCAACCAGGCAATTCGACAGCGGATGCCGTACATGTGGTCACAACCAACATTGAAGCAGGGATACTCAAATAAAGAAATTGTTCTCAGAATCTTCCTTATGGACAGACGGGTTGTATTGCAGCTACTAGGAAAGGAATTGATGATCCTATGAGAAAGTTGATAGAAGGTACCGGACTGCAGAAGGTACCGGACTTGGCATATATAGCCTAGAATATGAAGAATTGCTGGCAATGAGCCGAACACCTACAATCAAAAATCATGGCTCTTGAGGAATGTAGACAAATCTGCATAGAACGACGACTTGAGGGAGTGCGACTCTATATCCTGACAGACATCCAGGCAGCTTTAAGGAAGTTAAAAGCCTATAGCTATGACTCCAAAATGATAAAAGCAATCCAGCTGGAGGCACACTACATGACAGAGGTAAGCCAAAATGCTCATTGACTACTCGTCGCCAGGAACAAAATAGATATCAGACGATAAGTATGGTGAAAGACAGATTGGAAGTTAAAGTGGATAGTAGAGGGTTGCTGCAGGAATGGGGGGCCGGTTTTAAAAGGGAAGAGGGATGATGAACCAAATTTCCACGCTAGAGAAAATGGTGAAGTATGCTATTTATAGATCTGAAAGCAGCATATGACTCAGTTTCTAGGGGTACGCTAGTCGAGTGTATGAAAAGTTTAGGGATGGAAGAGGAGGCGGTGCAATGGGCGAGAAGGATGTACAAAGAGCGAAAGTGAATGGAACAGTTTCGGAGTAATTTAGAATGAATGAGGGAATAAGACAGGGATGTCCTCTAAGCTCTTTCCTGTTCAATCTGTATACAAGTGAGTAGTAGGACGTGTCAAGAAGAGGGGGAGGGGTGTTGGTAGGAAGAACTAATGTATGGATTCTAGCTTATGCGGATGATGTTGTGCTTGTGTCTAAGGTAGTGGAACAGATGCTATAGATTTTGGAAAGAATGGGAAGGTATCTTGATAAGAGGGGTTATAGTGAATATGGAAAATGGACGATGTTTAGAAATAAGGATAGAATGTGTAGAGCGGTAGAGTTGAAATCGAAAATAATAATGACTAGGAGAGTGAATTGTTTTAAGTATTTAGGCTTTTGGGTTGACTGCAGAGGTGAGATTAGCAATCATTTGGAGTGGCTGCAAGCAAAGGGGTGGATGGCTTGGGTGATAATGGGAGTGGTGCTTGGGACGGTAACCTAGTAACAGCGTGTAAGATCTGCGATACGTGTGCAAAGCCAATATTATTGTATGGAGTGAAAGTGCTGGGATTGCGTGAGTGGAATATAATCGAAGGGATCTGTTTTTTGAAGAGTGCTAGGGTCGAATCCTCTTTTTCGTTAGGGGTCTTCTCCGCTCCGAAGGTTGGCGATCATCACCACTAGGCGGACTGTTGAAACAGCTGCTCTGAACCGTTGGTTGGTGTTACAACTGAACCACTCCCGCAGTTTTTAATCATGAGTGGCATCTTCTTCCTACACTTCTTTTACCCTGCATATTTCCCTGTATTATTATTTGAAGTAGGTGGTATTTCTCTTCTCTTGTGATATATCCTAAGTATTGTAGGATCGACGCCTATGTCAGTGCTCCTGCAGGAAACGAATCGGATGAGCATGTGGCGAGAGTTGTGAAGTGGATAGTGAAGTGATTGTGAAGTTCGAGTTATCATGTATGAACGAGTGGGTATGTTTGAGGGATGGGTGGAAGAAAAGGAGAGGAATATGAAGTTTAGAAACTGAGGTCAGGGAGAGAATGAGGAATACTGAGTGGCAAGGAAGGCGGGTGTGAATATCAGAGATGGTAAGCTGCAAACGGCATGGGAAGGGAAGTGGGTGAGGGTAGACAGCGATACTGTGGTGATGAAAGTAGCAGAGGGTTAATGTACATACATCAAAAAGATGAGAGAGTATACACTTAACTATTTATTTAATAATATCAAATTAATTAAATAGCAGTCAGTATTCGCCGTATCCCGGCCTATACCGCCGTATAACCTCCAATACAGCACTGGTGAAGAGGGAATAGTGGGAGGAGTTTTATTAGATATTATGTTGGCTTTTTGTTTATTTTTCTTGTTTTTTTTTGTGTGTGTGTAGAATGGTGATGCCAAATAAAGATTTTCTTTTGGTTTATATATTAGATATTTTTGTGGATGACTTTATAAGGTTCCCTGATCTCTTTAACATCATCTCTGTAAAATATCTGTCTGTCGTGCGTCTGTCGTCCGTCTATAACTCATATTGGCATCACATTTTCGAAAAACTACGATATATTTCAGAATAATTTTCTGCATGCCATTATCAAACGTAACTTTATCTTGATTAGTTATTTTTGGAAATTTGTCGGGTAACGTCCATGTCTACTAACCGCGATTTTTTTAATTTGTTCTTTGATTTACAATTTTTTATAAGAATCTTATTAATTATTTTATTATATACAAAAATATATCTATCCCTGGCAAATATGACATTTTACCTTTTTCAGATTGTTAAACAATTCTGGGAACATTATTAATATATGGAAAATTGAAAAATATTTCTCCAAAGAAAGTTTTCATCTGTAATTATGATTATTATGATACGTATGATACAATGCAACTTCTCATAAGACATATATAAGTGTGAAGCCACCTCTTATGCATGTTGACGGTTATTACTATATGGTTGTGCATTGCTAATTGATGTGGTGCCGCCAGATGGCGTTTATCTTTCCTCCTAGGGGGTAAGTTGTATTATTTCTCTTAAGAATTTATGCATGCTCTATACATAGAGAACAAGAAAACTTTTTAATTTTCCATAATTTTTATCATTCTCACAGGATTATTAATAAAAACTGCCTTTACTAATCGAATTAATTTTATTTAAAAATGAATGAATGAAAAATGTAAAATGTCATATCTGCCATGTATATATTTTTTGTTTATAATAAATTAATAATAATAATCTTGTAAAAAATAAGTATAAATACTGTTTAACATAAAAATCGAAAAATCGCGGATAGTCGACCGACGGATTTCCACCAATAACTAATCAAGACTAAAAAAGTCTTGCTTATAATATTTACATTTTCCATACAATTATGAGTTTAATTAATGACATTCAGTTATATAAATGTGTTTCCATAAAGTTTAAATATAAATACAATGGTTGTTGAAAATTTAAGAATATATGATTTATATTTAAGTTACTATATAATATTTGATTATAATATAAAACTATTGTACAATTATTGGTAAATATAATAGAGTAAATTGTGTATATGTGCATTCATTCAAAGACCCCGAGTATCTATCTCCTAACATGCTTTAGGAGTAACACCGTAGTAACAGTCTGACTGGATCAAGTCTGTTTTATGCAGACATGCCCATACCGTGTCCCAATACCTCAATCAGTTACCCACCTGATGTACTTTACCATTACTGCGCATTTATGCAAATTATGTCAATATTGCTGCGAACTTCGCGTTTGTGTTATATATGCCTCAAATGCTATAAACGGCTTTGATTTAGTTCAAAATTTAATTAAACTAAACTGCCATTCTATCACAATAAATTTATAATTCAAACAAATTGCTAGTTCATAATAAATGTATTCAATTTAAATCGTCCAATATTCCATTACTGTAATTAACATCTCCGAAACGTCAGTTACAACAAATATATTCTATCCGGAGAGAAGAATTAAAACATTATCGAGACGTTTTATTGGCGAACTAAACTTGTAAAGGTAACATTTTCAGGCCGGGAATTTCACGAATGAATATAAGCAAGTCTGTATAAATTCCTACCGTTATTATCCGGAGTTTAAATTGTGCAAGTTCGTATATTAGGTAACCAGGAAACGTATAAAATATATATTTCAAAAACCAATTTACCTAATCTACTTTCCGAAAGTAAACATAAATGTTCGGGGATTTATACGTGCATATGCGCACGTGGTATATAATATGCAATAAAAGTGCCCATTAACCAGAACTTGTTAGATTTACGAACGCTTAAAAGCGTATATGGCCTTTTAAAAAGTATCATATCTATGCAGGGAGGAGACTATACATTAGAAACAAGTGTCGTGGGAATGTCAGATGAGGAGTGCGTGTGTAGCCATTGTGTCGCATGCAGAACACTATCGTCATGATCGTGTCCTCTTCATTCTGACGCGTAATTCACAATCATAGCGGTCTTTAGAGCTATCGGCTACTGATCTTAAGACACCTATTCATGCCACTCCTTTACTGATGTCGCGCGTACCTGTACTGATCCATACACTCTTCGTTTATACTCGATTATTGTCACCTTTCCGCATTCACTTTCATTCACCTATCCACCAAATAATAAAATAGTCCTATATATCTGCACAAATTCTGCCGGGAAATCATTTTTACTCAGGTAAAAAAATAATGTTATTTAATCTGATAATGACGCTCAAGAGTTATTAAAAAATCATTGTGTAGATACACATGCCAGATTTGTGTGATTTTTTTACCGATTTTTATATCTGTCAACAAAGAAAGCACCCACAAATATAAAACAATACGACCCATAAAAGCCACCCGCCATAAATAATCCCTATCATAATGGTTTATTGCTTTACCTGAAGTTTTATATAAGAAATATTTAATATGATTTTATTACGGACAAGAACAAAAAGGTGGAGCGGATACACGGCGCGAATGATCTAATGAGATAAGTCGTGCGCTTATATTCTTAGAACCTTCCTACTATCTTCTATATCTGTCGCCTATATACGAGTCAGTTAAAAACTGATTTATCGTCTATAACTTTTATGACATTAGGACATTATGTTTGTGGCGCTACGTCACAATTCATTGTGGACATAAACATTGCAAGCTTTTATAGCGCAAAAAGTTTCATCTAGGTTATAATTATTTAACAGCTTTTTTATGTATGTGGACAAACTAGCGACGGTAATATCTTTTAATATGATAATTAAACGATGTACAGATTTTAACAAATTATTATTAGTTATATAATAGAAGAACATCTATGTGGACAAACTAGCTAAGGTAATATCCTTTAATATGATACTTACGCCCGGTTTCTCCAACGAATCTTAGAGCTCGTCTTATATAAGCTCGACTTATATAAACTCGTCTTATATATATATATATATATATAACCACGTCTTAAATGTTTATTCTGTTGCACCAAACATATGTAGATCTTACTTAGTCTTACAATGTAAGAGCGTCTTATCGTTTTAAGATCCGATTTTTGTTTGGTGCAACGCTTTAAGACCGTGTTATTATTAAGACGGTCTTAAACTAGTTAAGATTCGTTGGAGAAACCGGGCGTTAAACGATGTATAGGGTTTAAAAAAATATTATTAGTTATATAATAGAAGATCATCTACGTGGACGGTAATAATTTT
This sequence comes from Lordithon lunulatus, assembly GCA_963942505.1. Taxonomy (NCBI): domain Eukaryota; kingdom Metazoa; phylum Arthropoda; class Insecta; order Coleoptera; family Staphylinidae; genus Lordithon; species Lordithon lunulatus. Next base: position 49,082,624 of record OZ012667.1, on the reverse strand, counting down.
TAATCTAATAACTACACGACGTACACATTTTAATAAAATATGTTCCCTATAATATAAAAACGAAGATGTTTTGAAGCCGACCGACCTGTTATTTATGACATGTGCCGTCAGTATAACAGTAACATTTTATTTTTATATAATTAAAATCTTATTTATTATATACAAAATAAATTCCATTAATAGTGAAACTTAATGCAACTGATAATTGATTATGATTAAACCCTTGTGGCGACGGGATTTTCACCTAGTTAGTTATATAATAGAAGCACATGTATGTGGAAAAACTAGCGACGGTATAATAGTAACCAGATGTAAACATTTTAACAAACTATTATTAGTTAGATAATAAAACCCTGTTAATTATAACAACTAATCTTAGGTCGGTTGAAATATTTATAAAACGGATTACGTTTATATTTAGAAAATGTGTTTGTATTTATGAAATAAGTATTCATAAATATTAAATTTAATAACAATTCAGTTAAATTTTAATAAACGATTGTTTATTTACAACTTCAATAAAGTGATGTGCATTTCGAAAAGATAATCCGTCCTTGAATTCGTAATATCCGCTCGGAGATTTCAGCTGAATAAGTAATAAGCATAACTGTGAACCTGATGACATCCGAGGGGGATTGTTATAATATTCCAGGGGCGAAACACGATGCACGAATGATCACAGCCGGGGAGGCTGTATGCAAACGAAGCAGAGATGAGTAAACGCCATCGCGAGTGATGATGAAACATGGTTTGAGTCTTAATCTCATCAAACATTTAGAGGCCGCGAGAGGTCGTGGTGAAAATCTCATCTCGAATAACAGCTCGGTTTGTTAAGATAAGATATAGTCACCCCACCGGAAAACATTTATATATAACCTCCCCGGTTTTGTATTCTTAAAATCGCGATATAAATTTAGTTTGCTCTCAGCCAATGCGGAATTTTCATTCTCGGAATACATTAAGTGTACAATTTATGGAGAATATTTACGGGCTTTTGTGAATCACGGTTTTAGTTATTTTATGTTTTCTTATATCTCATGTATTTATATTCTATATTATCTCGATCTATGTAAAATATACAATTAATAAAGAGGTTGAAAACCTTTACATCGGCTTTTGCGAATGTAGACACAATTTGCGTACTTTTAATTTTATTTATTGTGATATTAGGCCCAGTTATTTTTTTTTTAATTTATCTTTGTAAGACAACAGACCGCTGCTCAAAGGTACAAGGGCAAAACAGCCCCTGGCAAAATAGCCCCGACAAAATCGCTCGCGACAAAATAGCCTATCCGCAAAATAACCCACGACAAAATAGACTGCCGAGTAGCCTAGTATACTGTTATTGATAATTGAGTATGTATAATTAAAGTAAAACTGGGGGTCCCTCGCCAACACAACCTAACTAACCTTAGCTGAATGGATGAATACATTTCAATGAACGTAAATTAAAAATTAACTAAAAAGATAATAATAAACAATTTAGGTTATAAAATGATAGGTGTTCAATATAAAAGTCGTAATAAACCATATTCTGCCGCCAATCCAATCTAACTAACCTCAGCTGAATGGATCAATACAATTCAATACAACTAAATTATAAATCAGCTAAAAACATAATAATATACATTCAGGTTATAATATAATAGGTGTTAAATATAGTGTCGTAATAAACAATAAATAGAATAAATAACGAATAAATTTCCTGTATTATCCATTAATAATAGTGATCAGGACTATTTTGTCTGGGGACTATTTTATCGGGACCATTTTGGTGCGGGCAAAATAGGGTAGATTTTGAGCACGTGACCCGGGAAAATAGCCCCATACCAAAATCCAATAACGCATATATTGGTAACATGGAAGATAGAAGGGTCATATCAGCTGGGTAAATTAATGCACCTAGTTAACGAAATTAATAAACATAATTTTAAATAATTTTAAATAGTGGCACTATCTTTGGCGTTTTCTACCCTCTGGACATAATATTACCTTTCCCGATATCTCGGTTTAGAGCCAGTTGATCCCAGCCCTGCGGTACGTTTTAGATCGTAACTCCATTCCATCAGGGGCGCCTCTCTTTTCCTCCATGGCCTTCATCCAATCAGCTTACCGCTCCATTTACCCTGATCTTTTGCCACATGTCGCACCAAGTCTCATTTCGAGATGATAATGCGTTTGACATATGTCTTGGACTTGCGTCTTTTCCCTGACCGATGTATTTCTTTTAAGATTATTTAGGGATATGCCTAGTATTCGTCTCTATATAACTCTTTAATTTATTTTTAGCTTTTCTAGAATCGATTTTATGAATGTCGAAGTTTGTGATCCATAGGTGGTGGCTAGTAGGATGTTGTGTAGTTCGGTTTTTAATTTCTGGGGTATGTATACAACTAAGATGTCTTTTACTTTTCCAAATACTGCCTATGTTTATTTTATGCTTTCGTTTATTTCCAATTCTTGGTTGGCTTTTCCTATGGTTATCGTTTGTGCGAAATATATGTGTCTGGTTACCTATTCTATAACATATTAGTTCCTGCAGACCACAGGCTTAAGTATCGGCCGACAGTTTAGTCGGATTGGGTTGCATCCTCGCACATTACGCAAACTAAATTGATTGGTTTGTAGTGGATGCTCATATTGTTCAATAGGCCGATTGCATACATATAGTAGCGATCGAAGCAGCACAGGGTTCTTACTTAATATTACTTACTTAATATAACACGCTGCATCCTAAACTACTGGCGTATCCGAATTTGTCGGTTTTTATCGAGTTAACTCTGTTTAGGAACAACAGTTTTACATACTGAATCCCATAGCATTTTCTTTATGTTTACGTCTGAATACCCTTTTAAGCTATTTTTGTTTAAAGTCGGTCTCTTTTCGATCTGTTCAATTGAAGGCTCTATTTCGGAGTAATTAACGACATGGATTTTTTGTATTTTAAAACAATTAACAGTGATAAAAAATTTAAAAAACTGTACTCTATATATTGCACTGTACTCCACACCTGTCGAAAACCGATTGGGTACTCGGTGATTCTACTACATCAGCTGGCCAAAATCAATCGCGAGGAGGGGAGGAAGATCCTTGTAATCCTTTTCTCTGATACTAGTGAGCACATCAGCCTACGAGACGATGTGAAAGCAAATTGTGGAAAACTTGCAGACCACCTAAATAGCAACCAACGACCAAAACCACAAAATGGGAGGAAACCATCATTGTGTGATCACCCCGAGGGCTAAGTCTACGCGGATCTGGTCAAGAGCCCGACAAGATGTAGCAGAGTGATCCGTACGGATCGTACGGATAACGACCAGCTACGCATATAGGTCAGAGGAGGCGGCGCTAATGTAGACGCGCGCTGCAGCGCAATCGTGCAGAAAGCACTCGGGGCAGAGGCCAAAGTAGGAGGGCCTGAAGTCACCCTCCACGTCAGGGAAGAGGTGGAGGAGGCCCTCGACAAGGAGCTACTGACATCTAACAAAACATTCAAGGCATGCCCTACAAGATTGAGCAGAAATGAAAGAATAAGGAATAATACCGACAAGACTAGGCGGAAGGCACAAAGGCCTCCGGTGCGCCGACAGAGGCACTATTCGATGTGTACAGAGAACTATGCAGCTAATTTCGGAAGGAGATAGAGAATAGCCAGCGGAAATGCTGGAAAGGACTGTGCTAGGAGGTGGAGAAAGACCCATGGGGATTATAGGGTCGTAGAAGAAGCTGGCGGCCCGCCCTGCTGGCCCGGGCGACGTTGCCAGGTGTGGATACACTTTCCCCGCCTCCCAACGACACCGACGACGAGCTACTGGCCAGCCACGATATGACGAACTTAGCCGACGAGGCAAAACTCTGGAAAGAAGAGGAGGTGACAGACGCCCTGAGCAGACTACCATCCAGGGAATCTCCTGGACAGGATGGCATCCCTAATGGAGTACTAAAGACAGCGTACCAACACTGGTAGCCAGTGTAAGACAATTAGCGAGCAAGTGCCTGGTGACGAGCACCTTTTCCCTGGCGAAATCGGCACGGCTTGTGCTCATCCCAAAGCTGGGGAAACCAGCAGCCGACCCAAAATCATATAGCCCGTTGTGCCTACCGAATGGGGTAGCCAAAACCACGGAGAGGCTGATCGTCGACCGCCTTACAGAAGCACTAGAGGCGCCGGGGGCCTCCACGAGCGCCAGTATGGCTTCTGGAAGGGTATGTCTACCAGCGATGCCATACTGTCGGTGCGAGAAATGGCGAACTAGGCGAACGTGGGCATTTAGAGGACACGGGAGAACTACATGATGACCAATCTGGATGTAACAAATGCAATCAACACGACCCCATGGGTGGTCAACATGTCAGAGTTAAGGAAGCCATACCAAACACGCAGACCGCACTCATATCGACAAAGAGGGCAGGCACTGGAGATATGGCAGCGGCCACATTTGACCTGTTAGGATCCACCCACAAAGTGGAGAGGTAGCTGAAGTATCTCGGCTCAATAGTGGAGGCTAACCAGACGGCCCAAGTGAACGCAGCCACCCAAATAGCGGCGATAACGGAGACGGCCCTATCCAGGCTACACCCCAATATTGATGGCCCGGGTGAGAAGAAGAGCAGACTGTTGGTGACGGTGTCGCGCGCCCAGCTCCTGTACGTAGATCCAGCCTGGGTCAGCGCGATAAGGACCAAGCGAAATGCGGAAAGGGTGCGAAGGGCGCTGCACACCAGCTGCCTTCAAGTCACCCGGTCATACCGCATAGTATCTGAGGACTTGGCGGATGCACTTGCGGGTACACTCCCCAGCAGACACTTAGGCCTCAAAATGGGCCAAACCTCCTTTTAAGGCTGCTCATTCGTCCCACTAGTCAATTTTGCGTGCGAGCTGCAAAACTCTGGCGGGTGAGGAGTTGCCAGTGCTGACCATACAAGGCCAGCACTCCCCTATTATTGAATACCTAGTGTTTACTAGAGGTGGGCTGATGTATATTACATGCTCTGCTGTTTCTAGTTCTTCATTGCACCCTCTACATAACGGGCTGTCCACCAGACCCATCGGGTGTAGGTGTTTGTTTAGCCGGCAGTGGCCAGTTAGGATGTTTGTCAATAATTTCAGATTAGTTCTAGATAAGTTGAGGCGGGCCGTGGCTGCAATTTTACAAGGTTGCCTAATTGCTACCGTTGATTGCTTGCAGCCCGTCGTTTCTCGCTATCTTATCTTGCGAAGAGCATGCGTCCTATGCTCTATTATTTTTTCAGAGTACCTGCATAAAGTATTTCATCCTCTTGGGTTGTTAGAGGATGTAAGGATCCCTTCCTTGCAAGTTCATCTGCTGTTTCGTTCCCCTTGATGCCACTATGTTCTTTGATCCAGCAGAGTTCTAGTTTGTTATGTTTAGCTAGCTCCTCCAGGCTGTGTAGACATGAAGACACAAATGTGATGGCTTTTATTGCATTTAGAGCTGCTTTGGTGTCAGTGAGTATTTGGATATGTTTATCCTTAATATTCCGTTCAGCTAAAATTTGAACACACTTTATTCCTGTTAATTCAGCTTGGAAGACTGACGTGAGTCTTCCAAGTGGTGCACTTATCTTGAGATCGAGTTCTGGTGAGAATATTCCATAGCCAGCTCTCGTCTTAGTTTTAGATCCATCGGTATACATGGTTATGTTGGCGCCTTTTGGGATACTAATCATTGTGATGATGGTCTGAAAATGTTTGACAAAGCTGTATTTGGGTAGAATTCTGTCGCACTTACCTTATATGAGGGGGTCTATAGCTTCACTCAATATGCTCCTGTGTCCAATGATTCTACCTTTATCATGCCACAGGTTGAGTGAAGATAGCCATAATGCTGTTTTTTACTGCAGTCTCCTTTATAAGAAGGTCGAGTGGTTGCAGACATAACAATGCTTCAAGAGCTGCTCTGGGCGTTGTGCTCATAGCGCCGGTGATGGCAAGACACGCCATCCGCTGGATGTGTGATAGCTTTGAGATTGTTGTGACTGGTTTGGTTTTCCACCAGACTATCTTATGATCGCGGTATATATCCATTGGGTGATCTTGGGAGACAGGTCCCATGTTTTACCAACCGCCCTGCGGCATTGCCAGAATGAGATGCAAGCTTTTTCCAGCTTGTATGTTATATGCTCATTCCAGTTCAGTTTTGTATCCATGATTAATCCTAGATATTTTACTTTATCTGTGAGTGTCAGAGGGACCTTAAAGAGAATTGGCATATTTATGAGCTCGAGTTTCCTCTTCCTCGTAAACAGTATCAGCTCTGTCTTTTTTGGGTTAACTGTTAGCGAATGGCTATGGCACCAGTTTTCAACAATCTTTAGGGCACTCTGCATGAGATTGCAGAGTACACCTTCAAAACTGCCATTTATCATGATCACTATGTCGTCGGCATAGCCAACGGCATAGTATCCTGAGTTGTTTAATTTCAGGAGGAGGCTACCAACTACAACGTCCTATAAAAGGGGTGAAAGGACTCCACCTTGAGGACAGCCTCGTCCTGCAACTTGTTTTGATGTTACGTCATCTAGTATTACTTGGATTGTTCTTAGAGCAAGCATATTTTTTATCCAACCCCTCATAGTTGGGTGAATCCCGTGAGCATTATCAATACTCTTTAATGTTGTTTTGTCAAAAGCACCTCCAATATCAATGAAGGTGGCAAGCAACGAACTTTTATGCTCCAATGTTTCCTCTATCTTAGAAGTCACCAGATGTAGGGCTGATTCCGTTGAGCGTCCTGATTGGTAGGCATGCTGTTTCGGATGTGTGGGGTACGTTCTCAGCGGTCCGACCCTGATTTCACGAACACAGAGCCTTTCCAACGTCTTCAATAGAAATGAGGTTAGGCTGATGGGCCTCAATGACTTGGCAAGTGTGTAATCTACTTTGCCTGGTTTCGGTATAAAGGTCACTTTGACCTCTCTCCATGTACCAATGTGTTTATAGTGTAGGTTAACCCCCATAGTAGCAGTGCTGGGAATATTCCATCTAGTCCTGGGGACTTAAAAGATGAAAAGCTAGATATTGCCCATTCTATTTTAGTTATACTTATCATTTGGTCAGCTTGCAGCCAATCTTCCTCATCAGGTAGATGAGGTTCAGTTGCTAAGTTGAAACGTCAAGGTTGATTGCCAGGAAAGTGGGTGTCTAGGAGTACCTCGATAGTTTGGGAGGGTGTTACCGTGAAGGTGCTATTCTCTCGGTTTAGCGAGTTAAGATGTTGAAGAGGGTATTTTTAGATTACTCTCTTTAGACGAGCAGCTGCTGCTGTGGATTCAATGCTATTGTAGTAGGTTCTCCATGTATTTCTTTGTCGCTTCCTGACTTCACTTTTGAATTGTCTACGGGCTTCACTAGAAGGTTCCCATAGAATTATATCATTTCTGTTTTTGCCCTTGTTGAAAGTTGTCCTGGCCTTGGATCGGAGACAGTTAATCTCTGCAATGCACCAATGGGGTGCAGAGGCTCTCATGCCCGCCTTTCTCATGGGACAGGAGTTCTCATATGATGAAATCAGTGATTTTTGGAGGTGTTTCACACAGGCCTCCCAGTCGTCCACTGATCCTGGAATTTTGTCTGCTGCTTGATACTCCATCCTATCCGATAGGTATCTGCAAAATGGTTGTACTGTAGTCACTGCGTAATACCACATGATCAAATTCTCTTGCGATGACTGTTTAATTTGATATATTTGCTCTCTGATGTTTGAGGTTTTAGCTTTGTAATTAATTTTTAATATTTTTAATATATATTTTATAACTTATTATAATTTATATAATATATTTATAACTTAAAACTTCAAACTTTGTAATAAATCTTGAAGCTCTGAATCCAAGAGCGAAATATCGATATTAAAAAGGAGTTTCTTTTGTGCCCTTACGCCGCATTCCTCCTAGTTTTTCGGCGAAAAACTGCCTTCTATATATATATATATATATATAAATTATCCTTATTCTTTTTAGAGATGTGATCCCTTTCATATGTATAATATTCCAATCGGATTGCAAGCGTAATCGTAGACATTATGTTCGTGAAATATATAGCACGCGCTAATCTTAATCCCATTATATGTATTGTGTTATGATCAGCATATACATTTCGCACCGCCCTCCACCCTAGCTGAATTATGTAACAATTCGAAGCGTATCAGATCTGATTATGATAAATCAGTGTGTGTGCTTGTATTTATATAAATAGCGTATAATTCGAGTTAAGACCTAGTGTAAACACGGGTAAGACAGTGTCGATAACAGCAAGATAATATCATGGCGCTATTATGTTTATTACACGGCTTATTCTAATGGATTGCTTAAAAGATAAGGAGAGCAAAAGGGGTTCACTAATGCCATCTAAATTAAACTTTTTCGACGCAGAAAAATAGCGACCCTTTGCCGTACTATGACTTATTTACTTTTCTGATACCATCGCATAAAGTCATTCCCGTTACCCCCAATAGAATCCTATATATCACACATTTCTTGATTAATTGAGGCGCGCAGCTTAATGAATAATGCAAATTTATTTTATCATTTTTCAATTCGACTTAATCTACAAGTCAAACGTGCGTTTTTATAGGAAACCTATTATTACATGGTTGATATTTTTCTGTCAACAGAATATATATTAAGCGGGAGCTATCTGAAATTAGCATTATATATCCATTCATCAGCATGACATGAAGTTATCAGTAAATAACCGATCCACCCCCTAAACAGTAAACCCTCCCTGTCCGTTTTTTAAGGCGGCTATGATTTATTGAGCGTAAAATGTGTACAATAACATTACAAATTTACAGCGAGCCTGCTAAAAATATATGTATTTAAAACTACTACGAACCCCCCACAAAACACTTTACACACGGTGCGAATTTTATTGGCTTGCTAATAAAGAGATGTTTTTATAGTTTATGCTCAATATAATGTCCATGGTACAGAGGATATTTAATGGGGGCCCTCTACCTGGCTATACGTTGAAATTAATATCTTTTTTTGCAGAGTTTATTGTTATTCAGTGTTTTGGACCGCAGTTATTAACTTATCATTATAAAGCTTGATAATGGCAGGACGGTACACGCTTTTTTTCATCCTCTTGTCTTCTTACCCTTGAAATCCAGAACTCGTAAATTTTTTTTTCGAACGCTCACACAATTCCATTCGCTTATTTTATGTTAACCAGGTGAAAAAATGCATTTGTTATGGTCCCGGCAGGGTAATTGAACAGGGGTACTTAAAATGATTTACTACTGAAAATGTGAACTGGTTAAAAGGTGCCATTAAAACAGTTCAGTGTTAGGTAGTTATGTTATTCTATTAAATGCAAAGAGTGTAACATTTATGCGAACATCCTATTGTTAGCAAGTCTATTTTTTATGTACACCACTTCCAAAAGTTTAACTTTTTGGGTTTATTGTTGAGATTGTTTGGAATTGTACCTGAAAGAAACTTATAACTGAAATGTTAATTTAAAATAAAAAATACATGAATGCCTTAAAATATAACTACTACTTTAATAAGCAGACTATTTTTTACTTCTTTGCTCAATTATCATTGATTAATAAATGTTAATAAATATATATATATATAAATCTACTAATAAATATTAATCTCGTTTATGAATATTAATGTTTAAAATGTTCTTTATGTGTATCGATCATGATAAACTAAAATAGATCAATAAATTTATTAAATTTTACGAAAGTAATATGTGTTTGTAATAAACAAAACAACTAAATAAAGGATCCGTATTTATGCTCCTATAATAGAATCAACACATTCGCACAGTTCCCATACTGTTTTGCATATAAAGCTCTCGAGTGCATGCTAGTTTTTTGCGGACTAGCGCCAGACAAGTGGGTGAGTTATTGCCGGGAGATACAGAAATTAAGTGTAAAATACTATCCTTATGCCGTTTAAAATATAATATACATTACGACCGTATAATATTTAACGTTTTATGAGACAGCTTAATAAAAAAACATGCTTTTGGGGCGGTCGGGCCCTCCTAGACGTCGCCACTGTTTTAGCTAATAATTTGTCTGCGCACGGCCCATTCTTCTGACCACCTAATGGCTTTCCAGAAAAAACAAATGGCATTTTTGCAATTGCATTTTATTCGATGACATTTATTTTTTCACCCTATGCAAGCACACAAGTATTTCGTCTTACTCAATTTGTCCCGCAAAGGAATAACGCCACATATTAAAAAATCTAGTCACGATTTTGTAACCGTATTCATTTAAAAATATAAATATAAATATAAATTTTTAATTTCAATTTTAATTGCCCGTCAATTCGCTCATGAAGAACTTTATCCTACCGCTACTTTATGTTGTAAAATAATGTGGGCCAAGTCTGCGGATCTAATTTATATCCACAATAAATAACATTCCTGAATGGTCAAAATAGGATAGTATACAAGCAAAGTATATAAGTTTGCGGTAGCCGTACTTTACGAACAGCCCTCTAGGGCGTCAGAAATATTACCGGTCAGTGATAAAGAAGTCAGAGGCAAAAAGTAGAGCTTCGAAATAAAATTGTGTCCGTATAAAACGTTACAGCAATGATTTTATATGGATAAATCTAAGAACAAAGTCCGTTAGAGATTGCGTGAAAAAAAAACGGGCAAATATGCGAGACGTATAAATGAAAAAGGAAAGTTATTTCATGCTTCAGCGAATTTTAGAGTAAAAGCGCATTTGAATGAGAATACCTGCTTCTGTTAAGGTGTCGTTGGTTAATTCCCGGAAATACATTTATGGTTTATAACAGGACCGTGAACTTCAGTTCTTCAAATAGAAATAAATACATTGAGAAATTAGGATGCGCTTTTAACGCCGGCGCTGCCACAAAATTTAATTTATATTCTGTAAAATGTAGCTGCAGTTGGCGTGGTCTATTAGAAAATTGAAATGATATAGATGGTCTATTTCGAACGCAAATAGGTCGTAATCGTATACATAAAACTGGTTATAAATGTGGGCGCATCTAATATTTGTTTGTTCTCGGGAGGCCGTTAAAAGCGTATTGTTAGTAAAATTATATGTGTGTAGCCGGGATGAGTTTTTGGGTGATTTATGTTTGAAACCTGGCCGGAGAGTAATATAAGCAATACATGTGTAATTAATTGAAGGTATTTTTACCAATGAATGTCAAAACTGTAGGATAAGGGGGAGAGAGGCACTCACCAGCCGTAACTCGTAAATCTGTCAAAATCTGTGTTGTTTTAACTGGGAAACAATGAGGTTGGGAGATTTGTGTGTCTGAGCGCGGCCGTCACTGCAGCTGTCACATGCTCCTATCACATTCACAGTTCTTCCAGTTTTCGATTATTTTAAATCACTTCAGAATCTGAATCACTTTTAATAGGATTTATTGCGATATCACTACTAAATCCTGCCAAGATTCTTTTTAATGATCATTCCAATCCACCATTTCTATATACCCGAAACGAACAAGTCCTACTCTCTGCCATATCAAGATCCATAAAATATATTGCAAGTACTTTTCTGGAATATAACGCATGCAGAATATGCTTGATTCATACATACGTATGCAAAATTGAGATATTTATAACAGCACAAAATCACAACCTTTGTTCCACGAATAATGGAAATGGCACAAATGTACTGCGATGCTGTAGATATTAGAATATTCTGCACTTACATTATTTGATATGATAATAAATACATTTATTTAATCACGACTTTACTACATATAGTGTCGTAATTGGCCCGTATTGTGCCCGGTGCGAGATTATGAGATACCACAAGCCACCGAGATAATAGTTAAAAACTCACATATTTGTTTCAGTTGCCGAGATATTGTTGCACCATATAAAAAATCGTTTATATTTTTTTGTTAATTTAATGTTTATTTACGCGTCTAGAATTTTGTTCCCTTTAGGTCTGCGCCCAATGTAGATAAATGCATAGTCCTAACCGCTGCATTTGCTGTAATGACACAAATAAAATAAAAGACATAATTTCGATACAAGTAGTTTATATTAGTATCTCATATACAAGTAAAATATCAAACCTTCATTGGCAAAAATATGCAATATGCCATTATACGTTTCAATTAAATAGGCGATCACCGCAAAATTACTTCAAGTAATGATCCTAATAAATATGAGTAGCATGAATTACATTGTACTAACCGTGTAACCGTGTAAATCAGAAAAAGTTAAGTCCATAAAAAAATAGATCTGGCCCTACTTTTCGTTCAAGTTGCACTCAAGTTTTCATTCAAGACTAGTACAATACTTGAATGGTCAGCTGAATATAACGTATACCAAAATGCCGCACGATATATCGATTTACTTTAATGAATCTTCTATGATAATTGATTGAAACCAGGAACTTATTTAAGATCATTCTTAATGAGAATGCTATGATTAGCATATAAATTCTTTAGTATTAATTTTATATTGAAACTATTTTAAAACTTCTCAAGTAGTGATAAAAAGATAGAAGATTATATAATTTCTAATGAGTAGACTTTTTACATAATAATAAGACTATCTTCCTAGAGACTACATCAGTCCTTATGTTGCAAATATAATACTAAACTAATTGTAGGGATTTATTTAATACAAAAGAAAATATCTTGGAGGCAAGACTAAAGGGGTTTTATGTTATTGAATCTACTGTGATAATGGATGATCAATTTTTTTTATAAATATCATTTATTAATTTTGTATACATATATATGTTTCATATAAATAACATAGTAATTTCGGAAAATCATGCTCCCTCTCAGTGCTGTCACCAATTCACTGACCTGGACAGCCTGGAGTGAAGGAGTTCTTGTTGTTATTTTCATTGTTGTTGTTATTGGTGTTGTTGTTGATGGTGGTGTTGTATTTTGTTAAGTTTTCTTGTTTTTCTTGATTCAGGATTAAGAGGTCTTTTAATTTTTGTTTAAATGTTTTTAAGATGGTATTGTTTTTTATGTCTTTAGATAAATTATTGTATTTGCAGTCTTTTATGTTTCTTTTCGTTGTATTTCCCGATACGTTAATTAGGTAGTGATTCCTTGCTGCATACAGTGCATTGTAAACCATTTTCTTATGTTCTGTTGGTAATATGTGTTTTAGTCTATATAGCGGAGCCTATATTTCGGTGTTATTTTTCTCTTCTATATGTCGATTCCATTTTAGATTGTTTTTCATGTATATTCCTAGGTGTTTTATGTTGTTTACCGCTTTTAGTTTTTGTCTGTTTACATATATTTGTATCTCGGGTTGTGGGTTTACTTTCTTTGAGACCATCATGTAGTACGTTTTTTTCGTTTATGGTTAGGGAGTTGTTGTAGCACCATTGATTTTGTTTATATCCTTCTGTATCTCTGCTTGCATTTTATTTTTGTCTTTTCCACTATGAATGAAACATGTGTCTTCTGCATATATGAATATATTTCCATTAAGTTTGAATTGAAATATATCAGTTATATATAAAATATAAAGTAATGGTTCTAATACTACTCTTGAGGTACTCCATATTCTGCTTCTTTTTCGCCACTTTCCACTTCTTGTACCTTAGTAATTTGTATTCTATTGTTTAGGTAGGTAGTCAATACTTTGTGTGGTGTGTTTCTTATTTCAAGTTTTTCCAGCAGTTTTGCTTTGCATACAGTATCGAAAGCTTTTTTCATATCTATGAATATGATAGCTGTTTCGTTTTCCATGTCTGATTTCTCGTGTATATGTTCTATCATGTCTGTAATCGCTGCAGTTGTACTTGACTTCTTTTGAAATGAGTATTGGCGCTCATTTATCATATTATGTTTTTCTGTGTGTGTTGTTAATCTATTATGTATTATTATGTTGGTGATTTTTCCAAAAGTTGATATTAGTGAGATTGGTCGATAGTTATTTACGTTAGTTTTATCGCCTTTTTTGAAAATCGGTTTAATTATTGCCATTTTTTTGAGAGGCTTTATTCACCGTCTTCGAAGATTCTGTTGGTCAGTTCTCTTATTATTGGTGTCAGTTCTTCTTCTAATTTTTGTACTATCCTAGTCGTTATTTGGTCTTTTCCAGGTTGCTGAGTTTGGGTTTAGTGATTTTATTATTTCTGTTATTTCGTAAGTGTAAAGTTTCAGTCACTGTACTATGCAGTGTGTTTGCTCTGTTTCTTCTTCTTTGGTTCAATTGGTTTTCAGCTAACTGAGACCCTATCATTGCAAAGTGAGTGTTAAATTCCTCTGCTATAGCATTGATGTTTGTTAGTTGAAAACCATCTTTGTTCTGAATCGTTTTCATTTTGTACTGTGTTTTGCTGTTCTTATGTAGTATCCTGTTTATTTCGTTCCATGTCTTTTTTGGGTTATTTGCCACTGCGTTTATTCTACTTTTGTAGTAATATTGTTTCCTTGCTGTTTTTTTCTGTATATAATAGTCTCTTTTTTTTGTCAGTATTGATGGGTTTCTTTTTGTATTCTTTATTTATTTGATGTTATTGATGTTCTAAGTGGCTCACAGAACTAACATAGCGTCGGAACACGGACGGATTAACGGTAACGACAGCGAGAACATGGAAAAAAGAATATGGAAATGGCAAGTACTATTGCATGCTGGAATATATTAACATGGAAAAAAAGGACTAAGAGATAATAATAGAATGAACCAAACACACAATCGACATCTGCGCAGTCTAGGATATCAAGAGGAAAGGCAAGGGTAATATCAAATACGAAAACTACGTTTTAATAAATAGTGGGGTAGACACAGAGAGAGAGAGAGAGAGAGATAGCGCTCTGCAGTGGGCCTACAAGTACATGATAAATTCCAACAGCAATAGAAGATATTGAATACATCAATGATCGACTATTAAAATCGATACCAAAGCTAGAAAAAGGTACAATCCACAAAATAAACAGATATGCCGCTGATATCACTATATCAAAACAAGAGAAAGATCAGTTCTATGTAGGCCTACAAGGCATATTAGATAAAATTCGAGTCAATAATCGATTATACGAGGCATATCCAGAAAGTAAGAGTACTGAATTTTTGTAAGTCAACAGTTCTCAACGTACTGACCTCGAACCGGTCTCGGTGCAAAGGGGAGGAGTCAGGCTACACTGCCGTGTGGCCAACATGATGAAAATAAAATCCCACAGACCGTGAGAGTCTCAGTACTCTTACTTTCTGGATATGCCTCGTATATCACAAATAGGAACATACATCCATCTCAAATATTGCATGTCCGCCTTCTCACCTCAACAAACAGTGACTACAGCCTGGTACTATATAAACTCCGCATGAACATTACGCGAGAAAAAAGACCACCAGAATACATGGAGGCATTCTCGGCCGATGATACACAAAGAGCGTGGTAGAAAATATGCAGCCAGGGAAGCGATCGGACAAATAAGAGTCAACATTAACGCGACATACTCCAAGAAACTATGGTTCACTGACGAGGTGAAAGCGCTTACATCAGAAAAACGGAAAGTCTATCTGCTATACAGAAGAAATAAAACCACATTGCACTATCGAGAGTATACTACATTAAGAAACAGAATCAACGCAAAGTATCAAGAATAAAGAGTTTTTGGGAAAAATTCTCGAAAGATATGAAATACGACCTATACGAATGACAGAAGAGGGTATGGGGCATGATCAGGAATAGGAAGCAACCAATTAACAAACTAATTCAAGGAAAGTCCCTACCCGAAGCAAAATGGATACATCTCATTATAGACAAACCACGGACGTGCGAAGTGAGCAAGACCAACCCAAGGACACGGAGGAAGAGGAGAACAACATAATAGAGGTAAATGAAGATAGGGTGAAGAAAGCTATTGTGAAACTTAAAAACAAGAAATCGCCGGGGCCCGATAGTAAAAGACCTAACATCTCTCTTTCAGAAGGTATTGGACTTATAATTGATTGCCCTTGTCATAATCCCCGAACAGTCGAAATCTAGTATATAGTACCAAGAGCGACCTTAAAAGCACAACTCACTTCAACAATATCCCGGACGAGATTATAGAAGATATGAAGGCAATGAATATCGGATACATAATCATGGCGGAAGATGAAGATGACTTACAGTAACTGCTCTATATGTTCAACACAAAGGTAAAACAATTCAACATCCAGATATCCAGCAAAGACTAAAACAATGGTGATATCAAAGGACCCCAGCAGATGCAAACTTTTCATCAAAGGCAGCCCCATTGAACAAGTATTGCGCTTACCTTGGCGTTGAACCATCCAGCTAATAAGACCTATACATTGATGCTCAAACCCAAATAAATAAAGCATGGAGAATATTGTGTCATAGTGTAACGAAATACATGACATAGTGTAACGAAACAAATTTATGTAAAGAGAGCATACGTAACACCTGTATTGTAGCGATTACGAGAGCGTCTACGAACAACGGAAATGAAGACCCTCAGAACCATATATGGTCTCAGCCTAAGGGGCCTCCTTTTTTCGGTATTGATTTTGCGGATACTTTGGCTAGTCTGTCATTGCCGATTCGTAGTACGTGTAGTTTCCACTCTTGTCTTGTTCTTGTCCATCGTATATCGTATACTCTGCAGTCCCTTCGTATTTCTTCGCTGCGTACTCTCACCGAGGAAATACGAAGGGACTGCAGAGTATACGATATACGATGGACAAGAACAAGACAAGAGTGGGAACTACACGTACTACGAATGGGCAATGACAGACTAGCCAAAGTATCCGCAACATCAATACCGAAAAAAGGAGGCCCCTTGGACGATCGCCCAAAAGATGAAAAGACAGCTGGACGTACACATCACAGGAGGCACCTTAGTTGAAAATTTTAAAATTAACAGGACTTGACCTACATCAAGAACAAGAAGAAGCAAGGATACTAAACTGGGAGAGCATACCTCAAATGTAATCTTGAAAACTGTGTGAAGTAAACTATGAACAATTTATACACATAAAATATAAATGAATGCATACGATTTTAAAATATATGACTTATTGAAGTAAACATTATATTTATTTATAATAAAAACAGCTGCAACAATAATAAGTACTGAGCGAGGTCATTGCTTCACAAATTTTCAATAGCTCTCTGATTAACTGATGTCTTATGAGTTACTTCCTTTAGTTTAGTATCCTTTTCTTGAAGGCACTCTATATGATCAGTGGGAACATTTATTAGAGACCCTATGCGGCATTGAACAAGCAAAAATAGTGGATGCGATCTATGTATGGCTTTGCACATGTATATGGTTAGGTTAGGTTAGGATCAAATAATAAGCACTAACGGAATGGAAACTCAATGAGATTTAAACCTGCATTCAAAGAGTTCGAAATAAAACCGTACTGAACGAAAAAACCATCAAGACGAGGAAACCCACATAATTGTTGCACATTATGAAGCATCCAGAGACAAATCACCGAAAATCCAGAAGCAGGAAGATAAAGAATATCACAGCCCAAACCCCTGAGTCAATGGTTAGATTAAACAATACAATGGTTATTTAGAGCAGCGGCAAATGTAGTTATGGTAGCCAAGAAGAAATGCAAAACCATTCCTGATGTTAATAAAATCTATATACTGTCCGTCATAAATAAATGAACACCCAGCAAACGCTGATGTATTTTAATGAAATTTTCAGAAAACGTGTGTATTATTCTTATTAAGAAATGGTGAAAAGGCACAAATATTGATAATGCATCGAACCTCTTTGTTTTTTACACATTCAGCTAGCCGGCTAGGCATACTTGAATGAGCGAATCTAGGCTAGCCTGAGAGGCAACATCACGAATTGATAAATCTGCTTCTCGTAGACTAATTATTCTGCCCAGTTTGAAAACTCCGTTAATTGGTGGAAATTTGCACGATGTCGTTTCCTATACCACTATAGGAAGCTTTATCTCAACTTTAATGTGTTTATTGATTAAGCTTACAAATATGCTTTAAATTGACTCTGAAGGAGAGAAAGTCAAAGCAGTACTGGTAAGCAAAAAGTGCAGTGAAATAGAAGCGCTCCAAAGCAAGCACGACTTGCTCCATCTTCATAAAAGCATTGAGCAGCTTACCAATAATCAACGCTAGCGGAACCAAGGTGTGTTAAAAGATACCAACAACAAAATTTTGATGGGCGTTGAAAAAAATCCGAAAAGATGGAATTAGTATGACGAGGTCCAATTTAAAGATGCGAGGCCTGACGAACCACCTCATAGACAACCATTTCGTGAAGAGAGTCTCCATGTAATAATAGAAGAAGTGTAACGTGCTTTAACGCTAAAGAAAACGTCGACCAGACGGGACAAACGCAATAACATTGTAACTAATGTCCGAAGCGATGGGAAAGGCTTTGAACAAACCGACATCATTGTTTAGATCTATATACAAAGCAAGGAAAATACTAGCTGGCTTGCTGAAATCAAGTTTTATCACAATATCCAAGAAACTAAAAGCTTACCAATGTGACGACTACCGTGTGATCAGCTTAATCTCTAAAGTTCTCAACGTATTTCTTCATATCATCCTTACACGCACATACACTAGATACGAGAGACAGGTGGGTGACACTCAGCTGAGATCAAGGGCAGAGTGAGGAGGCGCCGGGCTTTATTCTCTCTTAATGTACTTTACATGTTTAACTAGAGACTGCGGCTTATAGCAAAAGCTTGCCTACATTCTGTAATGTACCGGTGTCGATGAGATCTTCGCGTAGTAACATAGCTATACTAGAACCAACCTGCCGCAATCAGAGTCTTCTTCCAGGTCCTTTTCAACATCTATAACAAGGCAGTGTTTAAGGAGGCACTCTAGAATACGAGGGGTGGTATCAAGATATATAGCACACTCATCAATAATATACGCTTCGCTGGCGGTCGTACACGCCAACAGTTTTCCATACCTTCAGAACATTCAATACGGTTTACACATGCATGTTGCCAAAACTAAACTGATTATATTCTTCAAGACACCGAGAGGGGCCGTACTTGAATCCGTTTTACAAGTGTCATCCGGAAAGTATCTTGTCTTGATCCTTTAGAACGAGGAGAATGACCCAAAGAATGAAAACAACTGCAAGAAAAATAAAGGAAAATGTTGATCCGGTACAACCAAATCTTTCAAAACCGGCACCTAGTGCCCTACACTGGAGCTTCAAAAGAGAACAAGTATTTATATGCTTTGTGCAACAGCCCTGGAATAACAGGGCCAGATGAAACGCTTACCAACCGACGTCTGTAAGTTGGTGTACGATACTAACTATCCCAAACAAAGAGCAGCCTTAATGCACAGAACATACATAAAATGTGTATCTGTTCCAGAAATACACTACGGGATACCAGGCAGTGGTAGCCGTGGAGATTCCAATGAAGGCGGCCAACACATTTCATCATGGCCTCGGCTAACTTTCCAGGTGATGAAACCTACTCTTGCTGGAGAAAACAAGATGCTTCGTTGAGTGTTGCACGAAGGGTAACAAGCACTACATCCTATGCTGCGATGCCAATGCGCACGTACGATGTGGTGTAGCATGGACGACGACAATTAAGGTAAGAAACTCCTTCAATACCTATGTACTAATGTCATTGAAGTTATTAACAGGGGAAATAAACCCACCTTTATAAATGCAATCAGAAGAGAGGTTCTTGAGCTGATTCTAGCTGATACAATTACGGGGGTTGCAATTCAAATTCAGCCAACTATAAACACCACGGACGAGCTATAGGCGGCAACTTCTCGAATCAAGGGATTATGACATCAGCCCTAGAGACTAGATGTCTATTCCAAAGCGAGTTCTCTCTCAAGATGTTCCCTAGTGGAACAAAGAGTTTGGACGACTGCTCACAGTAGTACAGAAAGTCTTTGACAGTGTCAAGAGGATATGCAATTGGAACGCCTACAAGACGGCACTGATCGAATACAACAAAGTGGGGTACGCGGATGATATTGTCGTCATAATAAGGTAAATTCGATACCAAAATTATTAACCTAATCTAAGGGCTTCCTCCCTGAATGGAAAACTACTGGAGTTCTTGACAGAGACTAAGTATCTAGAAGTAATTCTGGACAAAAGACTCACGTGAACCAATTTTTAGAAAAAAGTAAATGCGAATGCATACTGTATAGATGCATTTGGACAGAAAAGGCTTTCCAAGGAACGTTAATCTAACGACCTTGGAGCTGAGAAGCAAGTCTCTTAGGAACGTATTATACTTCCTCCGAGAAGTGGAATTCCTGGGAGAACAATAAAAGCAGGGTAAGTCACGATAGATCAGCAGTGGTCGCAGTGCAGAAAGGCAAGCAATGTCCAAACGAGCCCTCTAATAAGAATAATAATATTAAAGTAAAAAGGTTATATACAGTATGTTCAAATTCTAATCTAATCTAATTCTAATTCTATTTCTATTCAATATTCTTCAATAGTAGAGCGAGAGAGAATGTTTTTTGCTATCGACTAAGAGCCTTTCTGCCACAACAAAAGTCTATAATCTATGCAATGTAGAATTTGATTTCCATAAATTTCTCCGGAATATCATTTATTGGTATATTTTTTTATTATTACTGGGCAAATAAAAAAAATGATATTATTTTAGATTTAAATAAAAAAAGAAAAATGTTGCTACCAAAAGCGTTAGACATAAATTATATTGACGATCATATATATATTACAAATTAATTAAGAAAGCACAGCAAATATGCATCTTTGACATTTCTTTGTAGAAGCCGCTTCCAAATAATAAACATCTAATCTGTATTATTAAATTATTATAATATATAAATATGAACCAAAATATCTGAATATTTTTATGCATTCGTCTACATTCTTTCTTTCATCTATATATTTTTCTGATAAATATACATGCATTACGATCCCCATAAATAATCCTTATAAAGAATGCGGTTTATATTATAAGTTATTTATGAAATATTTTCAACCGCCGTGATATTTCATTCCACAGCTATTGTTTTCTATGGTAATGCTATCTGCGCTGATGTTTACTTTGTAAAACCGACATCTTCTAAATCAAAACGACATCTAATTTATTATAACCACATCCGACGTTTACGATAATAAAAATAATAATCGCCGCTAGGCGCATGGCTTTTACATCGTTTTAATTATTCCGCTTAGCATATATGCGTGTAAATGAGGTTTTATTTACCTAGAAGTCGTTATTGTTAATAAAATTATTACACAGGTGCTTGCATGCATTAAATTAATGGCGATTTTATTGTAAATCTAATCCCACAAACAAGATTAAATGGTCGGAGAGAGATTTTATACTAAGTAGTTAAGCGATAAGGTTTATTTACTCGTAAAACTTCTGGTTAAATCATTATTTATTATTTATTAGTCGTTAATACTGTATACTTGTGCGCTTCGGCATTAAATATTACTAATAGCTTCCTAAAAATCTTTATATAGAAAACTAACAGAACTTTTTTATATTAATTCCTATAATTAAGCATACCTATTTATTAATATCTTCTTTGAATTCATGTGAATCTTCTACAAATATCTCTTTTTCAAACCTATGTTATATTTCGTGTTGTATAAGATTGTTGTGCCCTAAAAATCAAATTAAAATATTTCTGTGCAGATATTGTAAAAATTATAATTGATTTTTGCAAGATGAGCCGCTCGATCATAAACAACTTTTAGTGAAATTGTGAAGCATATAATTTAAAATTTAGACTCGCATCACGGTCGCCGAGGAAAAAATTGTATCAACCCTAAATGTACCGTGACATAAATTGTATTCAGTCGGGCGAAGAAAAAAACGCTTCATCATAACGATTGTAAATTTTATAACCATCGGCGAGCGATACTTGAACCAATTTTGTGTTGAATTAAGCCACCGACAGTAGCACAGCCGGCATGACACAGCGCATTTCTTCCACAGATGATCTCACTAGGAGTTCCAGTCGTTCATTCATAATGCTGAATGAACGGATGTATTAAAATTGTACGTGCAGGTTTGAATTTAAAATTCATATATTAGTGATATTATATTATTACATTTAGAATTTAATTAACTACGTTATTATTCCATAGCTTGTGTTAATTAAAAACTTAGGCTGGGTTATATAAAAGTTTCATAACTGTAATTCGTGAGTTTTAACAATACAAAGTTTATATTTATATAGAGATTAGAAGAAATTTCGACATATATACCCAAAGAAAATATACCAATTGTTGGTAAAAACACAATAGTAGTAATCGGACGCATCTTAACAAAACGGAGGGTATTTTGGAAGGAAGTCTAAATGTAAAAAGGTTAATGAGCAGAGTAGTTTACTCTTAAAAATGTACAGAAGTGATGGATTTAATTTATTTAGAATTAAGTCAATGAAACGGTTAGTAGCAAAAAGTGCAACCAACGAAAAATATTCTTCTTACTCCTTTCTTCATTCTTTTTTAATAGGCTCGCGGCCTGTTCCTTCCTCGACATTTCCTTAGTTTGGGCGTCATTTATCGCTCTTTTTCCCGGGCACCCTGTTCTCCTCCTTCCGGCGGATGACTTATCTCTTGATATTTTCACCATTTTACCATCTGTCATTCGGTCGATGTGGTCATTCTATTACGTGTTTCATTAGAGAAGGCATCCATTGATATCGTCCACCTTGCATACTTGTCTGATGTTATCGCTTCTTTCGTTGGAGTATTATCATCTCTGTTGTCTCTGCTAACCGCTCAGTTTTGGATATTTTCTGTCTTGTTGTCTGTGCTTTCGTTTCTTGCCTCAGGTACCTGTTTCGCCAGATTAGGAGTTTAATGCAGCCCGCTACTTTATCTATTTTTGCTACTTGTTCTCGTATTACATCTCCAACATTGCCGTTGCTGGTTATAGCGGTTCCCAGGAACATCTCTTGCTGTATTATTTGTCCATCCACTTTCAGTTTACATCTCTGGGGGTTTCTAGTCATGCATATTGTCTTTTCTGTGTTGTATTGTTTTAAAAGTGTTCAAGAGCCTTTGGAGATCGTCTTCACTTCTGTACAACAGACCTTCATCCGAATAACAGCGAATTGTTATTTCTCTATTACCCATTCCGTATCTCTTTTCAAGACGTACGGCAAGTTGTTCCTTTTTCCCGGAGTCTAGTTTCTTCAGTGTACGTTATAGATATCGTACTTTTTCTCCAGCTCTTCTGTTTCTGTTTAGGTGCCTAATGTTTCTATTTATGTCCTTGTATTTGTCGTTCTTTTTTACCTGTCTTCTCTCTTTATGAGCATTAGTATATCTTCAGTAATCTAATCTTTCCTTTTTTTGCTCTGTTCTATTAGGTTTTAGTAACTTCTCGCTGGTCTTTAGGAAACTATCTTTCATCTCCCATACTCTCTGTACTTTGTGATCTGTGCTTGCTTCGATATTTTTTAATTCTTTAGCTAATTTGGCTCTTACCTCTTCTTTGATTTCATTATTCTTGAGTTTGGAAATCTCTATTTTCTTATGATAGGCTTCTTCATGCTAAATCTTTATAAAATTCTTCACACTCATCATCAAAATTTTCGGACGCTGGTGCGTAAACCTGTTTTAAATTGATTCTTATTGGCGTTGTTGACAGTTGTATCAACATTATTCGGTCTGAAATAGGTGTATAGTTATAGATAACCTTTGCGATTCTATTGTTAAGAATCATTCCTACGCCGTACTGGTGTTGATTATCATCTGAACCGGAATAATACACAGTACGATTATCTACGTTGCATTTCCCCACTCCATTCCACTTAATTTTATTAATTCCCATGATATCGATATTTAAGCTTAACATCTCTTTAATGATGTTTTGTATTTTACCAGTCGCAAACATACTTATTATTATCGTGGCTGACCCTAAGATTCTTAACTGCCGGGGAATGAGGCCCCTGATTTGATTGTTTTCAGCCATATTGATGATTGTACTAGGAATTATATACATGGTAGTTTCCCTTTGCTTTCCATGTGCTGTATCCAGACCGGTTTTGATAAATACTTCATCTCCACTCTTGATATATTGATGATAGATGTACGTTAATCTCCACCCATGACCACACTGGAACGCAGCTGACTATTCCAGGGGTGTGCTTATTTAATAGCGGCACTACTCGTCATGGCATAGTACCGTCTTCGTATTCTTGCATTTTTTGACTCCAGGTAACCCTACCCTTGACTACCTCGCTACATCCTGTTAGTAGTACCGCCGTATGCTCGGGGACAGCTTTACAGTCATATCTGACGGCCTTTCCACTATGCGCCATCAGTGGACCCCGCTGGTAGCTCACAGCTCAGCCTCAGAATTATTAATTACATAATTACTATTATAGTCATTACATTCAGAAATATGAATAAGAGCCGAACAATTTATTTAGAGCCGAAACAAAATGTTCGGTGGTATAAAAGCTGAACGAGACAAAATTTGAAGCCTTCGGCAGAGCAAAAGCCGATTTTATTTACTCGGTTGCTATTGAGATAAGACTGATGATTTATTCGGCTCTGTTTCAGCCAATTGATTAAATGATAGATCTAATAAATTCGAATAAATTCAAAATCTAAGAAATACAACTCCGCTTCGCAAAGTCCAATACAAAGTTAATGAGGACGTGTGCTTGTGTAAAATGATAATAAATATAAGTGACATAAATGTCCCAAACAGCCAAACAACCACGTTAACGACATAAGTGCTCGGCTCTCCCCGTGCCAATCCCCGAACAAGGATCCGAAGTTCGGCTTCTCTTAAGAAGTTCATAGTTTGGCCCTGACATAGTCGAAAAACGCCTATTTTTTCTAAGTGTAGATGTTTTTCATTTGATCGTCTTCACTTGACTGTAGTTCCTTCGCATTTGCTTATCGCCTTTCTTGAACATAAGTATGATTGTACTGGTCTCTATCAATTTGGTAATTTACAATGTCTTAGGATTTTTTCTCTTTTTTAGGTCTTCTGGTAGCCGCTAGCTGACTTACTATAATAGTTCTGTAACCCATCCTGACCATATGATTTTCTATTATTTAGGAGTTTTAGGGCTTCCGTTGCATCTTCTATATTAACTTCTACGCTATATTTAATATCGGTGTGTTGGTTAATATGGTGTTTTGATTCCCTTTGAATAGTTTACTCTTATTTTCCCTTAAGAAGACATAAACTTCTTGTTCGTTAATCGGATCCTTTTTTCTGCTAATATTTTTTGATATAGTTGTTTTGTTAATTCGTTCCAAAGTACTTCTATATTTATAGTCGATGTTTGCTTTACTTGGTTTGTTAGCTTTAGTTTGAGCCGACATTTTCCTAGCACCAGACCATGATCGTTGCTTTAACGGAGTTCAGTGCCCTGACGTATATGAGTGGGATGGATATTGTTGTTTGTGATTATAAAGTCATCATATATTTGTATCATCTGATATTTTCAAAAGTGTACTTCTATTGGTCTCTGTGTGAAAGAAGGTATTGTCTATCTATAGTTGTTGTATGCACAGAAGTTGATCATTAGTTCTCCATTAGTAGTAACACGTTCTTCGCTAAATCACTGCTTAACTCTGAGGATTACTTGAATATGAGTGTATTGAAGCCTCTAGCAAGATCGTGGGATCTTCATCAGATATTCAGCTTATGGTAGATTGTAGAATGTTTGTATTTTCTGATTTGGCTTTCCGTCCCTAGGCCCGTAAACAAAGAGAACATTTAGTTGTTGGTGTTATAGTATGATTTTTATATGCACGGTGATATCATCTTCCTCGATCCATCGCTCTAACGTATTGGTGTAATGATGATAGATCATCGTAATTTAATCTGACCATGCCCTCCAATCTTCTCCTATATGCGGACTCTGGCTAGTAAGAGTTTTTATCTGGTCTATCCATCGGTAGGTGATCTGCCTCTAGGTCTGCTTCCTTCTACGTTTCCATCCACGATCAGTTCGATGAAAGGACTGATTCTATCTTTTTTGCTATAAGGTTAAATTATTGTAGAAATATTCGGCTAATTATGGTAGAGAGTAGTCTGTCATTTTTAGTTGCTGCATTGGTACGATGCCGTCTATGGTAGCATGCGGCTATATATCCACAATTGGAACGCGTCTATACTGCGCTTGTCGGCTGTCCAGGTTTCCGTCGCATATGTGGCAATGGGGAATATTAGGGCTTCTATGAGTCTTAATTTGATGGTGCGAGCTATGACTGTGTTTTGCCATATTCTGTCGAGCTTTGATGTTGTGCACAATACCATAGCTATGCGTCATTTTATTTAATGTTCACATCCACCATTATTCGTTATAAAGGACCCTAAAAAGTTAGTTACTACTTCTAGGCCTGCAACAGTGTATCTGTGGGGTTGGTTATTTTCTGCGCCGTCCACTATTATGACCTTGGTTTGCCTGAGTTTTGTTCGAGCCGATATTATTTGCTAGTATCAGTCAGTCGATTCATTATTTCAATCAGTCTCTTCTTCGCTCAACGTAATTATTGAGGTGCCGTCTTTATAACTCAATTGCTCTACCTCTCACTGAGACTACCCCTTTCCATCCGTCGAGCACTTTGCGCATTATGTGTTCGTCCAATTATTTTAGTATTTTCCACAGCGATTCCCATTTAACGTAGTCTTTTAAGTCTTTCGAATAATGCATGAAGCATAGATACATTTTGATGTTGAATTCTCGCGCCTTTTCTATGATTTGGCGTACGTTAAAGATTTTGCTCTCTTGTATCTTTTCCTGGTACAAAACCACATTATCATTTGTGATTGTAGAAACACTTTAAGGTATTCATTAATGATGTTGAGTATACATTTGCTTGTATCTGAGATAAGGGCGATGGTGCGGAAGTTGGCATAGTTGGTTTGGTTTTTTTCTTGTATATTTGTATAAATACTGATAGTCACCACTCGTCGGGCCATGTTCAGGTGTTTATATTTTTTGCACAGTGCTTGCATCGCATATATGCCGCCGCTATTAATTGCCTTAAGCATTTCAACTGTTATGCCTTCTGACCCTGCAACTTTGTTCCTTTTTAGTTTTCTAACCGCCGCCTCTACTTCCGTTCTGAGGATGGTAGGCTCTGTGTAGTGTTGTTCTATAATAGGATATACCAAGTCGAAGTCTATATTGCTATAGAGCATGCAGCAATAGTTGATAATATCTCTGCGATTCCACCAGAGTCAGTTATTGGGTGCCGTTCTCCTTTTGGATAATGTGTTCGTTGTTTGAATTCTCGTTAGAGGTATCTTACTTTCTCAAATAGCTCTCGATATTGTTGACGGTTTTCCGTCGTTCAACTTGGGAACATACATAGTTGATTTGTCTGCTTTTACCTGATCTACAGTCACATTTTATGTCCCTATTTAGTTGTCGCACCTTTGCATCACTTAGCTCTGGGCTTATCGTAGTCGTTTTCATCTGTCACATTGCATCGATGAGTTGGTATGTTTCATTCAGTATTTTCGTCGAGTTCTCTGCGGAATTTGTAATACACTGCTTCACCTCTGTCTATATTCTATCTGCCCATCCAGTACCAACAGGGTTCAAGGCTTCAAGTAGGATTAGGAAGTTATCGTTTTTTAGTACAGTCCTCTTCCTGGTGGGAGTAGTTTTGGTAGTGACGTGAAGCTTTAATTTAAGATCCGCTGACAGTACTTTGAAGTCCGATTGCGGATCTGCACCTGGGTTCGCTTTTGCACTTTGAATTGAAGATCTCCATCGTTGTCTAACTACGATGTAGTTGATCTGGTTTCTATATATAAACCAGATCAATTACATTGTAGTTGCGGAGTTCCATTTGGATAACCAACATGCAAATTCTATTAGCCGTTCATCCCTGTCATTTTTCTTCCCAAATCCGTATTTACCAACGACATTACTTAAGTGTGACAAGGTTGGCATTAGCGTTAAAATATCAGAGTATAAAAAGTGCGTCTTTTTGTGGAATATTTTCGGTTATGCATTATATTTCTTGGTATACATTTTCAATTGCTTCGTCTGTAGCTTCACTGCTGGGCGTATATACTTGGATTATATCTGTCCAACTAAGCTTCATATATTGCTAAGAACATAATTTTTATTTTCGGATCGTTTATCGATGAATAACTTTCCACTGATTTTGCCAGCTTTTTTAATACTATGAAAGCAACTCCATTCCTACCGGTCTTATCTGAAACAGATATGCAGACGCAGTGGTCTGCTGTGGTAAAGTGCCTTTTGCCATTCCAATGTGTCTTTGATATTCTGCAAACCTACACTTGCTAGAGAATCTATACTCTTTCAAGATGCACGTTCCAAGTTGTCAGATATATTTGCTTTCGAAGACTTAGTTTTGGTTCCTTGATTGTACGGACACGTTCTAGCGCTAGTTGCTAGCCGGATTACATTGAAAACTATCATTTAGATTTTTTCTTATCATACTCTTCTCATGGAAAATGTATGTATGTTTCCGCACTTATTTAATTTTATAATGTATCGTCCATTTTCTTGCGTGTGTCGTCATCGTTGAGATATTCCAATTCCAAGGCTTTCTACCGCTACTTTGAGCTTGTCTTTGTTACAGGGGGTAGGTTGCTGGCCCGGACCTTCCACCATTCCCTTTGGTCTGGGCTTGTACTGCTAAAGCCCTGGTTTCCTAGGAGAACGGTCGCTTTAAAGCGGCCGCTTTTGACGTCATTCACAAATCAAAAAGGTCGTTTTAAGTATATGTAATAGAAGAACTCACAATTTTTCATCGTAATTCATTGCGTTTTTGCAGTATGTTGAGGTATTACACTTTATAGGAAACTATATTCGTTTATATACACGTAGAATTATTTTTGTGACGTAAAAATGACGTCAAAAGCGGCCGTTTTTAAGCGGCCGCTCTCCTAGGAAACCAGGGCTTAAGCTACTCAATTCACCCAGCATCACAGAGGGTGAATAATATCCCTATAATATAAAAATGAAGACAATATTTTGAAGCTGACCGACCTGTTATTTAGGACGTTGTCGTTGTGACGCTGTCAGTGCATGTCGTGACAAATATTTTTATTACTGACAGTTTTGTTCGTCGAATGGGGACAAAAACAACGCGATAGCAAGATAGTTGTGTCTATTGTTATCTAAGGAGTTGCAACTGCATAGTTACAAGAAGAAAAAGAAGAAGAAGCAGGGCGCTCAAAATTACATTTCATAACGTTTGGCAAGGGAAAGTATATAATCAGTCACACGGGCATTGAGTTGGAAAGATAGTTGATTCATCATACGCTGTCGGACAACGGGATTAATAATAATTCAATATATAAATGGTTATTGAAATTGTATATATATTATTAATTAAGTTATTATAAGACTCCGACCCTGACGAAGCAGCTCGGAATATCACGGCATATGCAAATAAAATCATTTATTATTACGTGATGATTATTTATTGATGATAAACGACACGGCGGAATTGTTATTATATGAATGGCATGCCTATTGTAAATATATCATTTGTAATCCATGTGGCGCGTTAATTCATTGCTTGTGAATTGTGGACATGTATTAAATTGCAGTTAATTCATTCATATTTAAAACGATCGCTATTTTTCAACACATTGGCATGTTATATAAACCGTGCGAATATACGAATGACATATAGTCATATCATATTTGCATGTATCGATTCAAACACACCTTACTTATTGTTTTATTTAGTACACATACGAGGATATGAATTTCAAGTGAGTGCGTGACTAATATTAATTAGATAAAATATTCTTTATAAATTTCTACGTACCGTTTCTAAGTTTATTTTTATACAATATTAGTATTGCAAAAATACCTTATTCAATATACAGCTCACATGCTAAATCATACATGGTATTATCGGTATTATGACATAAATTTCTGGTTAATATATAATAACATATCGAAGCTCTCTTTAACTATTATAATAAAATATATTAATTATAGAAGCACAAAGGTATACCCTTTTAATTCAACTGTATAATCAATCCACCATGCGCGTTGTTTGTTGACTAAATCAAAATTACACGCCCTAGGTCAGTTTATAAAAAATACACAAAAGAAAGCAATCTTGATAAAATCAGTATAGAATGATGTTTTAATATACTGTTCACATTCCCAGCTATACGTTATCCAAATTACGTGCCGACACTCATTATGTATATTAATAAAGCAATTGAATAGAGATATTCACTAAAAGATTAAATTATTTCGAAGCGGTCGCATTACATCCGCCACATTTGAATAATTTTAAACCATAAATCCTTCATTCAAAACAATACGCATATAGTAGGGATCTATTAATACATGTTTTTGAAATTAGATTTCCTCTCTATGTAAATTTCAGTGGTTTGTGTTCATGCATGGAGCGTTTTCATTTATATGGACATGTAAATTGTCGTTTATATGCCCATCATAAAAAATATTGTATATCCCTGATAAAAATAATGCTTTATTATGTAAATTCTCTTGTACAATTGTTGCGTGGGGAACAATAAAAACATGAAAAATAGATTATTGTGCATGATTTTTTAGGCGCACAATAAAATTCAAATTAATATATTGCCGTGTTATTAAAATTTTAATTTATAATGGCTTTGTTTAAAAATACAGTTAAGCAATAGCAATTTTACTTGGGAGTGCCGTTTCCGCTTATAATAAAGAACAGGAAATAATGAGAGAAATGTAATACTGGTAATACTGTTCAATACCATCGTCAATGAAGAGAATAATACATTTTGCTAAATATATACTCTTTTTTGGGTAGTTATTTTCGCGTTTTTATCCCATTTTTTTCTTGCACATAATATGTTTTGTACAAAATGATTTGAAAATTAATAAACAATTAACTAAATTATTATTATTTGATATGTTTAGGAAGGGACTTCTATCGAACTATCAGCCGTGAGGGTTTTCCGCCGATCAAGGGAGAAGCTCAGAGGAGTTTAATCGCCTGTTATTTACTTTATCTTCACACAAAACTGCTGAATAAGGTGATTCGCGAAAATTCGTCCCGATGGTGTTCGAACTCACGGGCTCAGTACGAGACATCTAATCACTCGGCCACTGAGCTGGGGCTGATGTTTTTATTTAGTTAATTTTGTTTATTTTAATAAAATAGTTGTATAGATTGTAAATAATATATACTTATATTGCTGAAATTTCCATGTTTATATAGTTAACTATATAAACTTGTGTTGCAAACTAGTGGAATAATCGTTACTGTATAAATACATTTTCGGCGCCATTTCGATTAATTAGCATCAAATATCGAGTTAATGACGGTGTCAAAGCACCCTAGAAGTTTGCATGTAGTTAGGGAAGTTTCCGCCTTCGTGGAAGTGTTAGCTTAAGGTGGCCTGACCACCACAGACCGGAACTGCCTTACGATCGTGGGTCCGTTCTTGAGGGCCGTTACTTTTACACCAAAAACGCGGAACACATTTAAATGTAACCGAAACTTGAATGAAGGTGCCACCGCCGGCGGCAGTACAAACGACCGGCTTGTTTATAAATTCGTAATTTGAAACTTGAGTTGCTTACAAATACAAATAATACAAGATTTCATATAAATATTATAATATATTTTTATACAAAAAATTATTCTATGCTTTACGTAGTTTCGCTTTGTCTAGTACCGCCGTTTCCTTTGTTTCCACCGAGCTGTTATAATGTTAGTGGAATATTATCGCATCCTGTAAAACGGCCGGCCAAAGCTTATAGATTCAAGCGATAATTAGATTCTACCACACCCTTGTCTTGAGTTATAAGGTAATAAGATGCCAGGACAAGCCTAATTTATAGTTAACCCGTTCATCCAAACATTATAAAGTCGGTGTTCAGAACTTGCTAACCGATAAAAAGCCAAATAATTGTATTAGGGATGAAACAAATATTATACCGACTGGAAGGGTTCGTGCCTTTTAACAATGACACCGAAAAATATCGCGCGATAAAAAGGAATTTGAGAAATATACAGCGCCATTTATTTACGTATTCAGGCTACGTTGATAAAGATCAACTCAATTGATTGGATGTCAAGATATAGATTTTGTTTTTAATAAGTTACTGACGCTTATAAATATCCTAATTTATTTTATTATTGTGTTGTTTGCATTATTAATTATTGAGCCAATTCAGTCCCAATATTTTTTGTGTGAATTCAATTAAATAAAATATTAATAATTATAAATAATTTACGGAAAATACAATGTACTATATATATTCTGTTTATGCAAATATACAGAAAACTATAGTTAGGCATGAAACTAAAAATATATGATAAAATTCATAATCATTTAAATATTATTATTATTTATATAATCTATGAAAATTAAAATTACTTTTGTTTGTTTTATATTTTATTGAAAATAAAGAGAATAATTGAATTGACACAATTGCTATGTCCAGATCAGTTACTTAGTGGTTAGAAGCGTATTGGCGTTGATTGAAGTATAAATACTTCAATCAACGGTATTGGGGAGCGTGAGTTCACACCCCATCGGGAAGAATATTCGTGAATCACCTTTCACAGTTTTCCGAGGTTAGATGTGATAAATGTGGCAAATACCGGATGATAAAACTCGCCAGAGCGTCTTCCTTTTCCGGCGGAAAAGACTCACGGCTAAGATAGAAGGTTGTTTAATTATTTATATAAGCAATCGAAATTATAAATTTGTCATAGTTTGTTGGATATTTTATTGAAAATAAAGATGAACATTAGTTGGCACGTATAAAATACTTTCCAATACGATAACGACTGAAGTATTTTTACCTACATTTTCAAATGTTATAAACATATGTAAATATAATTACATCTAACGGTATAAAAACGGTTACTTTTAAAGAAATAAAATATATGAAGGCAGAGATAGTAATCTTTAATCTGTTGTAGATTAAATATTATTATCTCAACCTTCATATATTTTATTTACTATTAAATATTAAACATATATTTCATATATTTATTATATTTGAGAAACAAAAAAATATTGTAGAATTTATTGTGTGATACAAATATGCTTTCTAATATACAAAAATTATTTTATATATTTGTATTTTTATTGTGATTTTTATCAATTGGTGACTACATAAGAGATGACACATAGTATAGTACGTAGAGGTGGCTGTTAATTGTGGCTGTTATAAATCTTGCTCGGTTCTCGATACCTGTAGCTGTCAATGCACCTCTCATATATTAAGACGCACACCTTTGACGTAAACGCATGTCACTAAAACCAGGCGAAGATATCTCTTTAGTGGTGGTTGTACTTATCACTATCAAAGAAGATTCATACATAACATTTGTATATAGTCAATTCAATATATATATATATATATATATATATATATATATATATATACATATATATTGAATTGACTATATATAAAAGTAAATCTAAATATATGTGCACCTGATTAAGAAAATATATTTTGATATATAATTTAAAATTTAAAATTAATATTCATAAAACTATGAATTACGTTATATATATATATATATATATATATTCTTTTTTTATTTGGCACAATGTTGAGGAGCTAAGGGTGGGATCAAGCCTGAGGTTTTTATTTCGCAAATTATGTAGCGTATTTTTCATAAGGATGATATTAATTGTTTATGAGGCAACTTTAGAAAAAAATCAAATGTTTACTTAATACTTATTAATTGTTAAAATAATTCGTACTAGCAATATTCAGTTCACTCTCGATTCTATCACTCAGATCGTTAGTTTCGCTGTTCGTATTAGTTTTGTCTGTTCTATTATTGTCAGTTCATTCATTAACTGAATAATTATCGTTTTCATCTATCGAATTACATATCCTGCATTTCTCAAACGACTTTATAATCATCTCTTCTTCCTCTACTTCCCATGCATTTTTAGAAAGGTACAACTACTGCTGCAATTGTTGACCGCTTTATATTTCTTGTTGCCGTAATACCATCATTTTGCTCTGCCATACATTTATTCCACTCTTCCTGTATACAATTTTTGGATACAGCATAAAGATTCGTATTTTAATGTTAGCCTCAGACTATAGGTTGCACCCGAAATTGTAGTCGATTTTTGTATGTAAAAAGGGACGTCTTATAGTCTGAAAAACAAGGTATTGTATTTAGCTGTTACTACGCTTAAGGTGCATTTTGACGAAAAGAGATCACATATATACTTCTTTTCGTGACTCGTCAAAAGAACCTGCGACAAAATAGCCCGCGACAATATAGACCCCTGAGAAAATAGCCCCAATTAGTTTTATTGACAGATAAATTATCTATTTGCCTTTTACCTTTCGGTGTAGGCATTTACATTACTTAACATTATAGTTTACAATTTGCGGTTATTGTTTATACATTTTTAAATTCTTTCCACTATTTTCTGTTCTTCAGCAGTTTTCTTGCTTGTTTAACTCTGTTTCCTTTCTTGATAGAGGAAATGATATTCCTCTATTCTGTTGTCTCGCTCTTTTCTTGCTCTACCTCTACCTCTTCTTCTTTTATTTCCAGTTCTTGCTTCCTATACCTGTACTGTTTGGATTATTTTTGTCCATCCTAATTAAATGCCCCCACCAGTTTAGTTGTTTCTTTTCTATATACTTTTCTATAGCTTCAATTTCCAGTTCCTAATTTCACACACATCGTTGATATATAATTTACTTTCATTGAACTTTATTGATCCATTCAGCTGTTTTTAGTTGATTAATAATTTACTTTTATTGAAATGTATTGATCCATTCAGCTAAGATTAGTTAGGTTGTGTTGGCGGTGGAGCCCCCATTTATACTTAATTATGCATAACTCAATTATCAATAACAGTAGATGGGGGCTATTTTGTCGTGGTGCTACTTTGTCGCGGGCCATTTTGTCACGGGCTATTTTGTTGCGGAATATTTTGTCGGGGCTATTTTGTCGCAGGCTAATTTGTCGCGGGCTGTTTGTCGGTGCACCACTTTTATAGCGTGAACTGTAAACCTGTTTCGAACTTCTAGTAAATACTTGACAATACGCTGGCTAAGATGTTTGTTAAAGTTAAAGAAAACTCGTCTTTGTAGGCTTCGAAACTTAGTTTTTAAGAATTTATATTCATAATTCGTTGATACAGAATGTAGAAGATTCTGATATATAGTTGGATCGTCTACGTTCTACGATATGTTGTCCTTAATTCTTATAAAATAATGTCTCGTCCGTTCATATGTGTGACTGTGCGGTGTGCAAGCGTTCAAACTCACTCAATACGTAATTAGCCGACTGAACAAGATTTTCTCATTTATGTTTACCGGATATATATAATAATATATATAATACCTTCTTTTCTAGAATACTGTATTTTAAAACAACAAGACGCATGCAGAATCAGACCACAGTGCGGGCGAAAATACGAGAAGAAGTACACGGAAGCTACAGAAGTAGAAGAGTATGGTGTAAAACCTAAGATGCGCGGGCGAACCAGAGAAGCTATTATAAAATGATAACGCACGGGAAAACATAGAAACAAGCCAGAAAACAGTAGATAAGGGAGCAGGAACAGATATCACAAGAAATAAATGACAGTGCTAGAAAAAAATATAAAAGTAAAGGATATCTAAACTTTTACCAGGATATAAAGAAATCAACTTGTCAAGAAAAATACAGAAACAAAGTGAGTGAAGAACTGGAAAAATATGGTACGAACAGGCTCAAATGGGAAAATATAGTAAGCGTAATACAGCAGCCTGCAAATATGATATTACTCACAAGAAGGATAGAAAAAGACAAAACGTGGATGCACGCAGAGTGGAAGGAAGCAGTAAAGATAAAGGGGGCAGACCAGAAAAGCTATTATAAAATGATAATGCACGGGAAAATATAGAAACAAGCCAGAAAACAGTAGATGAGGGAAGAGGAACAGACATCACAAGAAATAAATGACAGTGCTAGCAGAAAAATATAAAAGTAAAGGATATCATAACTTTTACCAGGATATAAAGAATACAAGGGTAGGATATACGCCATCACCGAGGTAAATTAAAAGTAAAGAGGGAGAGCTAATTAGAGAAGCGATGATCTGTGTTCATAGAAAGGTAGAAGACATATTTTGAGCAACTGCTAACTAGAGCAGAAGTTATACAGTGCAGGAACACATAGAAGAAAACGAACCACTAACAACCACAGCTACTAAAGTAGCAAAGCCATAACATCAATGAAAAGCAATAACAGGCACAAAAATGGTGAAATGTGAGGGGAGGCGCTGCACAAGGAAGTATGGAAGTTTGAAATGGAAGTTTTGGAGACAGAACAAATGCCAAGAGATTTGAGCAAACTTTTAATAAGCTCATTTTTTAAGAATGGGAATTGAACCATATGTGGAAATTATAGAGGTATAACCCTCATTGAAAATGTGTACAAAGTGGTGACAAAATTAATAAAATATAAAATGGGTATTAATAAACAAATGATAGAAAGGATGAAAAACGTGTATAATGTAACTTGGTGTAAGGCTACTAATGGGGTAAATAAGTCGATAAGTCGAATCGAGAAAGCATAATACCGATTGTTTCGAAGGATGCTGCACCACTTACAGAGATCCACGTCAAACTGCATTGTGTTGCAGGAAACGGGAAGAAGAAAATAGAAGGGGTGATAACAATACGGGCAATAAAGTAGAAGATGGGTTTAATGAGGCAGAGGAAGAATGGTCAACAAAAGAAATATTTAGGACAGCTACAGCTAGAGAAAGCGAACAGGTGTATGAAACTGTAAGATTAGCGAGGGAAAGACCGAAAAGGAAGCACTTTCATAAAAAGAAATATCCTTTCAATGAGAAACATGAGGGGTCCAGGCGGACGGTAGAATGAAAGTGGGATTGGAAAATGTGGAAAGGCAGGAGTGGCAAACCAAAATAAACACCAGTACATACAACTCCGGTTACAAGGAAGTTCATACCAAGTTAACCAACCTACTGCGAGGTTATTATCAAGTGGAATAGGTAAAACAAATTAAGTACCTTGAGTTTATGTTTACGGGCAACGGTAAGAAAGATGAGCCCTAAAAGTATATTGATATGAATACAAGAGTGATTGAAGAGAGAATGTAAGAATTTGGCTAAGGATAATTTGAAAACCACAGCTGTGTATTAGGGATTGCTGTTTTAGGGCAGTGTGGTTGCAAGGAGTAAAAGACGCAGGTGTGAACGACACGGAGAGATCAACGCAAAACTATAGTATGTTGCAAGAAACAGGAAGCAGGAAATAGGAACGGGTGGCTGCAATACGGGAAATAAGGTACGAAATTAGGGCTAATGAGCTAATGGCAGAGGCATTCATAAGGCCTCCGGGGCAAGGAAGGGAGAAGCTGCTCCAGGTGATTAATAGAGTGTGGAGTGGAGAGGTGGAGGATACCGGAAGATTGCGGAGTGAGTGTGGATTCATAAAGGGGGAGTGGCCTCGGACGTGAAGAACTATAGGGGCAGCGCTGTGATGAGTGAGGCATATAAGGTTATGATGGCAAAGGTGGCGAACCGGTTGGATACTGAAAGGGAATGAAAAGGGCTGCTACCAAAATGAGGAGGGGGGCATCAGAAGGGGAGCAGATTTTCACGCTAGCGAGAATGGTGGAGGAAGCCTTGGAACAGAAAGGGATAATGTATGCGGTTTTTGTGGATTTGTATGCGGCATATGACTCAGTACCTAGGAGAAAACTTGTGGAATGTATGGATTCGGGGAGTATGGAACAGGAAGAGGTCGAGTGGGTGAGAAGAATGTATAAAGAGCCGTGGGCAAGAGCAAGAGTGAATGAAGAAATTTCCAAAAAATGTAGGATGCATGTGGGAATAGGGCAGGGGTGTCCACTTAGCCCCTTCCTGTTGAACCTGTACACGAGCGAGTTGGAGGAGATGCTGCGACGAGAATGGTCGTGGTGGGTATTCTACCCAAGGTCTGGATGTTGGCGTATGCGAATGACGTAGTGCTGGTGACAAAGAGATTGGAAGAGATGGCAAAGAAAATAAATGGGAAGATACATTGATAGAAGGGAGCTGGTAGTGAATGTGAGCAAATGGATGGGGTGGTAACCTATTGTTGTATGGAGTGGATGTGTCCGGATTGCGAGAGTAGGATGTATTGTGTTAGCTATGCCAATAAAGGTGTCTTCTATGAGAGGATGGCTAGAGAGTAGAATGCAAGTGGAATTGGAAGATGTAGAATGACAGGAGAGGTAAACCCAAATAAGCAAGGGGTACATGCAACTCCGTTAAAACAAAGTTCAGACCAAGTTTCTCCTGCAGCAGATGAATAGAAAAATATTATATTTTAGGTTTAGATGCTATTCCGAGGAGAGAGGAAGTAAAATGTGAATGGGTAATAATTATGAATTATAGAAAATGTATGTTTTGTGAGGAATAAGAGGATGCATGGGAACATTCTATGTGTGTATGGCTGGCCCATAAGATAATAATAATGACTTTTATTTCCCTTGAAATACATAATTCTATACATATAAAAACTATATCAACACATGTTTACAGTAACAACGAAAATAATAGAATAATAGAAAATAGAAAATAGAAATATGGGAAATAAGCGCAGTTCCAGTCTAGTATACTCAGATAGATCTGGAGAAAATGGAAATAATGTAGGGGAATGGCTGGGGCAGAACGGCAGAGGCTTTGAGATCTGCAAATGGTTAAATGAAAAGAGCAGAATAATTCAGCGGAGCCTTTGATTTGGTTTTATTCGTAATTTTGTAATTTTTTTGATTTTTTAAAGTATATAGTTTTATTTCTATGTTAGCAATACGTTTTATGGGTAATTGGGATAATGCCAATAAAGGTTTTCTATATATAAAATAAGTATCCCATTATGTAGTATAAATTCATCATTAAAACTACATTATGTTCAAAACTATTTGCATCCGTCGCTGTCCCGATTGAACGTAAAATTATTTGTCACAATATTTCTGGCCTTTTCCGTATCGTATCTCATTCCGATTTAATCGGCGCCCACGTCCTTTTTGTGTATACCTGGTGTTGATGTTGATAAATTCCCGTCTGGTCAGCCGACAACGTTTAGTGAATCGCTTTTATGATGTAAAGACAATACGCTTGTTTTTATTAAAGAGCGAAATGGGGTGACAACCGTGTTTGATTTGTATCCGCTCATTAATACTGACTCCGCAAGGGTATGACAAAAGATTTATATGTTTGTTTCTGTTTCGCATTTGCTGGGAGACAGTTTTTAAAGTGAGGTCCACGCTTTATCTATGGGCACACAGAGTAGGGAGAAAGTATTAGTGAAACGGGATTGACACTTCGGCAGTAATAAGAACTCCGGGCTATCGAAGAGCTGGAGAAACAAATAGAAAGGTGTCGGATATTCTAGGGAAATTTGCAAGATTGAAATCTATGATTTCGGATAAGAATTGCTGCAATTTATTTTATTGCGGCTATTTATGTTTATTGTTGAACTCAATGTTAAATATAAATAATTCAAGAAGTTTATCAATATTCAATATGTAAATATAATATTAATATATTATTATTATTTTATTTTAATATTGTTAACTTATTATTTATATTTATTGTTGAGTTCAACAATAAATATAAATAATTCAAGAAGTTTATCAACATTTATAATGTAATATAATATTAAATATAATATTCTTAATTTAGTATTTCAATAAATTAATCATGTTACTTTCATATTATTGATTATTTTAACTAGGGTTACAAAATTGGGTTTCAAACTAAAATTATGATTTCTTATTCTTAAATAATTTAAGAATATTATAATATAATATTAATAAATTACACTCAATATAAATATTTATATATTAATATACAAATAAAACGATTTTTTGATTGCTTTTTGTAGTATGAAATGAATGAATTATCACAAAGTAGATACCGATTCAATTCAATATTTATATATTATTTTAATATTGTTTGTTACATAATGTTGTATCAAATCTCATATATAAATGTCTTTTGTATGGAAGAAACAAAAATAAACGTATTAAAATACACCACATCCCTCAAACCAGCAGCTAGAGATGGAACAATTTCCAACCTAATGAAGGCGAAGAAAGAGGGAAATACAGCGAAACATTTGTTGAATATGAAATGATATAAGAATTGTAAAATTGCTTTATATAAATATTGTACATAAATAATACAATCTCTTAAAAAAAACATTTCGAGTTAGATGATTTTATCCAAAAGCCTTAATTATGCAGTTACATTTTTGTACACTACAAGAAAATAATCTAAAAAGTATACAAATAAGAACATAAATTTGCAATTAGAGATTTGAAGGATCAATACATGATGTTTTTATGTTATTAATTTCATCAAATTTCATAACACAAATTTGATATTTATATATTTATATTATATATCATATAAATGTACATACTATTTGCATAATAATCATACATAAACAATTTAATTTAAAACAAATTCCTAAAAGCTATGGCAGTAATGATACCTGTAGAATATGTAATACTCTTAACAAGCAAGTTACTTATTGGTGGTAAGAAAAAATAAAAATAAAATTTTGAATGGCCCAACGTGATATATACGCGGTTTTAATATAAAACTTCTCCTTTATAGCCTCTGTCAGCAGAAAGAGACAGCGAGCTTATTTAAGTAACCAATTTAAATCGGCTACAAGTTCATTTTGAAGGCGCTAATGTTTCAAGTGTGTAAATTTTGAGTTTCCGATGATTTGCAAAAGCTGATGGCCGTGTCGTGGTGTGTGGGACATGCATTTTTATCAAAACAAATAAATTCAGAGGATACCAGTTCTTTTATAACGCAATTTATCATTTTCGACGTGGATGCAATAATAAATTATCGAGCGACGTTAATTGGATATTAAGAAGAATTCGGAGGTATTAAGTCCGTTGCTTAATGGAGGTTGGGTTCTAGATAAGACATAATTAGGTTGTTATAATTTTAATATTTAAAAAAGCTGGTTTGGAAGTCGCGCTTTTTCTTGTGGAGGGTCGCCACATGCAACCTCGTCGGCGCGTATATGGAAAGTCAATGAATGCAAGTTTGGTCAGTTTCCACACAGATGGCCGCCCTAGGACTTTCGCTGATAAAAAAGCAAAGGAAAAAGGGGAGAACCGCGCTCCATCCCGTGTGTGTATATGCGTTTGTTTAAGGCTGATCGATTTCCCATCTCCTCCTTATTGAATAGCGCCCCCTTTAAAACACTTTGCTTTTCACTGTGGCATTATTAGCCGAAAACGTTAGCAGTTTATAATTCCTGTTAGATATTCAGCTGTTGTCCCGAATTCTAAATTTCATCTTAATCTCCATAAAGGGTTTTGAAATGCTACACACGTACGAATAAACGTATTACAGCATTGCCTAATTCAACCCGTTTTCAAACTCAATTTCATTAAGTTACATTGTTTAAAATTAAAGCTAGGGGAGATTGGTTAATTTATCATGTAATTTGCTGTCAGTTGTGTTATACATATCTAAAAGCGTTCATTATTGTCTGCGCCCGAAAAATAAAAAGCAAATTGAGCGCTGAGTTTATTTGTTCAGCATTTTCTGTTCTCTCTTCCATCCTCTTTCTGCTAAATAACACAAATTCAGATTAATGATTTTTCCACATAGGAGAAGAACTATATATTAAATAGTGGTAATACAAATATATAATTATTATTGTATTTCACTTTCATATTATTGATAGATTTTAATTGGTGCAATAAATCCATACTGTCTCCCGAGACACGCAAATTGATATAACGAATGCTGAAATAAACGTGATAATAAATAAATAAAAAATAATTATATAGAGTTTGATTAGCTAGATTAGTAAATTGGACACA
The DNA here is from genome assembly GCA_963942505.1 of Lordithon lunulatus. Taxonomy (NCBI): domain Eukaryota; kingdom Metazoa; phylum Arthropoda; class Insecta; order Coleoptera; family Staphylinidae; genus Lordithon; species Lordithon lunulatus. Next base: position 49,040,891 of record OZ012667.1, on the reverse strand, counting down.
TAGCGTACAACTTGAAATATTATATAATTTAAATATATGAAGAATACAATTAATAAGATTGAGAAGGAATTAACTTAAAGACAAAATAAATCTCGGATTTCTAATATTATTGTTTAAAACAAAAATTGTTGTGTCTTATACTTATCTTTTATAATGATTAGTTGGAATAAATCGTACCACCTTGTAAGTAATATTTATGTACATATGTACAAATAATGTACCCGTGTTATTAAATAAGAGGCTACTTTTATATGGCCCATTACCCCGTCATCAAGATCCTATCTAAAGAATATTATGCTAATACAAACTCGATTCAAGTGAATGACATATGTTCTTGCAGTTCCAACAAACATGCCGACCGATCCAATACACAGTCATCACTCATACAACGATGAGCAATATGCGTTTTATTTAAACATTTTCCTATGAACAATCAACAATAATTCTGGGCTCGGCCTTCTAGCTACCATGTCGTGCCCATTACGTATGGAAATTGAGTGTATGAATTATGCCCATACTGAAGCGGCTTACACAATAATAATTACATAAGCCTTTTTATGATCAGATTTATTGTGTTTATTAACTTATTATCTTTGAATGCAAATGTCTGCTTCTTTCACGATGAGTTATTTATTGACCCCGGTTCCTTTGTTTCGTAATTGAATTATATGCCTTGTAATGAATTATCCGATTTGAATACCTAAGCATCTGCTTGTTATGAACAAAAATGTCACTTATTTTATTTAAGTTAACTTTCAACAAAATCAATACTTTAAACTGATTAAATAAACAAATTAAATAAAAGTAGATTTATAAAATGTACATATGTGAGTAAGCTTTTGTGCAAGTGCATAAATAAATTTTGCACAGTAATTTTCGCAGCGTAATGATATTTACTTGTAGGTTATATTGTAACAAACTAAAGCGACCTTTGCAGCGCTAATGCACAAAGGGTTTTAATCAGTGCTTGTACTCTACAGACAAACAGTCCACTCAGTCAAAACATCATAGTAATGGGTTTTGATTAGATTTTCCATCAAACATGCCCTGCTATCGCGGCCCATAGTTTGGCTCGTGTTATCACATGTGAATATCAATATTAATTTAATTACAGAACTTCAATAGAATCGCAATGAGTTCCATTCCACTAACAAGAGCATTTCAACAACACAAATTGAAACAAAACACCTAAATTATGAACCAAAGAAATACACAGCGTTGCAAATAATTCAACCCGTAAATCAATCAATTACTACTTAAAAATGAATAGGAAATTATCGCAATGTAGTTTAAACATATTTTATGCAGGGTTTTAATTAAGCAAACAGCTCCGAAACGGTTCTGTTTTTATTTCGTATAAACATAAAAAGACGATTTATTTTTTCCCTCTTCTTTTCGCAATTTTAAAGATAACGCGGCATAAATCCAGGAGGCGGCCGGGGAAGCGAAAAGATATAACAAACAGAAAACTTTTTTGAGCTATTAAATTAAATTAATCGCCGCCGTCCGTGTACATTTCTGCGGCAATATTTTAAATCTCCTCCACAGAAAATGTCCCTAATTTACACTGGTAAAACTTTTTAAACAAGCCATCACGGGAAAAGCGGAAAGGGAGTGACCCTCGAATTCTAAGAAATGAGAAAAAATATCTTCTCCCCGCGGCTCGCTTAATATAAAACCCTTTCGACCAATTAAACGCTGAAAGCATAATTACTGGCGCATTCTTATTTTTTTGTGTGTGTGTTTAATGGAATTAATTTCGTTATCTTGATTGTGTAAATTATTTAGGACCCTTTTTCATTCACTCGTAAATTATTATATAATGATCTAAGTATCGGATTAATAATATGTATTCGTAAATAAACCCCGGTGTAATCCTTTGAAGATGTATGTAATTCCCTTAAAAGTAATTTTGAGGCAAAAGTTGCATTATGTACAGAATTTATTTCACCTCAGTCATGTCAACTTGAGATTCGGGGTTAATCCCACTGTAAATAATAAATTATATGAGATTTTCCAAGTTCCCGTCGAAGACACCCGATGTTTATACAGAGCGCGTGTTCCTTATATAAATATCTGGCTTATAGTGTGATACCGAGTGTTGTGTTAAACCGTTATTGCACCGCAGTAAATATCAGTCTTATATCTCATAACATAACAGATAGGGTTAAAATATATACACGTAAATACACTAACACACATGCATGTGTCGGCGGGGGTGAAAACCAATATTAAAGTTACAGCCCCCAGGAAGCCAACCATACGCGGTAACCCTTAAATAAATTTATTATTGCCAGGCACGCTATGATAATATTTATAATTTCATCACTGGAATAACAGGCGAGACTTATAAAGCTTCGTGAGTCAATCAATCAAGCTTACTGTTGAAGGCTGACGTCCATTTTGCTAATAAAATGTTAAATTCACATTGAAAAATAATTTGTTACATTAAACAATCTAATTGATACAACAGCAATCATTACCAATGCCATTGGAGTAATATTGAATTAAAAAGTACGTTTTTATGGTGCATAAATCATAGTTGCATTGTTCTCGGTGTTTAATTTATTAAAACAGCGATAAATACACGCGATTATAATTCCAGAAATAAATATCCACGCGAATGATTTGTTATATGTGCCGCTGGATTTATTATCTTATTATCCTTTATTATTTGACCTCATTAGTCCGCTGCCGCATTTAATGAATGGTAATTTAAAGCTTTGTTTATGGTTATGTTTCATATTTATTTATCTTCGTTATGACGGATACGCGGAGGCTAGGTGATTATTTAAAAACCGTTTAACTGTTTACATCGATACATGAATTGTGTTTTTTTTATTGAAAAGCGGAATCGTGCCTTGCAAGTTATAGCACTTATTTATGCGTTAAGAACGTGGAAATGGTTAAAGCAAAATGTAGGTTATTATGAGCATTTAAATAATAAACGTGTTATAGCAGTAGTTTTGTAATAATCGGCATCCTAAATAAAACTGTAAAATTTTAGTACTATTAAAGTAGTACCTACTATTTATTGATATTAATTTCATAATACTGTTAGCTTCGGCAAAATAAGAAATCCATCGCTAGAATTTTAACATAAATACTAGAGAAAACAAAAATTATCCTCTAAATTAATAACTGACCCTACGTCTCCATACTTATTTTTTTTTGACTTGAGGTGGGGAATCTTCAAAAGACACCTGGGAGGCCGTACTGGCATTCTCCCCTGGATTCCTCTTGGGATAAACAGCTAAAACCTCACCTCCATCCGCACCCAGACCCGGGACCGCTCTCGCAATGCTTCAGATCTGGATGAGTATCCTGTGTCTCCTTCTGGCTTATAATTCCCCTGCAGAATTCTCCTATGGCGTCCCATGTCGTCTCGTCTTCGAGCATCAGAGGCACCATCGTTTCAGGTGTTATCTGGCGTTCTATTGTCCGGATGGTTCTCCCAACATTTGCAGGCAAAAATGGTGTGCTCAGCATTATCTCGCTGGTTGTCGCAGTACCGCATCTATCCATCACCACCCGACTCATATGATGCAGGTATGCGCGAAAACACCAATTCCGCGTAAGGACCTGGGTGATAAAATAATCAATCCGTCATTCCTACACGTCCAGGTCTCGACATTTGATATCAACCTCAGGGTCCAAACTGCTTTCTCTATCGTCCCACTCCACCGCTTCTGCCAGAGCCTATGCGTTGTTGCTTTCTCCTCTTTTCTGTTTATAGGTGTTGGTTCTGATCTCCCCCTGTTTTTCCATCTTCATTGCCTGAAGTTCACTGCCTCTCTTGTCGCCGTTCTATACCCACTCGATACCTATAGAGCTGCTCGCCATGCGACCGCCCCATCATTTGGTTGGTCGTTTCTATTTTCATTTGGTGTGCCCATATTGGGACCCCGTACGTCATTTTGCTATCTGACACTCGCGCCAGCATCCTCAACCTTCTCTAGCGAGGTCCTGGTATGTTCGGCAACGCCGTCACCACCAGGCTAGTCCTTCTAGACACCTCGGCCATGTGTGCGGCGAAGGTCATCCCTTGGTCGATTGTGATCCCGAGATACTAGACGCAATCTTAAGTGAAACTGTTTCGCTCTGGACCATGTACTAGGCTTGCCTAATCCGTCTTTTGCCTACTAACATAACCATTCCCTGTTGGCCATCTAATAACCCTAGCGAGGCACTCATTTGCAACTTTCTGGATTGCTTCTAGATCCCGTGCCGTCATCACCAGAGCCAGATCATCAACATTGCCCCCTCTGGTTGACTGAGGCCCTGTGCATCATTGTACATTATTTTCCACAGGTGGTACTCTATAGGCAAGTCTCTAGTGATTCCTGACATAATGGTTACCAGTGTTATCATTTTCCTGGTTCGCCACGGTCCTTCTCCTGTCACCCGGGCTATTTGTAGTACTCTCTCCACTACTGCCACCGTGAATTTTCCCGGTCTGAAATCGAATTGGTTTTCCGAGAATCACCCCGGCCGCTGTGTCACGGTTATCCTCCCCAAGATCAAATACTCGAGGAGTTTCCCCAGCGTGTCCAGCATGCACAGGAGTCTTTAGCCGGATGGCGATGTCGCCGGGTTTCCGGCTGTTGGCAGGAGGACCAGTCGAGAGATAGTACTATAGGAGAAATAGTACTATATTTGCATTCACCGATTGGGCCCTTAACAGGTATGCTAGCGTCGCATCCCCCCTGAAAGAATTCGTTATTCGTTGAAATCGACGGGGGGCAGGCTACCCCCCTCTAAACCTGCTCTACCCTCCTGAATTAGTCTCTCCTAGTTTAGTACTGATGTTATACTTCGGTTGCGATCACGAATGCAGGTACTGGTGATCGCAGCGGCTTTGAGTCTTCAGCACCTGCCACTCTGCAAGTGATGGTAAGGTCCAGCGTTACCGTATACCCATTCTACAGAAAGTGGCGTGCCCTGCTTGTTAATCAGGATCATTGCCCTCACTGCCATCCACTCTGCCAAAACCAGCCCCCTCCTATTGTTAGTTGGGAACCTCTACTCGTTGAAATCTCCAGTCACTATGGTGTGTGTCGAGGAGATGTGGTTGTCCCTATCTAAGGCCGCCTTCATTGTTTCGTTATACGGATGCGATCTATATTGCACGTCCACTCCGGTCCTTCGGCTACACGGACGTTAGGTTCACTGGTCAGGAGAACGTCATACGACACCTCCTCCGTCGTGGCCGACAATAAATGGTGGGCCATCCTGAACCGGTTTAAATAAAAGTTGAAATATTCGATTCATTCCTGGGCCCTGAATGTTCTATTGTATTGGGTGCTTCTAAAGGTCAGTCTCGGGGCCCTTACTACGAAGGCCCGCATCCGTGAGTTTTTCCAGTGCAGCCGCCACTTCCTCTTTCTTAGTGACCTTATCCACATTTCTTATGATGACCAACGGCCCGGGTCTCTTGTACGTTGCCCGGACTCCGGTACAATCCTTTTGAATGGCTCCGTTTAGCTTCTCACCCTTTACCCTCTTCATTTCAATTTTAAGTAAGCCCTCTCGGGACTTTGAGACTGGGAACACCTGTACCTATAAGCCTTCGATACTTATTGAGCGTACCTTTTTCAGTAGGTTGGCATACGTGGACCCTTCTGCCTGGGCGAGAATGGACTCGCCCCTGACTCCCTGCGGGGTGAGTTCTTCTCCGCGCCACCCTGGCGCTCCTACATCGCCGTTTCGGGTTCTGCCCCACCCCTACCCCGCTGATGCACATCATTTTCCCGAAAAGCGGTACTGTAGCATTTAGTTTGGGTCTCCAGCTTAAAACCCGGGGCCTCCGCCATAACATGCATCTGGCCCCCTCCCGCTCAGTCAGTGCCCGAGTCCCCCGGTGTCAAGTATTAGAAAGTCGGTCCTCTTCTCCGCCTCCCTCGCCTCTCCATTTAGATTGGACATACGGTTTATACCTGTAGCTTGCCTTCCCTGGGGCTAAGGCCTGTCCATACAGGACGTCATATGGGGCGCCCTACGAGGACCCGCTTGAAGTTTTCTCTAGGCGTCCGTCCCGTTCATGTCCCTGTCTATCCCCTTCCAGTTAATGCTTGTCTCCCGGTATCTTACCCCGAGCCACGTTTCATTGCATACGTCCCTTCCTTGTTCTCCTCCATTAGGCCCCTGATCGCTTCTGCTTGAGTTCTTCATTTACTGTCTGGCACCCAGCCGATGCCGTGACGGCCCCGCCCCCGGACGTCCTTGTCCACAACTCTCGGACACACTCAGTTAACGTCATAGACATGGCCCTTATTTGTTTAATTTTGTCGAGCTCACCTCTCACTTCCTTCACTTGTCGAGCTAGCTTCTCTATTTGGAGTGTCGTGCTTCTTCCCTTCTTCCGTCTCGCCGCTTTTGGCCCTGCTATTCCGAGTCATCAGATACCGTAGTTTCTATATTTTAGCGATGCCTTTCTTCAGTGGCAAGGACGCAAGTCCGTTTGTGTGGGCGTTCTCGCCAACTCCCGGGTGTTCCCAAAAGGGTGTAGTCTGGCTTCTATATCTGCTCCGGTTTTTTCATGGAGACCCCGGCCTGAGATTCGAAATTCGAGGTCCAATGACGACGCCGTGGTGCCTGCCTCAGACATCATCGACACCGGTACTGAGGCACCCGTATCATGTTCTTTAGCAATTTGTAGCACGTGCTTAATATTGATAAAGGGCGGTAGCTCGCTGGTTCGTCTACCGGTTTTCCCGGCTTGAGGATTCACATGTTTTGAAATCTAGTAGGAGTGTATTTGATGCCAGTATATCGTTGTAAAAATCTGGTAGCTATTTTGTAGTTGTATTTCTTATTAGGTGTTTGATGAATTCCGGAAATACTCCGTCAAAACCTGCCGCTCTTCCATCCTTTATTTGTTTAATTGCCTCCTGGATTTCCACTATCGTGAAGGGGAAAGAAATAGCATTGGATGCTTATGTTGTTCTTCGTTATGTGTTTAGCTTCCTAGTAATTTTCCTCTTTACGACTTTGTCTAAAAGATGACAGTTCTTGGACAGGTTTAGTAGCCTAGAGGCTATTTTGCTATTTTTCTGGACTAACTTCAGGTTTTACCTTAATTGGTTTATTTGCCAACCCATCGTTTCCTATTTTCTACAGTAGTCTTTCCTTGCACTATCTAAGCATTGTATTAATTCATCTGCTTCTTCTGCGTCACGGTTTACTTGCTATTCAATGTACATGTCATAATAGGTCTGACACCAGTATGGAATGCAGTATTTTCTGAAGCCTCCTGTCAAAGACCAGTAAAGGACCATGGCCCTTGCGACCATCTATTCGGCTAGTGTCAGCCCTCTTTTGCTTGTTTTCGGGGACCACCACTTGTGCGACTTCGGGTTGAAGTCCCCCTAACGATGGTGTACGCGTCAAGATAGGGGTTGATTCCATCCAGTATCACATCCAGTCCGGGCTGTTCGGCAAAATGTATATACAGATAAACCAAGCCAGTCCCACGTTACCTACCACGAAGTTGTCTCTAGAACTCACTATTACTACGACCCAATCGGCAAACGTGGTCACTTCCGCCTGGACTAGTAGAGCAACGCTCCTGTTTTCCCTCGTCATCTGCGGCGACTGGGATGCCTTCTCTGGGTTCTTTCTGCCACGGTGCTTCGGTGCATGTATGTACAGCATCTTCCCCGTTCTGGAGAAGCGGTATTCCATCAGTTTCCGCAGCATCTCTAGTTTGATCCCAAGGGCCTCCACCTTAATCTGGAGCTTGCACATGTTAATGACAGCAGCCTGTCCACCAGCTCTCGCAGCTTAGTCGTCCTCTAGTCTTCAAAGGGGTCCTTCTCCTCGTCTAACATGTCCGAAGATGCCTTCGCTTTCCGTTTTCAGTTATACCTTTATGGTGGCGTGCTCGTCAACGCCCGGCTCTTCCCAAAGGGGATTGGCCCTGCTTCGGTCACGCCGATGGTAGTCCATGCGGCACTACATCCCTCCTCTCTGATTTGCTCGTTTTTTGGTGACCTCCGGCCCGGGATTTTATCGGGAGATCAAAGTAGGATGCCGTGATGCCCGCATCCTATAATGACCTTAGCTCCTTATTTCGTCAGACATAATAAACTATCATATGTTTGTAGGGTTGTTTTCCTTTTGCCATTATGGCGACATGTCGTTACCGTGTGTTCGTCCGAGTTGGGGCTTCTTCTGCAAACTTTAACAGCGCCGGTCGTTAGTTTGATTCCAACATAGATTTTCTATGTTATCAATATTTTTTCATCAACTTTTATGAGTTTAAAGCGCAAGACTATCAAAAACCCGTGCCGTTTTTAAGACCCAGTATGGACCTGTCTATACCAATCAAAGGGAGGAGCTCAAATCAGCAGACTTACTGCTTCGGTACCCTATCTCTCTCTTTTCTAACCAATATACAGATAATTATAACCAAGTTTCTAGCCGGCATACGAATTATACAAAGAAGAAAAATCTGAAGAATCTCGAAACATCAGAATTTGTACTTTTGATCACCATTTTTCCATTCGCGGACTAGCGTATTGATTAATTGTTTGTAGTGCATGTTTTCAATGTATAATTAAATTAAATCCTTTTTTAATTTTAAAGAATAGACGCTTACGATTACAATTTAATAAGCCTTTATTCTTTATTATTAAAAAAAAGATTAACATTCCATCGGTCAAATGGAACCTGTCCAATCCAGAAAATTTTGAATGAATACTCAGAATTAAGAGATCCATACATTAGTACCTATAATTATACCGATAAAACTCGCACGAAACCTCAAACAGTAAACAATAAAAGGATGTCAAACGATTATTCATGTGTGCTGCAGGATCTAGAGCACGCATCTAAAAATCGTTGGTATTAAACCAAAACGTGTAACACATGACTATTTAATATAATATACACTGATGGCATTATTTGCACAAATTATCATATCATGCTGGAACACAATAAAAATTAAATAACCGGCACCGATATAATAACACAGTACACCTGACAAAACGTCCTTGTGTGTGTATTGCATGATCGAAACGCATCGATATGTAACGAAACAGTTTACAGTTCCGGCTTATGAATGTGCAGGGATATCCGGCTTTTTGATGATTTTATAAATTAAATGATTTCATTTTCTAATTTCATATACAATGGAAGGGAATTTGTTAATATGGGATCGGCCAGCATCAATAACTGATATAGTCAAATAGATCCGCGCAGTTGTTATTGTTATAAAACTACACACCTTCAATTTGAAAATAGATAATTCAATTAGTTTCATTCTATAATTATCTAGTAACATAAAGACACAATTATTTCACGTATTCAACTATATCTAAATACAGTTTGTATAGAAATATAAAGTTAAATAGAGTAATTAGTTCATAATAAAAAAAATGTATTAACTATTTAAAGGACCTTCTAACGTCGATAGCCGGTTACAAATTGTAACAAATACAGTAACCACTACTATTTAAATTATTTCATTAATAATATAATAATACACTGAGTACCTTCGGTATAATCAGGAATCTGAACTAAAATTATTTATTATAATTGACAGTCGATAGCTAAATCAACTGTAAACATTTATATATTTTTATTACAAAGTTTAATTATAATAATAAAAGGGTGGATGATTAAAATCAGATGACCTAAAAATAATAATTGAATTAAAGTGGATAATTACAGTAATTATAATCAAAGAACATTAATCTAACAAATTTATTGTTGTGTTTACGCTTCATGTACATTTTGCGTGCGTTAGGTGTTTTTGATTAAATTTTTATAATGCGGTAGCAATCTGGCCGTAGGCGTTTTAAAACAAGTGATTTCAGAACACGAAATGTAAGGAAACAGGTATAATTAATAACATATTTTTATTTTCGGTTACACAAACTACATAATTGGAAACACAACATGTATATATCTTCCTGGTGGTGTGTATAAAGATCTAAACCGTACATGTTATCTATGAATGTATCTAGCATTGAACAAAGTAAAGCAACTCGGGCAGAGAAGAAAAGAACCAAAACATGAACACGCATACGGAGAGAACAAAGCCTTTATCACTGCACAATTATGTTTCGTGTCAGATTATAACATGTGGAGGAAAGCCAATTAGTGATGAGCGCAGTCGTACGGAACAACATAAGCCAGAGGTACAAATTGCTCATAATGGCTATGAGGTGTAACATTTCTACACTAATTTTACACGAGGGGGCAAAAGGGTTTATACTTGTAAAGCTACATATATTACCGACTGCATGCGTATTAAGTACACATTTGCTATTATTGTGACGGCGGGGCACGTTATAATTCCCTATTTAAAATACTTATTTCGCATTCTCAGTTGGAACCTTCTAATTACTTCATCCCAATAGACATATCAACGCAAACTACCACCGCTTTTCCCTACCCGCTTTCCTGTAATTACATACTTCTATTTATTTAACACACTTTTATCTCGTCTCGTCTACATTTAATTTACTTAAAATTTCAATTGTTGCATTTTATACAAAGTCATTTTGAGTGAAATTATGTTTTAGATAATTTACCTATCAAAATACAGCGACAATTATCTAGTACTTCTTATATAATTTTATTATCATTATCATATTCCAATAGACGAGTGAGTCGAAAGTGTAAGTAGCACCAGATTTTATAAATAATAAAAATTATTTAGTTAAAATACTTGTAACAAGTCTGTTTTAGATTTAATTTACTTAGTAATTACGTAACTCAGTAAGTGACTGAGTTGTTGTACTAATTAAGTTAGTAAGTAGGTATATATTTCTTCTCCACGTGACGGTGGCCCGACACGGCGTCGTCAGTAAGACCCCGACTGTGCTCAAAGACGCAACAGGAGTCGGAATGACATCGTACCGAACAGGTGCTGGGATTTTTCACAACCTACTTGTGTGATAGAGCCTCTCTCTAGAGTCACTTTCATCTATGATCTATTGACCTCCCGGGGTCAACTAGTCGACCATACTGACTCCTTTCCGATCCTGACGCTGTTAGGCAACGAAAGGTAGGGGTCTCTCCATATCTTCTTTCCCTCAAAAAAAAAGAGAAATACAAGACAGAAGCCAAACTTGAATAACATAGTGCAAGAAGGAGAAACCCTCCACGGATAAAAAACACAGCACAACCACAGCTATCACACGGAAAATAAATTAAAAAACTATAGAGCTAACAACGAAAACGGCTTAGGCAGAGCAGCATTCGATACTCACACTCGCTCACATCGTGCTTGCAATACATTCAACATACTCTGCATATGCAAGTGGCCATACTTTGCCTGTCCCAATCACTATACCTTCTAGTTGGCCCATTCATATCGCCTATGTACAAGTAGAATAGCACTGGACCTAAAGGGCATCCCTGTCGCTGACCAAGCGCTGCACAGTGGAAAACAGTAAATTATGAATAATAAACAGTTTATTTAATACTTATTCTAATTTAACATATTTTACATATTCAGAATAGTAAAATTAAGAATTTAATTAATCGAAATGTATTTTGGAATTGCTTTCTTTTTATTTGTTTAATTATTATTTTAAACTATGGATCGAACAACGAAAACGACGTAGACAGAGCAGGGGTTCGATACTCACACTCACTCACACTTTCGGTCAAGAAGTGTGACCCAGTAGACTCTCCGGGACCGTCATTCAGCGACTGCTAAGTCCGCACGGTACCAAACCAGGCCGGTGGACTTCTACCTATTACCGATATAACAGGAGAAGGAAGATCCTTGATGCCTTCAAGCGACAAGACCTAATATCGCAATCCCCGCCGGAACACGTGGCTGTAAGGTGACAAGAGGCCGGTCGGGTGAGCTCATCCCCGAAGGAGGAGAAACGACGTAGGGTGGAAACCCTGCCGACGCCTACGCGTGGTGCAGACGTGCTAGACCTGTGGCTAAAGGTGACTGGAGGGGCGGCCCAACTAGCCCACCCAATAAAAGAAACCACTAAGATCTAGTAGAGCATCAAGAAAAACTTTTAAGCTGGACTTTAGCAGTCACCAATTTGTTGCAGCCCTCTTTATGTCCACTACCTAGGCTTTCTGCCAAGGCCTCCCTGGACTACGCAGAGACCATCTTAAACGAACTGCATAAATACGACTACAGCAATCCAGAACAGGAAGGGCCAAAGAGGAGCTCAGGCGGAGGAACAGAGCCCTTAAGTATTAGGTAGTGGACATAAAGAGGGCTTCAACAAATCGGGACCACTTGATCGAGCAGGTTCCTATGATCAGTTCACACTATTGGCAGCGGATATCTGGCCGGAACTGACCTTCAAGAACACAAAACCCTGTAGCGGAGAGACTATCCGTGCCCCCAAAACATATGACATGGTCAAACAAATCCATACTGACTATAAATTTATTACTAGGAACAATAATGAGAGCTCGAGGTCAGAGCTAACGGAACTCGCAGACTAGCGACTAACGCCGGGAAGATCCTGATACACGGTGTGCCGTCAGAATGGCGGAGAGGCAGTTGAATTACCTCGTCTGCGACCACACTGGAGACTACTCTTAAGACCTTCTTCGAGGCGGTGAAGCATCCGACGGATATGGAGCTACATAAAAACCGCCTAAAGCTCGCGTTCGAAGGCCCGGAAGTCAATCAGGAAATGGCCAGGAAATTACTGGAATAATTATTTGCAGACACTGAGGCGGACATAACCCTATGCGTCCCCAAACCGAAGATCGCTCCGAAACAACGGCCCAGCGCCAAACCAACAGCACAGTTGACAGACGAATGCTCCGGTAATGGTACGAGACTAGGTCCAGGTATTGAAACGGTCCTGGAAAGGACCGAGGATATGTCCTACGCCGACCTACTTCAAAAGGTACACGATGTGGATCTTGAGAAGCTAGATCTACAAGTCTCTCAGATAATGAAAACCCAAGGTGATGACCTACTTCTGAAGATCAAGGCTAAGAGTATACAGCGGGCCAACTAACGCAAGAGATCGTTAAAAAAATAATAGGGGTTAACAGCCGCCGTCAGAAGGCCAGAACGAGTGATGGGAAGACGACCATGAAGGAGATCATATCTGCTCTGAGTAGTTCCGCCATTGCAAAATCCCTCCCTTTTGCAGCGGCGGACCACTCAGATAGAAGCCTCAGACCTGCACATGGGAGTACTCAAGCTGCTACGTTGATTACGAGAGGCGGACTGGAGATCAAAATCACTGGAGACGGCCGCATCAGAATCGTTATAGTTCACAAAGGTAGCTCTCCGAATGGAGGTAACACCGGGATGCCGCCGATACTGGGAAGTGGGACACGGCACAGCACGCTGCAATGAACCGGACCGCTAAAGAAGTTGCCAGCGCTGCGGAAAGGAGGACCACTACACCCGGGAGTGTAGAGCCGCTTCTTTCTGTCTGTGGTGACCAACAAGGAAGAGGATTGATTCTCCGGAGGTGACAACGGTGGCCAACACTACAGGCCGGGTATCCCAAAATAGCTACTAAAGTTTAAATCAACCTGAATAGATGCAGTACAGCACACGACCTGCTGTGCGCCACCATTGCTGCAGATGTATACGACCTTGTGATCGCTAGCAAGTTAAACACAAAAACTCACAGAAGGTACAGGGTGGACCAGTTCTGCTGGACTACCGAGGACAAGGGGGCAATGCGGTAGGGGATATGCCTCCGGTAGCATAAGAGGATGTTGACGGAGTATACGCTACATCCTCTTATGCTACCGCTGCTTCGAATTCAGAGTTTTAGGATATAGCGAAGACACTGGGCCAGATAGGCCTATGGATAGCCGCGGACAGAACAGGAAGGCATTGTGTAGTGGCTGGAGATTTGAACGCCCGCCAGAGTGGAGCTCTCCTACCACCAATCAGAGAAGAATAACTGCTGGTGGAGTGGGTTTCAACATACAACCTCATTGACTGGGAAATAAGGTAGACAGACGACCTTCCGGAGAGGTAATTATGAGGCCACTCTCGACCTACCGTTGTATCGGCCGCAGCTGTATATAACATCAAGGACTGGCAGTGGCAGGTACTGGAAGAAGAAACCTATATATATATATATATATATATATATATATATATATATATATATGTATATCTATATATATATATATATATATATATATATATATATATATATATATATATGCTTCCGCTACGACTGCGTACCAAGCCAGCTGGCCTACTGGTACGACTTCCGCAAATTTAAGAAACCGGAGTGTATGAAAGTTATGGAGGGAAACATGATTTATGGAGCCGCACGTAACCCGGACTCCCTAGCTGTGTGTTGGTTACAAGGGCATGACTGGTCCCCCAATACCATGCTAAATAGCCTGGAGTTTACTGGTGGACCAAAACCAAAGCGGACCTCCGGAAAAGATATCTGCCCACGAAAAGGATAATGAATCGACTAGCCAACATCATTGTCAGAACATTGTCCGCATGGTGCACCGGCAGCTGACTCTTACCGACTAGGTCCCAAAGCCGTTCTCTCGGGAATAGCTCACTGCTGCCACCTATCAGTTATGGTACAATAGTGCCCCCGACCCCGATGGAGTGCTCTCTAAAATTATTAGAATAAGTGCAGAGGCGCTTCCCAGTAGCTACACTCCAGGCCATGAATGATGCTATGGATACTGGGGGTTTCCTTGATAGGTGGACACGGGTTAAATTCGTCCTCATTTCCAAACCTCTACATGCTTGACAGCTTGAGAAAGCTGCTAGAGTATCTGGTGCGCGAGAGGATAGCTGAGAATACGCATGGATTTCGGTGGAACAGATCCGCCATTGAGGCTATTGCCAAGATTATAACTACTGTATAGAAAGCTCGCGAGGGCACATATCAGATATCATAAACGTCTTTAACATAACATCATGGCCGCTCATTGACAAGGTATATCTAAATGGGAATCGACGGAAAACTTGTAAGGCTGATCCAAAACTATCTGGACGAGCGGGAACTTATTTACTAAGCAGGAACAAGCAGTGGGTGCATCGCACTGACTTGTGGTTTTCCGCAGGATCCTGCCCTTGGCCCCCGCCTATGGAACATCTTGTATGACGGGGTACTGCGGCTTTCATTTTCATATGGAGTGGACCTGGTAGGATACGCTAATGACTTGGCAATAGTGGCAGCTGCTAGCGCAGAGGAACATCTGGTCTGGAAGGTGGATGACAGCCTAATCCAAATCAGCAACTGGATCCAGGATATCAACTATCCCTGGCCCCTGAGAAAACAGAGGTCATTTTGTTCACTGACATAAGTCGAGTAGCACCGATAGAATGTTTTATATTAGGACAGGGGATTACCCCCTGAGCTAGCCTCCAATACCTTGGTCTGATCCTGAACAAGCATCAAATTTTCCCACACACGCACGGTCTGCGACAACTGCAAGGGCAGCCCTAGTGACGACGGCCCCGGGCAAGATCATGCCAAGAGAAAGATACTTGCCTCTACTGTAGAGAGCATCATGCTGTACGGTACAGAGGTATGAGTCGGTAAGATGCAAACAGCATGGACGAGGGCACAAGAGAGCTTTAAGGGTGGCGAGCGCGTACGGCACAGTTTCCAGGGATGCAACGCTTGAAGTATCCGGGATGCCACAAATCTAGCTCCTCGCACTGCACGTAATAGTACCATAATATAGTGACAGGATGCCGGGAATACCACCGAGGGAGAAGCTGAGTCGACTAAGAAGGTTAAAGTAGCTGGGCGAACAAAAATCATAGAGAGAGGTGTAGTTCCACCTCTAGTAACCAGGCCTGTTCCAAATGCGGTCACGAACATAACCCTGCTGAACA
The DNA here is from genome assembly GCA_963942505.1 of Lordithon lunulatus. Classification (NCBI taxonomy): domain Eukaryota; kingdom Metazoa; phylum Arthropoda; class Insecta; order Coleoptera; family Staphylinidae; genus Lordithon; species Lordithon lunulatus. The sequence goes on along the minus strand of OZ012667.1, from coordinate 49,025,101 downwards.
CACGCTCTTCGAATGCCCAGTCGTACAGAAATGGACTAACAGCGAGGTCGGGCTGGAACTAGTTACTAGAAACCTTACGCAGACAATGTTACAGGATAAGGGAAAATAGCAGGCCATTGCAACCTCCTTTAACAATATTCTGCTATTAAAAGACCAAGAGAAACTTGACAGGCAGATGAATGCACAACTCAGAAACTGTTCTACTTAAAGAAATACCTGTAGTACTGGCTTGACATGCTGAATCGTGTAGTAATCTAACACTTCAAGCCAGAGGACCGGGCGCTTATGAAGGGTCACCCTATCCTAAAAATGTATATATTTGATGTTAAATGCAGACATAAGTGTTTGCACAATCATACAGTTGTAGACGAATTTTGTTTTAATATACGTATTATTAATTGTCCAAAATAAACAAATAATACACAATTTTTAAAGTAAGTATATCCAAATATAATTAAATCATGACTGAGTTCAAATTTCTGGAATTGAATTTATTACGACTAATAAGGTTAAAGTAGCTCGGTGCAAAAATCATGGAGAGGTTTAGTTCCACCTGACGTAGTCTAGTAACCAGGCCTGTTCCAAATGCGGTCACGAACCTAACCCTGCTGAACACACGCTCTTCGAATGCCCAGTCGTACAGAAATGGACTAACAGAGAGGTCGGGCTGGAACTAGTTACTAGAAACCTTACGCAGACAATGTTACAGGATAAGGGAAAATAGCAGGCCATTGCAACCTCCTTTAACAATATTCTGCAATTAAAAGACCAAGAGAAACTTGACAGGCAGATGAATGCACCACTCAGAAACTGTTCAACTCAAAGAAATACGTGTAGTACTGGCTTGAAGTGAGGACGGAGGTTGGTGTAGTCAGTAGGTCTTCACGCTGAATCGTGTAGTAATCTGACACTTCAAGCCACAGGACCGGGTGCCTATGAAGGATCACCCCGTCCAAAAAATTATATATTTGATCTTAAATGCAGACATAAGTGTTTGCACAATCATACAGTTGTAGACGAATTTTGTTTTAAGATATTATTAATTATGCTAAATAAACAAATTATACACCATTTTTAAAGTAAGTATATCCAAATATAATTAAATCATGACTGAGTTCAGGAATTGAATTTATTACGACTTTTTAAACAACAATTTTAATAAAAGTTATGTCTTATTTCTTGAATTTTGCTATATTGAGACATTGCTAACAGAGCAATATAAAAAACAAGCAATGCTTCATATTGAAACTAAGTATGTGCCAAACATGTATATATTATATTATAATTTCTTATGATATTTTAAACACAAAGTTTTAACCGAAAAGTTGATATTCTCGAAATTTTCCGCATTGATATGTTATTAGTTGATGAAAATTGACAAATAATGCTATATTTTGAAAATAAATAAGTGTAACATTTTACTATTTATTTCTTGAATTACAGTACATGTTATATAAATTTACTATCAACAGTCAGGATGGCCGAGTGGTCTAAGGCGCTGCGTTCAGGTCGCAGTCCACTTCTGTGGGCGTGGGTTCGAATCCCACTTCTGACAAAATATTTTTATAATGATATGTACTGATTTTTCTAAAAATATGATATATTTATAAATTTCTAGTATATAAAATCAATTATACTTCTATATATGCCGTCGTTCTAGCAACTATTTGGCAGATGAGATTAAGTTTTTTCTATTTGTATGACTAAACTAAAAAGTAATTGTTTTTAAGACACATTTTGAGGGAATCGCAATTAAAAACAATATTTCGTTCGTTTTTGATCGGACGGTAACTAAGGATTTCTTTTTCGCTTTCGCTTTTTACGTTCTCACACACACAAAATATCGTTTTTATTTAGAAAACCGCAATTAAATAAATATATTGATGATATTATCCCAATTTATATAAATAGTTATAGATAAAATGTAATTAAACTGTAATTAAGCATCAGAATCAGATCCGCCGAACAATATTGCTATTATTTGCAATATTGTTCGGCGGATCTGATTTTTCGGGTATGGGATGATGTTGAGACCCTTAAAAATGAAAAGAATGGTAAAAACCGGTATTGTAAAATGATTATACAAATAATATTATAAATGAAATGGCTAATACTAATTTATTATTATAGAATAAGACGAGAAGAGACGAAACGTATATACAGAAGTTAAACATAAATAAACAAAAATGAAATATAGCAGAGGGCCAATTATGGTGGTTTGGACATGTGTGCCATATGAATGAGGAATGACTGACGAAAAGAGTATACGAAACAACTGTATAAGGGAAAAACTACAAGGGAAGTCCAAGTAAAACATGGGAGTACGGTATACGAGAAGATGCAGAAAGCAAAGATATACTATGGGAAGGAATAAAACAACTACCACAGGATAGAAAAAAAAATGGAAAGAGAAATTCAAATATAAAGGACAAATGAAAAAAAAATCTAATTCTAATTTCGACTAATTTCGTTATTTCGTTACTATTCCGTTTTGAGTGTGTAGCATATTTTGGAATAATATAAGATATAAGAAATAATACAGAAGAAATCAGTGAAAGTTAGTTTTATCGTAAACTGTTTATGCTCACAAAATAAGGGTATGCACTCTCATTTAGTTCGTATTACTTATTTTGTTCTAATAAATAATATAATCACAAACATCATCTGAAATCGATTACTTATTTCTTATTTTATTACATATGTTTAACTGTATAACATGTATGATAATAATATTAGCAACAAAAATGACTAAACAATAATTTAATAAAATCAACGAATATATTCCATCAATTATATAAATCAAATTATATGTCTAGCAAATATATTTATCATGTGTATCTAATTAGTGTGGGATCGGGCATTCATTATATTGCAGAAAATTTAACCCCAAGCTGGAATATTTCGTTAAGGGTTAGGAAATATTTTGGGACAAATGGATCATTAGAGTATCCGGAAATAAGAGAACACATAGATTTGTAGGGTGTGTGGGTGGATTTCTGTGCGCCCTTTGGCCACTGCCAGATGTACTCATCAAGTTTGCAATCAATGAGATGTCCAGCTGCCCGCTCACACACTCGATAAGTCCGCACATACTCGTGCTGGCCATTAGTCTGGAACTTTCAGATGATGATGATGATAACGATTATTACTCCCAGTAGACAATAGACAAATTATAAAAATATATAATTCTTCTCGTACAATTTTGTTTAGAATTATCTTAATTACGGCGTAACAATACAGATTTAATGTTCAATGGGTTGATTATATCTTTACAGCAACTCTGTTATATAATTCTAATTATAAAAAAATTAATCGGTTCTTATAATAAAATAAGCATATTTGTTTAAAATTTAATTTTTATCTTTATATTTAGTGATTATTTGTAATTTTCATAATAATAAGCGCTGGAAATATGAGCTCTTAATATTATGAGAATGAATAACTAAAATAAATAAAACAATTACAATTAATAATAAAATTATATATAATTGAAATATTTATGTATATTTGTATTATATTTATATATTATAACAAAAACATCATTTTCAAAAATGCTGGCGTTGTTTCAATTAAAATTAACTATTGTCGGATTGTCAGAGAATTTCGCATTGTCTAAATACAATATTACTCATAACGTAACGTAGGCTACATTAGTTTTTGGATGAAATATGCCGACCATATTTCACGGCAATTCGGGATGTTATTAGGTTTTTTTCTAAAATATGAACATTCAAAATATATTTTAGAATATCCATGATTCTTTAACAAAAACAAAATATCTAACTAGCATACAATTAATATTGCAGTTATTTACAAACATAGCAATAGAAACATGAATAATGTATAATTAATAAAATATATTATTAATTATAAAGAAAAGTGAGTAATATATTTTTTTTAATCTGATACTTTCTTCTAAACACAATAGATATAATTTACCATATCTGTTTGGCGATGAATCTCCTAAAGCCGCATAATTCCGCCTTTTGCATATAAAATTCCACCGCCGTAGATAATTAGCGTAATAAACAACAAATTCATTATACAATTTACAAGATCTTCCTCTATAATTGTTCGTAATCCGTGCATGCCGAGTTCATTGTTCGCCGTACTAAGTGTTAGTAGTTCCCATGTAATTTTCCCATCCTTTGTTTAAAAGCAATATAATCAAAATATTTTTATCGGGGCGACCAATAGTGTACCAGTTCGCCGGTACCCAATAATTAAGTCTCTCTCCCGTAAATACACTCCCGCCCGCTTTCCGAGTGTCCATCACCATCAGAACAGAAATAAGAGAGCAGTCAAGCAAATAATTCGCAACATAATAGACAGCTAACAAGAACAAAGAAACGCAACCAGACATTATTTTGCTTTATTTCAAACGATATCAGAATTAAGTCTCGGACGTAAAAAGGGGGAAGTATAGGAAGGAAATAAACGTAGTGTAGGCGATGGGTGGGAATCGGATTGCGTTTTCTTGACAACATTGCTATTGTAATCAAGTAGGATTGTTCTCAATATATTTTGTATCACAATAATAATTATTTCTCTGTGTATGTTTTTTCTTTTACATTTACAACGTTTCTACAAACTCATATTGCCACTTTGTTAATATTATCGGGAACTTGACATTTTTAATGTATGTGAATACGTGAAATATAGTAATAAAATATTTTATATCTCAGCTTCTGTTCATTGTGTGAAAATATAAAAGGTAAATGAATATAAAGCGTTATTGTATAAAGTATGAGTCGCGACCAGAAAGTGACAATGAGACAATACACACAACATGAAAACCCACCTACGTTATTCAGTATGAATATATTAACAACACATAACCATAACTCCTTTCAGCACGAGAACACAGGCAAGATCTGATAGCCCATCATTATTTTATTCGAATATACATAACGAATATACAATATTGTAAACACCAATTAAGGTATTCGCATTGTGTTTAAGAAGATGCAACAAATAGGTATTTTAAACAATACATGGTTGCAAATAATAAAATCGGAATATAGAATTTAATACAATAAAAATTACAATAACAATAAAACGAAAAAATAAATACCAATTTTATGTACAATCTAACAATAAAAAGATACTACGCCAAAATAACATACTTAATATTAAGTTTTTGCATTCAAAATTCATCTTTGGAGATTAGAGATGGAATCAATGGCGTTGTAATAATATTTTAATTAAAACTGCTATTTCAACAACGATTTTAAGAAACGATTGCGATGTGTGATTGTATAATTGCATCTTGTTTTAATTCTACCTACTATTACTACAATAACAACGACATTCTAATAACCGTAAACTAGGCTACAGAAAAATCACACTCTATAAAAGAGGTGCTTAATAAATCAAAACTCAGTATAAATACAAAACAAATCATACGACAGGCACGTCAGAACATGAAATGCAAATACAATACGAAAGTAGAAGAACAGAAAGAATATTGGATTGTCTACTTTGTGATCATTCATTATAAATAATAAATAAAATGAGTTTTTCTTTATTTTATCACTTATTTATTGCTATTTTTGCAAATAATTTCGCCTGAGCTCTAACCATTATCAAGCGGATTAGCTTGATAATAGCTAGAGCTTAGCCGAAAATATTTGCAAAAATATCAATAAACAAGCGAAAAAATCGTTTTATTTATTATTTAAACAGGTAGATATCGACATCAATGAGGCAGGACGTACGGAAATACAATACAGACTGGACAACTAAAATAATAGACGGCAGCAAAAGTTTAAAGGTGTTGAGAAAAATTATCTGAAAACAAATCCACGAACTTGAGAGAGTAGACAACTATAAATAAGTTAGAAGGATTCGAAGATATACCAGATATCACTAAGAAGAAGTAAAAACCTCACTATTCGAAATGAAGAACAATAAAACACCGGGAGATGATTCAGCTGCTATCGAAGCTATTCAGGAAGGTGGAGATGTATTGCTACCAAAAATTGTTATACTATTCAACATGTGCTTTACAGAAGAAAAAACACACTTCTAGGAATTAGGCTAATATTAATATAATGCATAAATAATTAACATCGAACCTATAGACTCCCAGTTTTTACTTAAGGAGCAGAAACCCTCACATTAACAAGGACTACTATCAACAAACTACAAGTAGCGCAGAGAACGGCGGAAAGAACAATGCTTGGCATAACTTTACGGGGCAGAGTCCCAAATATTGAAATTAGGAAAAGAACCGAATTTATTGATATAATAGAACTAAGAACCATGCAGGTGTGTAATTGGGCCGGTCATGTTTCCCGAATAAAGATGTAAGATGGACCAAAAAGATCCACGAATGGAGAGCTCGGCTTCGCATACAGAAGCAAAAGGGCATCTTCAAGATAGACCGACGACATATCGTCAAATATATGACGTGTGATAACAAATTGGATCCAAGAAGGGCAGGAACGAACACTACTACTTATCAAACATTTCACAAACCAAATGTATGAGTGAGTGGAGAAGGTGTGGGGGATATAACAAGTGTCCGGGAGTCAAAGGATATATGGAATGCATTTGGGAATCAATGATTATGAATAGACCAAGAGCAGCGAGAATAGAATGAGGTGCAGGATCTACGCAATGAAGCAGATATGTGGAGGTATATAAATACCCCAATTAATACAGACGGTATAATTGATGGAATTCCACTAAAAGGATATGAAGGTCACTTCCGGAAGATGGTATCAAGTCCGGCAGAGGGAGTGGAAATGAAGCGGCGCATCGAGTCAGAAGCGAACCATTGAATTCCAAAGGGAAGAGATGGACAGTGTCATAAATGCCTTAAAAAATAATAAGCCGTCGGGTTCGTATAGTACACGGGGAGAGGTATGGAAGGAGGGGCAGGAGTGGTTGCTGGAGCCGCTCACTAAACTGATAAATACAGTATGTGCTAGAAGAATACAATTGCCGGAAAGCTGGAGAGAGGGATATATAGTGCCAGTGTTTAAAAGTGGGGATACAGCTAAGGTCAGCAACTATAGATGTATAACGCTCATGGACTCTAGTTACACAATGTTTGCATCACTAATTCAGAAGCGCCTTGAACCAATAATAGAAGACAAGCAACTTTTATCAGAAGCGCAAGTAGGCTTTACGAAAGGAAGATCCACAACTGAGCATTTGTTTACGCTTAAATACGTGGTGGATCCAGAATTAAGTAAAAAAAAAGCGGGAAACTGTTTGCGGTGTCTCATAGCCGCGCATGACACGATGGATAGTGCTCAGCTGGTGGAATGCATGGCAAAGGCAGATATCCGTGAACAGCTGTGCGAAAACGTGGGTGAATGGAAGTCAAATGAAAATTTGAAGTGAAACTGAGGTAGAGATGTCCACTAAGACCATGTTTGTTTAATTTATTTACTGCCGATCTAGAGAGGGTTCTGCAAGGAGCGTTGGCAGGAGGAGTCGTTATAAGAAGAAAGATAGTTTGGTCTTTGGCGTATGGAGATGATGTGGTGAGCGAGAACGGAAGCAAAAGCGAAATGCGAGACACCGCGAAAGTTTTATGAAAGGAGAATGTTAGAGACACAGATAATAATATTTTGTAAAAGGGGCAGAAAGGCAAAGGAGCCAGAATTCAAATGGGCAAAAAAAATTAGGCGAGGCGCAGGCACGACGTTGCACACACGATTGTGATGTCCATATGCAGTGAAGGGGTGGACATTGTACCTTATGTTTACATAGAGGCGGCGTGGAAGAGTTTCGCCTCTTCGCCTACCGTGTCTTAGGCAAAGAGGCGAAGACGCGGTGCCGGCGCGGCGAGAGGCACGAGTCAAATGCCCGCGCCTCGTCGCCCAAATGGGCATTGCACCATATGTTTATATAGAGGGGGCTTGAAGCGTCGCGCCTCTCGCACCGCCGGCACCGCGTCTTCGCCTCTTCGCCTAAGACACGGTAGGCGAAGAGGCGAGAGGTATAACTCTTCCACGTCTCGTCTATGTAAACATAAGGTGCAATGTCCACCCCTTCACTGTATATGGACATCACAATCGCCTGTGCGACGTCGCGCCTGCGCCTCGCCTCGCCTACACCGTGCCTGCGCCAGACGCCGCTTATGTGTGAATTGGGCCTAATACTGTATAGAGTGAAAAGTGGCATATTTGACTCTCACGTATTAAGTAGGTTAAGAATTAGAGAGAAATGTGGGGCATTCTACTACAGCAGTTTTCGTTTATTGTATCGAGCTGCCTCGAACGGTTTACACTTGAGCTACTCATCGCGCAACAATACACGGTCGTCAGAACTGCAAATATCCTTGGAAAATTGTATCATGTAAAATTTCCATAATATAACATTATACACGAATTGAAATTATGAAAGGGGCGAGGTAAAATCGTACGTACCAGGAGCGGCACGAATGGATAATAGAAAACACTACGAACAGCCTGGAACAGATCCCGGACGATAAACGAAAGCGACTATCTAAGGGCGAAAAGTGATGCATTTTACTTTGTTAAGTTTTTGTGTAGGGTATTAAATATGCTCGGAATTGAGGAGAAATTGTGAGACATTTGCTGCTTAGAGTAGCAAGGGATAGAATTTACTCCTTTGTTAGTTTTTTCTTTGTTCTTACCAGGGAGACACCAATAGGGTAGTGTTGTAAATGTAGTTTCGGATTACATGTAAGATGCGATCTATTAAAATTGCGTATGCCAATAAAGGTAAATTATATAAATAATTATATAAGTTATATTCTTGAGATGGCGAAATAATGAGCTACTATTGTATACATGGTATATCTTAGCAATTTTGATCATTTTTAATAATAAGTATATGCATCTTTGTATATGGTAATCCTAAATATAGTAGTAAAGTACATTTTTATTTATTATAAAACACTAGCTGAAATTGTCGTCGTACAACGGCGTACTCTATCTCGCCAACTTCTGTGAACCCTTGTGACCATATGTATACTTTTGCCCAGATAAAATTATCAACCGTAATATTGTGGGCTCTGCTTCTTCTTTTGCTTCTAACTATGCATTTGAAACTTTACATAACAATAGACCCCCAAACTGTCAGAAATATATTTGTCAGGACATGCAGTCACAGCTTAAAAGTAACAAATAACTCAGTCGGCTTCAAAACATTGTCTTCATTTTTATATTATAGGGATAAGTGCACCATATCGTTGTCCTCATTTTCTAATTCCCTGATTTCTTTGTACCTGCCTCCACTAGAGTAGTGCAGTCCTATTTTTAATCAATCCGACAATGTCAGTATAATAAGATTTTTTAAGATCTTCTCATTATGAATGGGTCCATAAACTCTTCTCATGATTCATGATAAGTTTATTACCAGGTTTACAATCGCATGTATCAATATCCCTAAGCCCCCTCCTGTTTAATCTGTACACGAGCGAGTTGGAGGAGTTGCTGAGGAGAGGACAGGCAGGAGGAGTCGTGGTGGGTAGAACCAAGGTGTGAATTTTGTATGCAAATGACGTAGTGCGAGTGGACAAGAGAGTGGAAGAGATGCAAGAGATGTTAAAAAGAATGGGTATGTACCTGGATAAGAGAGAAATGTGGAAAAGACCAAATGAATGTTCAAATATTGGATTCAATCGGCGTCTACTTTGTGATAATTCATTATAATAATAAATAAAACGAATTTTTCTTTGTTTTTTTTATCACTTGTTTATTGCTATTTGCGAATATATTCGGCTACGCTCTAGCCATTATCAAGCTAATCCGATGACTGTAGAACTGTGTAAAGTATACCTATTTATACACCATTTGTAATATTTTGTAAAAACCCAAATGTGCCTGCCCTTAAAAACCCAGATTGTAAAAGGGTGACAACAATACATATTTTTTAAATAATGAGGAGTATTTTAATTTCAGCTGGTCATTTAATAAAATCTAATGATATAATTTTATTAAATGAACAGCTTTAATTAGAATACATCGCATAATTTAAATGTTTATAAATCTATTTCTATATAAATGTTTCTTATTGTTAATTCTTATTATTATTATATATATATGTTTATGTTGTTTATGTTTGTTTTTGCTTTTGTTCCATGCTGGTTGTGTAGGAGTGTAACACGTCTAAAATATATACGGACGACAAAGATTTCACCTAGTTATAAAAAAGTTTTTGCGTACATTCAATGATTACGAAGTTACAAAGACAATGTTTTTGTAACGATAAAAAGCTATTCTTCATCATTCTTCTCTCCAAAATGTACTTAGATTTATATGAGTATAGAAATAGCGGCTGATCAAAAATACCAAAATTTAGATATATTAATTTGTTTAACTTTTGCTGTTTAAAACGTTTACACTGCCTTAACATTGACTAAAATATTACGAGATATTAGAAACAATTTTAAAAATTAAAGTAACTAAACTACTTACTTTTCAACATAACAGACTTTTGTAATATATTATATAATATTGAATACTGTAAAATACATTTCTGTCTCTCGGATTCGCTATAGACTTCGACTTCGATCAATCAGGCTTCGATATTGCATCTCTTATCATCATCCAACGTTAAGCCATAATAGTTTTCTCAGTATTTGTGGTTTAAAAAAATTACACAAACATGTTGCACCATAAAGCTTCTTTGAAGGCAGAAGCGAAAATTCACATTTAGTTTGCTAACATCATCCTACATGTCTATGGAAAAGTGTAAGTAGATTTCGGAGAATGCTGTATTTCTGATTAAATAGTAAATTTTACCGTATAATTAATTTAAAAAGAGTTTTCCCATTTATAACTACATCTGTAGAAAGACTGTATCATTAACAGCGTTTTTGAAATTATTTGGTATGAAATTGAAATATAATTTTCAACGCTTCTGTAACAGGAACACAAGAAAAGAGGCCATGTACAAGGTTATGTCGACAACATAGGAGGTTATACAACTTACAGGTATACAGCACTCCTTCAGAGCATGCACATATATGTAGGGTGATTGTGCGTAGTAGGAAACTCGGTAATACCTTCCGATACATTCTATATGAAGGAAATACTGGTACTATACATCTTTCTTTCCAGATTTCCGGAATCTCTATTCGTCCAGCCCATATTTCATTTATTATTTTAGTGAGCGGCTCCAGCAACCAATCCTGCCGTAGCCTTCCATACGTACTCTCCACGTTTACCATCCAGACCTGATGCCTTATTATGTTTACTCCCTGCTCTTCCTCTGCCGGATTTGATAGCATCTTCCGGACGTGACCAACCCATTATTTCAGTGCATTTTCATTAATTAGTCCGACCCTATTAATTCTTCTTCTTGCATTGCATCTCCTATCGGGGGTTGGTTATCATCACAGCTATCTGAACCTTATTGGCTGCCGCTGGGAATAATTGAGTGTTAATGCAGTCCCTTAAGCTTTTAAGCCAAGACATTCGGCGTCTTCCGATGTTCCTTTTCTTCTGATCTTTCCTTGTACTATCAATTGTAGCAGCGCGTATTTAGGTCCTTTCATTATGTGGCCTAGGTATTGTCACTTTCTCTTCTTTATGGTGTGAACTATTTCTAGTTCTTTTTACATTTTATTGAAGACCTCAGTGTTATTTACCTTAGCTCTCCGTGGAATACGCCATATTCTGCGGTAACACCACATTTCGAAGGCATTCAGTTTGTCTAAGTGATTCTTCTTAAGAGTCTAAGTTTCAACCCCATACAGTAATGTAGAAAAGACATAGCATTCTTGTTCTAAGTTCTAGGCTTATATCCCTACTAGTGAAGAACTTTTTAATTTTCACAAATATTGATTTCGCTATTTCAATCCTTATTTTTATTTCTTTTTATTGAATACCTAATTGATTTGTCTAGGTTCCAAGTTTCTACGTTTGCACATTTTCTACGGCGGTGTTAGCTACTCTCAGGTATATCTGATTTTGATTCGGCGGGGATTTTGAAATTAAAATGAACCTAGTTTTATTAATATTTAGTCTTAGTCCATACTCATGATATCCATAGTTTAGTTTTTTAGTAGGTGTTTTACGTCTCTAAGGCTACTTGTGAACGAAACGGTGTCATCCGCATATCTGATATTCTTCACAACTTCTCCATTTATAACTACTTTTATTTATTCTTCTTTTAACGTTTTGTTAAATATAGCTCCGCTATAGAGGTTAAATGGAAGTGGCGAAAACCTTGCCTTACATCAAGCCGAAACTCCATTTTTTTCTGTTAGTTGATTCTCTACTTTTGCCTAAGCTGTTTGACTCCAGTATAAGTTCCAGATTATCTTGACGTCATCGGAACCATTGTTTTTGCTCAGAAGTAGTTGATATAATTTTTTATGTTTTACCCTATCAAAAGCTTTTTCGAAATCTTTATAACACGCAAAACGTCCTGATTCATATTCAGATATATTAGTCCCATAGAGCGCCTCTCTTGTCCCAAGTCCTTCACTGAAGCCAAACTGCGTGTTATTAATATATTCTTCGAGTTTTCTGTATATTCTCTTATGGATGATTTTCAAGAACATTTTTAGACTATTTGATCATTGATGTTTTATTCTTCACCTTTTCCGTTTTTGTGTTTGCCAATCCCTTATATTTAAATCCTTGATGTCCTTCGCCACAATATGTTTTTCTGGTTAAATTTATTTATTTTTTAACGTGATAAATACTCGAGAAAATGCTTGGCTGAAGCTATCTCCCTACTCGAGGTAGTTCTATCACTAACCTACCCTGATTTTAATCATCTGTGAGCCCGAATATCCGAAGTGATTTTATTTTGTGATCTTAAGATGAATTATAATGTTTGCTTTAGAGCTTCCTGAGATAATTTACAAATACGTTTTCTGCTAGAATTGTAAGATAATGTAATGTTTTATAATCTGGAATTAACTTGGTCCTTTACCATGTCGGGGACCGAAAGTTTTGTAAAGGGTTAGTAGTAACATATATTTACATTTATTGATAGATATAATTATAGTTGTATACTAAGCATTATTTAATTAAAAGTTACAATATATTTTTAGTGAGTATTAAATGAAATCTTCTTCGTGATATATAGTCTCATTAAACCTACGCTATTAGTCATAAAATCCCTATAAAGATTATAATATCACAGCAAAAATACGTATTAGTTATAACGACTAAATAGTTTTCTGTAATGACCGCACACACGAGCCTGAACGTTATTACACTTTACTACATGTAAACCCGTTTCACTATCGACTTATGAACGGATTCAATTTATTTTCCAATTTACACCATCAACAAATTTATTGCGTTTAATAAATGAAAAGCAATGATAATCAAAAAATCAATTAATGGAAAAAAGCGCTCCTCTCTACTGCAACCACCGTGCGCAAATTAAAGCGTTAACAACAAAACTCGCCCATGCTGACATCGACACACATAGCCACACAGTAGCTTTTATGGGCATTAATAAAAATTCAATAAAGCAACATGAGCTCAATTTATTGGACAAGACGGAACGTTTAAATACAGATTTAATAATATTAATGACCGCCGACGGGATCTGTCTAACGGAAGTGATAGACTGGAATTATTACGGTGTAATTACATATCCTCTGACGACGGGGTACATTGCGAGGGACGGTGCCCCTGCGGAGAACACAGGGACCTCCTGCAGATATGAACAAATCGTACAACCTCCGCAGTAAGTCGTTTCTATGTTGAAACGTGCTTATATTCAAATTTTACCGACACGTTAACACCGCTGCATGTATCAATTACTTTGGATTATCATCACTTTATCACTATATGCTAGATTTTAATTATATTGACATGTACAACAAGTTAATATTACAGTAATATCTTCTATATACTTTTCTGAAAATAAAGCAAATAATTACAATAAGTTAATACAAAATGATAATTAAGGCAAGTAATAATTCAGTTTTCTATATAGGATTTATTAATAATTGTAGTTATTAATGCTATAAGAATGATCTAATTAAATTAATACAAATAACATATTTAATTAAACACATTTATACATTTGTATTTATAATTGAAATACATCATTGTTGCTAAAAATAAAAAGTAATAAAGTAATTCTATAAAGATAAATTTCTATAAAAAAATAATAATTTAATAATTTATTTAATAATTCTAATAAAAATAATTAACTGAAAGAAGAGAAACGTTTTATTTAATTCCGCCTAACAAATATTTACACAAGTTTTAAGAATAATTTTAAAAAAAAGGTTATAAATATACTTATAATAAAAATTTAATTTTAGTTCAACAATTCATTAAGTTAAGTTTGTATACCGTATGTTCCCGGATTCGGTTGCAAAGAGGGAAACAAATTTTATTTGTCATTTTAGAGAAAAATGCAAAAGGAAATACCTTCTCCCCTTCATTTAAAAATAGGATTTCAACTGTTTGTTTTCAAGTGTAACTTCGCAATACTGATTTTTTTAATTTCTAAAGAAAATATCTGAAAAAGTGACAAAGTTTATTGCTCTGTTACAAAACTATGATTAGCCTTGGAATAAATCTTTCGCAATTAATTTTATTTGAACATGAACTATTCAATTGCATCTCCAACACGTGAAATACATAATTATAGACGCATATGAAGCTGGTTATAAGAGTTTTGAATTTTTTCTATCGTGATCGTATTCGATCTTTCAATATGTTTACATCATTTGGAACGGGAAATTGTTTACACTAATTTGTTTTAACCGGCCCCACAGATAAAAATCACATATCTTAGATAGGGGTTTCTTGGACTGGTCAATTTCTCCGATCCATTTCTCGTTCAACCAATTGACCACTATGCCTTCTGAATGCACAAGACAGCCACTCTGCTTATAATATGCTGCAGCTCGATAATTTAAACGCAACTTATCCATTTCCTTGTAGAAGAAGGTATTAAACATTTGCAGATATGAAGTTTGATTCACAGTTCACTCTAAAAAATAATGGGCCTATTATGCCATGGTAGGTAACAGCGCACCAAACTTTAATTTTAATGTAGTACTGGCGATTCGCGGTTTTTCTGAAACCTGGATTTGTCAAGCTCCGGTGTCGTTTTTGCTGAGTTACCACTGTCCCGTGGGAATTAAATGTCGCTTCATCAGAAAATATGATGTACCCATGAAACGAATTCTGAATATTTAGCAAAAATGCGGAATCCAACCCAAAGACAAAAGTAGAGAAGTTTTGCGTCATCGCCTTCTTCTAACGTGTGAATACTTACTGGTTTGTATAGATGATATTGATGAGTTTTAAGGATTCTATTCATATCCATATAATCCTTATTGTTTTATTGATTCCAATTTCGCTGGATCAGTATTTTGGCGATAATCTTGACCTATCTTGCACAGAGTTCAGGACGAGTATTCTTGCTGCATCATTTTCATTAAGAATCCGCTTTACCTTTTTCACATCCCACACAGAACCGGAAGATAGAAACTTTTTGATTAGTTTTCTAGCTCCTTGGAGTGAAATATGAGCTTCTGGATATTTTGCATGGACCACATAGTTGATGCTCGCCTCGTCTGTCCCGTAGCACTTAATTAGATAAATTCTCTGTTGCAGTGTTAACATTCTAGCATAACAATGTTTCATATGAAAACGTATCTGTTTAAAAACTTCTAACCTGTTGCCACATTCCAAGGCTATCATAGTTTTGTGACAGAGTGATGAACGTTGTCACCTTTTCACAAATTTAAAAATTTCTCAGTACTGCTAACTTAAATCTGAAAACAAACAGAATCATATTTACAAAAGTATATCCTCTTGCGTTTTTCTCAAAAATGATATAGAAAAAATGTTCCCTCTTTGCAGCCGAATCGGGGAACACACTTTATATAGTATGATTTTGCATGCTTTTTATTTTAGTTTAATCTTTGATGAAGTTAAATTTGTCAAATTTGGTGATTTTGATTCTGTTTGCTTATTTTTGGTTCATAGTTGGCGATGTCCCAGTTTCTTAAAAAAAGCGGTGCCATTTTTGACGTCGTTTTAGGCAACAAAAAGATTAACGTGTGTACGGGAGAGGTATACTTCAACGTACTGCAAAAAGGTAATGAATTACGATATGTATGTTGAGTTATTCAATTACACATAATTAATACGTTCTTTGTGATTGGAAAGGATGGCACAACCATCCTCTTTTACAGCGCCATATACTTTGGAAACCAGAATCTTGTTTCTTCTTTCTTGAAGTGTGTTCTGTTTTAGTAAATATGAAATTTAAAACCTATATTTGCTCTAAAGTATCATGCTAAAAATGCAGGATAGAAAGGATAATTATAACTTAAAAACCAGAAATTTTCGATTCATAAAACGGTTATTAATTTTTCCACGACTTTCTAATATTGTTGTATGCTAAAGTGGAAATCAATAGGAACTATTGTTAAATAAAAATGTAACGCATTGAACGAATGGACTACCAGAAAGACCTATATATCATATTGGAAAGCATTGTAATCAAAATAATCATTAATGTAAATTTAATATTGTTATTGATATGCTATTACTAATATTTAATTCATTAAAATTAATAACTTATATCTATTAACAGTATCATATTAACTTGTTATTAATATAATTTCACTGAAACAGTGAGTATATGTGCGATTCCGTTAATAAATTGGGTAGTATTTGTTTAGAAGCTAAATTCATTCGATTGGAATTGTAAATTTTGGTACCACGATAGTGCGTCCTAGAACTTATTGACTTGGCACACCACACACGGGGTTAGTTATCCTTTCCCGGAACAAGGCACATAAACTCCTACCTTTAAAAAATAAGGTCATTTCTGGTGCAATTCCCATTTAAACTGTCCGGAACAAAGCACGCTCACAATTATTGAGCTTAGGTGCATTCACAATTCACGTCCGCACAGCCTCAATGCTCCATTTGTATGTGCATACATAAATAATTTTTTATAACATATATACCGATAGCCTTTTATATATAAATAAAACGGCCCGATTAAAATCTTAGTTCGCGTTGTCGATTCTGCTATCGGGCTGCGGCCGTGTATTTTATTTGTGAAAGGTACAGATTTTCATTTATAACGCGAATGAATTGACTAAACAAACTGACGTTTCAATTGTATTTCAATTACATGTAGTTCCACACAGATTTCATCTAAACAAGCTACATCCATTAGCTAGGGAATTTACAAAAAGGTCCAATTCATTTTAAACAATTAACGATTTACATTCGACTTATTCTATGATAATTAAATGAAATTTTAATGGTATATAATGGCTATATATTATATTAAATACCTAATTTCAAATAATGCTTATTTATAAACATAGTATATATATATATATATATATATATATATATATATATATATATATATATATATATGTATAAATTATTATATTTTTTATAACATAACTGGGACTATTAATAATATAATAATGATAATAATTTATTTAGGCATAAGCGTATTAACACAGGTTATAAAATATTATATATTGAAAGAGCCTTCACTTTCTGCTTGAAACATGTAAATTTACTTTAAAACATTCTATATAGTTACGGTGACCATACATCCTTTATTTAAGAGAACAGTCCTTTATTTCTAGATAAAAGTAAGCACATATGTATTTCCGTCAAATACAATTTTCAAATGAACTACAATTTATTTAAAATAAAATTATATACTTTGCATTGCATTGTGTTTATCTTCATTGTATTATTTGATATGAGGATATGTATATCGATTTACACAAGATGTGCAGTTCGTACAGAATAATTGCGTCAAGAAGCCGTATAAGTTGAGCACATTCAGGAAGTTATGTGATAATGATATCGTGTGATAGGAAATAATGTAGACAAGTACACGTATTATAATGTGTGGAGGAAGGAAGAAGCGATCATATTCAAAAAAGTATATCGGAGGCCGTTTAGTTTGCGGTTGATGGTTAGTCACTAGCACGTACCCAGTCGGTGTGGGAAAACAAGGGACAGTGAATGAAACCGAATATTTTACGTTAAAAGGTATTTTAATTTCGGGTAGGTCGACCACAAAAACTAATATTTACGAGTGAGAATATTTTCGGCTCATAATAAAATAATACAGGTTTATATTTATTGCGTTGATGCTACATTCAAGGGCGTTGCTAATCTTTCGCTCATATCAATTAATATTTGTATTAGGATATTGTTTATATTAATAACATTATATAAATTAATAACCATAAAATATTCTCAGATATTTTTATTTTTCACATTTTAAATGAGAGTGAAGTATTCCCAGCAACATTATTTAATAAGATTATTTTATAAGTTATGTAATTTTTTAGTAGGTGAATAAGTATATAGATCAGATCTTATTACAATAAAGTAAAGTTAATATGATCGTAAATAAATTAATAAATGTCAAGATTAAAATTTAAAAAATACACTCATGTACATCCCTCAATAACGATAAGAAAGAGAGCGGAATCAGTCCAGAAAAATATCGTAGTGAGCGTAGAGGGTCACTATCGAATAAAATCTAAGGAGTTATGACAATATAGAACTATCCATAGCTGTAAACTTATTGAATAAAGACTAGTAGAATTTAGTTACTGTTTAGAACATACTATTACATGGCTAAATTAATATAATGAAATAAATCTGGTAACAATCAGTTCATTTCGAAATTAACTGCAAATTTGCTGATAAAATAACTTTATATTATTCAAAGCGCAAGTGTATTAAAATGTGCCTAGTTATTTTGAAAAAATGCCTGCTATATGACATATAACATATGCATATAGGCAAATTTAACCTTCTCCATTGAGATCTAGTAAATGTTAAGCGATACAGTGCATAAAAGAAGAGTATAGAATAAATACAGTGGATGATCCAAGGACTAATGGGCATTTTCAAGTAAAGTCCTGAGAAAAAAATGCCTCATTGTTTAAAAGACAAGAATTACTAATGTCATTAGTATAACTAGTTGAGGTAAATTGAGGCTGATTTAACTGGTCCGAGTTTCTCTCTTTAAGGCGAATCTCGGAAGACGAAATACGCTTCAATATTGACCTAATCGCGCGGACTTTTCTAGTCAACAGTTTATAATTTTCTGAAAATATTCTTGGATATTTCACAAGTCTAAGGATGATTTGATACTTTGTTAGGACGGAAATGTTAATTTTTTGTCTCGAAATAGTTGTAAAAATATGCAAAATTAGTCAATATTTGCTTCAGAAAAGTATATATTTACTCCGATTTGTAATCAAAATTAAAAAGAAATTCCTCCAAGAGATTGTAGTTTCATATTTCAAGTTTTGAATACAATTTGATAATGCTTAAGTACAGTAGTATAATGTATAGTCATCCGCCCAATTTATCATAAAATGCTCCATTATTTCGAAATAAATTTATTTCTCGGTGCACACCCCTCCGGTGTTTCCTGGGGCGACGACTCCGCAAAAAAAGTAGAAGCAGTTTCTTTAATCTCACTATCCGTTTTTGGGATAGATTTCCAGCTGAAATCCTCGAACGACATTCTCGAAGATTCGCCTTAAGAGCGAAAGGTTCTTGGGCTATAAAGACAAAACTTTTAATATTTTTTCAATAGTGTTCCTTCTTCACTCTTACATTATTTCTGAGATCTGGTTTGATCTCCACTCTTTCATTGTGGGATTCTCTGGGAACATTTTTCACTAATCATTCTGTGTATTTGTCTTTCACAAAATTATAAGGAGGTGCCAATCCTTATAGTTTGACAGTTTCTGAATTGATTCATGTCCTTTTTTAACTGTGAGGCTAATCGATATTTCCATCTCTACATATTGCTTGTAATACCTTTACGTTTACGTTTGACTTCAGACTCTTCTGGGAGAAATTTCTATTTTCATTGACAAGGGGGTGCCTCTACGTTTACCAGCATCTCCACCCAAAGCTGTTGGCTGACCAAATTGATTGCTTATACTTCGGTCGACAGAGCCTCGTTGGTTATCTGGCAGGGCAAACCACTAGCAAGTGAGCTTGTCAATTGAGCTGGCGTTTATGGCCCCTTACGTCCCCCGCCTAGAAGTTAAGATCCTCGAATGATACATATATGTGTGCTAACGTTGAAATACTAGAACTAACACAATTTAATTCTATAGTTAATAAATTTGGTATATGATATTTTGTTATATTTCTACAACTCTTACATATGCAGCCATTATTACGACTTATGAGAATAACCCAGAATGTTATCACTAAAGATATACAATGAGCGGCGTCCGTCTCGTTCTAAACATTAGGGAGCGAAAGTTCAATCATTATCATCCTTTGCCTACTCCTGGGAGGATTTTAGATAAGATAAGGTAAATCCCGACTGATTAAACTCCTCTAAGCTATTTTTCCCGGAGAACCCTATAAGGATATAATAAGATGTTTGGTTATCACAAATTATAGCATAGCAGTTTTAGAAGCTTTAGAAAAAATAAGTAAACGGAAAGGCGTCTGGGGTCTGGCTTTTAGGTGCAAGCGTATGATAGAGTTGCTTAGTTGGCCCTGGATTGTCTTCTGCAGGTTTAGGGATTATAAAAAAGGCAAACAAGCTTGGTGGTGGTGGATAAAGGGAACGTATAGGCGTTGGATTTTATAGGTTATATAGATATTGTAGCTTATAGTTATATACATGTTGTAGCGTGGAAAAAAAATAGTTGACAGTTAATATGAAAAGATATATGCTGGTTGTGGTAGGAAGAACCAAGGTATGGATGTTAGAATATGCGGATCATGTAGAGCTTTTGGGTCTTGCCCAATAATGCGAAGGAGTCTGATAAGAGGGAGTTAGTAGTGAATACAACAAAAAAATGGTAGATGATATATAAAAATTAGGGATAGCTGGATATGTTGAAAATACGGAAGAAGTATGTTAAAGTCCTATACAACGATGAGAGGTCCGGTCAACCATCCCTAGGAGGACAGGCGTCATTGAGATGGTACTCCTTGAGATGGTCGCCTAGTGGTGAATGGTCACAGTACTGATATAACAAGAGAGGAAGTAAAGCGTGCTATAATATTCCAGAAAAGCAGCAAAGCCGTAGAACCAGATGGGGCATAGAAATATTGTTTTATATTTATTAACTGTTTGCCGAAATAGATGGGAAGGGCTTGACCACATGACATCATTACTGCTTAGATCTATATACAAAGCTGGGAAAATATCCAGCTGACTGGCTGACATCAACGTTTAGCGCAATACCCAAAAAACTAAACGTTTCCCAGTGCGACGACTAGCGGATGACCATCGAAGGGAAGATCGACGTAAAAAAATTTGTAGGCTTTCATCATTTAATGACGTACGTCGAACTTGAGTCTCGCGCACCATTATGGAGCCAGTTGGATCGCCTCCTTCGGTGGGGGGCGGTATCCTAAGAAGAAGGATCGAGCGGAAGAGCGGCAGAGTTGGAATTGAAGGGAATAATGATGGAGAGAGTGGATTGTTTTTAAGTATTTATGCTTTTGCTTTGATTGCATAGATGGGTCTAGGAATTATTTGAAGCGGATACTAGGAAAGGCGAGAATGGCTGATGTATTCCGAAGGGAAAATGGGAGAGGTGGGATGGTAATCTTGTAATAGCGTGTAGGATATGGGATACGTATGTGAAGCGAATATGATTGCGAGAGTGGGATTCAATGGATAGAGAGCAAGGCTGATTCCTGAAGAGTTTGCTAGAACTCGGAAGGTCGACGCATGTGACGGCGCTTATGCAGGAAGCGAAAAGCACGTGTTTTGTAAGTGGGTAGTGAGGTTAGAAACAAGGCTGTAGGAGTTGGCGGAAGAGAGACTAGTGCGGGAAGTGTGGATAAGATGTAGGAGTAGGGCTGAGAGCGGTTAGTGAAAGGATAGAGGATGATTGTTTCAAAGGATATGTACGTCTGAAGGTGTATGGAAAGGTGATAGAAATCGGAAGCGTAAGGACTGAGGTCAGAGAGAGAATGAGGAATTTTGAGTGGCACAAAATGCAGGAGCGAATGCCTAAGAGCTCGTACCATCTTGGTTATGGGAAGTGGCAAGTGCGAGGGAAACCATGGGTGGGTGGAGCAGGGAGGATAAAGTGTGCATTAAAAGAGCTAGGTGCGGTTCAGAAGGGAGAGGAACGAACGAAGTATGGATGGGGCAAAGTACACCGCATGTGTTGTGCATTGTGGCACCTCGGCAACAAATTTGAGGGAGTAAAAGCAGAGTTGGTGGGAAATTGCAGAAAGATCAGTGAATGATTAAGCGAGGATGGAAATGGTGTAGAAAACCACAGAAGGTCAGCCTTGGATGAAAAAGTGTGTGAGGGAATAGTGCAAGGAAGTGCATTATATTAGAATTGTATTCTATAATGTTTATGCCAAATAAAGATTTTTTGTATATATGCGAATGGAAACTTAAAGCTGAATTTAACATTTAAAATGTTAATATTGTGTAAATATTAATCTTGTCCATTTGTATTTGAGACATAAGTTCACTGCATAAGATTCTATAATTGCCGGTACAGAAATTCTAACTGGATGCAGCTCTTCGAGTCAGGGGTCAGTCGGACTTCGGTGAAACGATGATAGACAGGCCCAGATAGTACTCTGGCCGTTATTAGTTGCAAACGGGTAGCTCTGGAAGGTGTAGGATGAGTTCCTCCTGAACATTGTTGTTATTGTTGGTACAGTAGAGACCACGTGCATGGACGTATTATATGGATGTAGGTATTTTTATGTTTTCCTAGATATGCTTATGACTAATTAATTTTTATATGCATTGTCACAAAAACGTTTAGGGCTAATGTAGTGGTTTTCCTTAAATAATAGTAATAAGTCACTGTAGATATATGAATGAGCGAGATGATTATACGTCTAATAGCCGTTATCGTTCTGGAGTTCTTCTGGGCTGTTCTAAGCCAGCTAAAACCAGCCCAGAACAGCCCAGAACAGCTCCCCAACGATAAACGAAAGCGGCTAACACCACGTGAAGGTGAAACAGCACTGTTTTGGTTAACTGTAATACATACTGAGATGAGTATTTACATGGTGTAAGAGAGGCTGTTAAGAAGGCGGTATACCCCCCACCATGATTTTATGTTACCATGTGTTGCTTATGGGGCGACAAGCATCAATTCTTTTGAGCATTTCTTAAGTTGTATCAAAGTAATATTTTCAAAATATATACTAATCAATTCCTGAATCATTGTAGTTAATAGTAAGGTACTTTAATTACTTGAAATATGGTTCTACATTTTGTATGTTATTGTTAAAGTCAGTACATGAAAAAATCGTATATGCTTTTACCAATGTACAAGTATATAGTTATATTTCTACATATTGCTCAGTGTCACTATACGCGCTATTACTTGAACTAAATTTCCGTGTTATGTTTTTTGAAATTGGTCAAGTAGTTTTTGAGAAAGTCTTAAAATACTAACAAAATATTAGTAATTTTACATTGGAAGCAAATTCATGCAGAATTCCGCAATTATATCGAGATATTTGTTTAGCCGTTTGGCAATAGAGAGCGCTGAAAATATGGACCATGCAGTCCGCGTGACCTTGAATTGAGTATGCGATAGTGCAGCTGTGCCGATCTACGAACTATATGGAAAACGAACGGATAGATGTATTATTTTAAATACATTTAAAATCACAACTAACATATTATTTTAGTTTGTGATTTTCAATGTAATTAAAATCAACAAATAGCTTGTATTTGAGGGTAAAAATAAAATATATATATGATTTAATGGTATATTTCAATTTCAAACTAAATAGACATTTATATAACATACATTATATAATATTATGTACATATAATTATTGAATGACATATGAAGCATATAACCCAGATATTATAGGTTTCATGTTATTCCTGCTCTCAGTAGGCTTCTTAAATACAAGACTGATGATAAACAACTGTACAAAGATATTTTGTTGTTAATATTTGTTGAAAGGATTTTCAAATTCCCAAATATCTGAAAAAAAAGGGACAGGATTCCACTTCACCTCAGCTTAAACATATCAGTGTAATAATGATGTTTATATTACTTTGTATGGTCAGTTAAAGACCTTACAAAGTAATATGTTAAGCTGTTGTTGTAATGTTAAATACCTACAAAGACCAAAAATATTAACAAACTGAGACATTTTTTCCGTGTGTTTTCTTGCTAAATGATATAGTCTAATAGATAGGTAACAATTTGCTATTGTTTAAATTAATATATGATAATGGTTCCATTCAATGTCCATAGCCAAGTAATGGCTAAAAAGGTGTGGAATTATTTGCCGTTGTGTAGCGACTACTCACGGTAAGTAAAACAACTATAAAATTGATTACTAATGTTTTACGAATAACAATGTGCAATTACGCTCATGAAATGTTAATTTATATGGCCACTGTCAGACGCTATATGAGGAAACAATTTGTTTCAACTAGACTTATTATTTTGGAAGTGTTAAAAGTTAAAAGTTTATTTATTTAACTATAATTAGTACGAAAACTCTGGAATTGAGTCAAATATATATTTCTTGCTTCCTCATATAGTGTCTGACAGTTGCCTTCTTGTAATTTATACAATGTTCTCTTGGTCATTATTGGTATATTTAATACACTCATCATTTCTTCAGTGTGACTGTAGCACCCTCCGATAGATAGTGTTCCCCAAATAATAGCTTTATTCGCAACCTTAACTTTCTCTGATTGTATATGTTCAGATATATGACATCCACTACATTTCAATATGAATGTGCTGCTAATTCCCTTCCGTATTTAGTCCAGTTGTAATGAACCACTAGTGCAATATGTTCTTGTTGCAGAATCAAACACTTCTTAAGGAAATAGTCAATTTCCACAATTCTGTATCCTTCCAGGGTTTACAGTATTATTTTCATTCTCCACGCATAGAGGGTGATTTTGAATACAAAAATGCAATAAGTAGCACTCATAACTCAAAATTTCACAGGGACACATTTCACACTACTTTACGTATCATAATAATCTTGGAATTTTTGTTGTTATGAAATATGATTTTATTTGTAGGATTTTTATAATTTTTTAATGTTATCAAAATCTGTATACGTGCCTAATATTTAAGTCTGATATATTGATTAAATTATCTATTCTCGAAATTTTCAACAACAAAAAACATACTGTACCTAAATGGAATGTATATTTTGAAAAAATGGCACAGATAACAGGTGACATTTCAGTCAGCGGTACATTTTTTCTTTCTAATAAAATTATTTATTAAGTATTTTGTACAAAACATAGGAATATTTTTTCAAAAGCGGAAAATTGCAGTTGTTAATCTAAAGGTCGTTTTAGACAAGACAATTTCTTAGCTCAAAAGTTGTTCAAGAAATTAATTCATATATCCTCCTCCTATGCAATTTGTCCTTGACAAATAGAACGCGTTATATTTTTCCATTCGATTTACCATCCAATTCAATATTTCAAATAATTTGCTGTATGATACGAGACAATTTAGATTGTCTCGCATCTTGACTAACTTTTGAGTCAAGAAATTGTCTTGTCTAAAACGACCTTAAGTCATCTTATAACAGTAATTAGTTTGACAATTCAATAATAATGAATTTACTTACGTATTCGAGACATATAGAATCACCATTGTATTGAACGATTTAAATATACCCGGGAAAATATGCATTTATAAATTGTGTTCGACGGTAAAAATTAAATTTGATACCACTGGAGATGTAAAGAATCTTAAGAAGAAAAACAAATTCATGATGATAATGATGCAGCAATATTGGTAGCTTTGAATTCGGTAAGAGATGAGACAAAAAACGCGCAGGGATTTAAAGATTTAAACATAAGTTATTTGCAAAAAGTTTTATCTGATGTAAAATTTCATCTATATAAAGCAATAAAAGTACATATGCTTGAGGAAAGAGATTATGCCCTTCGTCTAGAATTGTGTCTGTCTATAGGAGAATTAATTATGGACGATAGATATTTTTATAGAATTCTTTTTTGGGAGGAATCAACATTAACCACGAATGGAGTTGTTAGTTCTCAAAATAATAGTAGTAAGTGTACAGGCCTTACAAAAACTGCACTTTCAATAAGGTTGTCTTGCGCATAGTGCAATCGTATAGAAAGTGACCATAATGATTCGAATACATATGATAATGAAATGTTCACTGGGCTCATCTTCCTAATTTTTATTTTGAGTCCAGTGAATATATAGAATATATATATATATATATATATATATATATCCAGATTCGCATAGCACACGCGTAAATATATATATATATATATATATATATATATATATATATATATAAATAAAGAATTATATAAAATAGTATTTCTTAAAATAATATTCTTTCATTATTATGATAGAAAGAAGGAATGTGATATTCATTCGTAGCCGAAGCTACTAATTCGTCCACAAAACAATTTATTTTCCTTTTTTTGTTTATGGTATTTTCGTGTTGCCTGACTTTGTTTTGATTTTTTCCAAATACAAACGACATATTAACAATTATTTATATATTATTTTTTTTCTAATTCGCGTTTAGAATGGTTACTTTGTGAAACTACTTCCACAAAAGCACGCTTTAAAACAATTTATCGCTCTTAAAGGTAGTTCACGGGCCTAAACCTCTTAAAGAACTAACACATAATTACATTATCCAAAATTTGTGAACTACGTTAAATGGTGGTGGTAAAAATATATTCAGAGGGCTACACTCAATTACCAATGAGATGTATTAATGATTAGTTGGGCGGAAATGTACCCAAGATTTTAATGGTGGTACTTTCTCTCAGTTTCTAGTATTATTATTGTTTGCGCTTGTTTATGGTTTTGGGGATATATTTTTTGGGGGCACGAGTGTGCGCTAGATGCAAGGTACAATATTCAGATGAAACCGTTTAGCGCATTTGTTTATTATTTACTATATTATCGATATTGAAGTGAAATAAAGGATTTCGGCGGTTTCTAGGCTATAAACCGACCCATCGCGTGTCCAGCCTGTTTTAGGCGACCACATCGGTACCCATATCGAGTGGAACGCTTCGAGGGATGTAAATATTAAATAACAATTTCAAAAGAAAACTGCGTAGTTGCAATAAAGCATTGTTAAATTAACGCAAAACATGTTGCAGCTATCATTCATATAATTCTTATTTTCATGCGACATCGGTTTAGGTAGACCGAGATTTACATAATTTGATCCCAATTTATTATTACTAGCGAACTTTTGATTAAAGTTCATAAAAATATATTTTCTGACGCATCTATGTCATACTCTCCTACTTCGTCAACGATTGCCGAGTAATATGCAAATATTTTTTTATTCTATTTTCGATATAATTCAAATAGCAAAGTCGTCCGATAGTGCGCCCGTCTGCAGCTAGCTAATGAATTCACATTCTATAAATCACATGTGGTTTTCGTCTGTTAGCGGGTGGGGTGTGGTGGGGTGCGTTACGATGCGTAAAAGCGTTTTCTTCTGCACGTGCAATACCTTATAATCGTAATAATAGTACTCTTATATAGAGGGCGCGGTTTCTATTTATGTATTAGTTCCGTGATTATTCACTTGTTGAATAATGTCTCTGTCGATATTCGGCGCTCTTAATGTATACAACGGAAAATGGGAATATTTTGTTTTGATTTGATTTTGATAGTATTTTATAATAAAGATACTAATAATGAAATTTTATCGTAATCTTTACAGCACTAGGGTCATAAAATTAAAAAAAAAAATTAAGTTCAAATTTTTTTTGTATACTACAGTTGATGGGATGTCCTTAATTTAAACTATTATTTATATTATGTAATATTGTTGTTACATTTATCATAATATAAGTAAACAATCGTAAAGCAGCGTAATCATTTACGTCTGATCATTGACTAAAGAATCTAGACTTAGACTTATCGGTCTGGTGTAAAATCGGTAACAGTGTTAATATGACCTCTTGCCGGTGCCCGGTATAAATCAGCTTATTATTTATGAGTTATGGCTATTGATAAATAAAGGATGTAAGCTTTGCCACTACCAAATTATCACACCATGTAAACAATAATAATAGACAATTGTATAAAGCTCAATGTATAAGATTCTAGTTTACAAAAACAGTACCTGGTGATTCTTGTCATCATTTACTAAATTTGTATTAGTAGAGGGAAAAAACATTTTGTATAATTTAATTTTAATTTTTTTCGTGTGTGTATTAAGATAAATCATTTTTGGGCTGTCAATTTTTAAAATGCATTCAATAATCAACAGCCCACATATATATATATATATATATATATATATATATATATATATATATATATATATATATATATGTAGACATAAATGTACTGGCTCCAATATGCAATCTTTTAATATGCTGAATAATGTAGCGAATATCTACTGTAATTTACGTCCTGCGCATATTGCCGATTTATAATGTGTGCTGAAATGCTAAACAATAATCCATTTGCGACTAATACTCTAATCGCAAATTCTAGTTCCGCCATTTATGGGGCTTAATTAGTGGCTTTCACAATATAATTAAATAAACAATTAAATATTGTCCATACTAAATGAATTTCTCAATCAACCAAAATGGCAAAATCCATTACGCGGGGAGATTCTGAATCATCTCGCATCATCAGCGATTACCATTAGTTGCACTAATGGTAATCACAGTGCTGAAGGGAGAGACGATGATTGTGTATCGGTCCCACCAAATATTAGCCGATGGTCATTTAGTTGCCGTGTTGTCTGGACTGGACAGCGCGTACCACAGCGACGTCGCTACAATAAATATGTCAAGGGTAACATGAACCACTCACATTAAAAGTAATTATTATCATAATTCAGATACATTGACGTACTCAAGTAATTTTATTGATTATAACTCGCAATGTGCAATGTGTACGCCGTTTCTTCCTTTCTTAGGAAACTTGCTTTTACATATATGCTCAAATTTATACCGATTTTATACGCACGTTAAATCAATGAATGTAACCATATATCAATTCATTAATAAATTGAAAGTAATGAAATTACCGGTAGAATATACAAAATACACAGTTCATCATTTATGCAAATTTTATAATAATAGTAATATATATTTAGTTCAATACATGAAATACAATTACTTGATACAAAAAATTTGAAAAATTATTGTATATAACGTAGGTAGAAATTAAATGGTTCTGGCGTCTACTATATGGTAATTAAGTTTCAATGAAGGAGATATTTTTTACCACTTAATTTATTATATAAAAAACTAGTTTCGGGCATTATCAAGTTTGCCCTTTGAATGTCAAATTGAACATTATTAAAATAAAACACCAACAAATAAAATTCTTTAATATACATTTTACATACAAATTCAAATATAAATGATCTGAAAACCATAAATTAATGACAATAAATGCCGAAGAAAAAGTATAGGTATAAAATGAAAATCCGGTTTCTTTATCTTCTATCGTGTTTTAGTTTTTATTTTTACGATATCCCAATAACCAAACTATAAATAAATATAAGCCACACATACTATACAGAAACGACTTTCGGTTTCGTTAATGACCGACAAGATAACTGCCCTTGTTGGAATCCTCCTCAATCTCTGAAGGTATATAATCTTTAATGACACGACAAATATTTAAGAAGGATATTTTTATAATGGGATAGAAATATGTACCCTTTTAACAACAACAGGAAAAAAACGACACCGACCGAAAAGAACGAAACGTACGTATAAATTATTAAAGAACACCTTGAATAACTCACACGTAGAATGCAATTAGAGATAAGGCGAAGTTGGGATTTTAATGATGTGTCCGTGGCTATATTTTCGGCAATCTTATTAATTAAAAATGTCTTGCACTTATTCCGGATTACATCAATGTTAAATGTATTAGCCATAATGAGTTTTCTCGAGTTTTAGCCTGTTTTAAGTTATTTCTGGACGTATTAAACGAATTTCTAATTATTCGAACAGTTCATACAGTTAGATCTTTGCAATAAAAATAGACATTCAAAGACAATTGTTGCTGTACATTTAAACTCTTTGGTTACTTAGTTACACATGAATGATAAAAAAGTCAGTTTAAGTTGAAATAAAATAAGAATGAGTCAGTGAAAATTTGTTTTTGGATAATTAGTTAACGATTTTTTAATTGCTATCGCAATGGATTATATAGATAAATGTTTGCAATTAAACTTGGAAGAACATAATCGAGGGTTATATATTCAACTTACTATTCCAACTTAGTACGAAAATATATTTATCTTATTAACTATGTTCATGTTACATAGTGTTTGTTTTATTTATTGTTAACTTTACATATAAATATATTTTTATTTACTTAAAAAAATAATAAATAGTATTTATTATTAGTGATTCATTTATTGATTATTGCCTCTAACAACGTGACCAGCAACAATTTTAATATTAGTCTGTTATTGTTGTTATGAGAGGCTTTATAGGACTCTCCTGTAAACTGACAGTTTTTTTAAGAAATAGTCAGCTAGAGTAACATTTTGTGTTAATTAGTAAAATGTTTAATACAAACCACTCTACTGCGTTAGAATCGTAGTTAGTTAATATCGGTAAAATGCACATAATGAACATTTTATAGGTATTCGCTTAAGTTATAGTTGAATTTGTTTAGATGAAATAAATGTGGGGATGTGTTAGAAGATATTAAATATGATCCTGAATTACAGTGTATTCTACCGGAGCAAAGCACATGTGCGGGAGACTGCGACCTTGCGCAGGTGTGCAATACTGGACCAACAACATTCCGCGCCAGTCTATACTCGCCCTGTATAAATCTTAATAAAGCGGCAGATATGTGGTGATAAATCCCCATTTCTCCTAGAGATACGTCCTCATTAATCGTAACCGGACATGTCCGTTTACGGTCCCTACCATAAAGCACTTCCATGTTTCCGGATATCATCGTTTTCATTTCTATAACTCGAATTTATCACTAACTTTCTTGTACATTTGCACTCTGCGTGAAGACAATAGGATTATTTATTGTCACATCCGTTACTGTTTTACGCATATTAAATGAATATGGTTAATTGAGGAAAGCACTGCACTTATATCTAATGTAAAAAGCAAATACTAGATTGTATTTACATACGAGTAGATGTTTTACTTTACTTTACGGGATATGTGGCTTTTAAGTTTCTCCTCAGCCGTGAAATATATGATTAAAATGCATTAGTAATAATAAAACATAGACATTCAAAGACAATTGTTACTGTACATTTAAACTCTTAGGTTAGTTAGTTACACATGAATAATATAAAGATCAGTTTATGTTGAAATAAAAAAAGAATAAGGCAGAAGAAATCAGTGAAAGTTGTTTTTGGCCTTTTTTTGCTTATAAAATAAAATGTAATTAGAATCTTTACAATAAATAGACTTCGCTGTTAATATTTAATTATAATAATAAACTTTATTGACATTTTATGGTATATACTAGACTTTATATTTAATTAGTAATAATAAATAATAATATTAAATTTTATTGGTATTTTTAGTATATACACAATTATATTCTACATTCACAAATGAAATTATTAATATTAAATTTGATTTGAATTTAAAAGTAGATTTTCTTGGCTCGTATTTTATTTTGACGGCTTTCGCTTTTTATGCAAAGCCGAATGAAACAACTGGAAATCTTAGCCAAACATGTAACACATGGACGGTTTCGTGCAAATCCCTGGAGCTTTTACAGGAATCGGCGCGTGGTCAAAATGGAAGGTCCCCTTAGTAAATGCAATGCCCGCTACTACGCCGCTACAAACTTAGCGTTGACGCGATGCATTATTTAGCAGCACTCGGTCATGGTCCTGTGCTTTAAGATGTCCTGCCAAAACATATTTAATACCTTATTGATGGAGGACCTTTTTTACATCAGATACATGTTTTAGGTTTTTTTCTCCCGCGGGATGATCACCACGGTAAACAATTCATTACTGCAATGTGGAATCTTTTATGAAAATCCCTAGGCAATTCATCGAACGTCATGTTGATCGATAATAATATATTAGTCTTACGAAATGATCGGTTTGCTTTTAAATATCCTTAATTTATATAATACCTGTGGAGACAGTATCAATAATAAAAAATGTATTTTGTTGGTAATACTGTAATAATAATAATACTGGTAATATTTAAGGTAATATATTATAAGGTACTTAATACCTTACAGAATTACGCTCGGAACATATTTATTATATACATTCTAAAATTGCATTCATATATTTAAATAATGCAGTGTCGGTAGGTTAACCCTTTAAAAATTCGACGCCAACAAGCAAGGAAAAGGAAAAAGATTACTGAAAATTATTTGATTTTAGTAACGTGAAATATCGCATTATAGACCAAGAAAGAACAACAACTACTACTACTAAGAACTGAATCACCACAACATCGAAATATGCGCAGTGGCTGAAACTAAGAGGAAAGGAAAATCTATAATAACGAGAGGAGAGATTACATATGCATATTCAGTGTAGACAAAAAAGAATAACAAGCGCATGCAGAAGAGGGACTAACCATGTACGGAAAGTATAAAAACAACATAAAATCTGTCGAGTTTGTAAATGAAAGTATTTTATTAACAATCCTGATCGTAGAACAAACAACACTCAACAAAATTAGTGTATATGCACTAGATACCGGACGACCTAAGGAAGTAAGGGATGAATTCTACGATCTCCTAAACTAAATCAATGGTCACCTCTAGAGAACCACTGCGGTGTAAATTGGAGACAACGCATCCATGATTGAACGAGTCAACACCTTATCTACTAGCGATCGTCACCTATAAACCGAAATAACATCTCAGACAAACAGGCTCGCACAAACTGCTGTATGTATCAACCACACAATATGGAGCAATAAACATCTAAGCACCCAGGCAGAACCAGAGTAATAGAAGTTATTAGACCAATTATAACCTACTCGACAGAGTCGAGCTCCGAAGCTAACAACACGAAACAAAAACAACGGACGCCAGAATTGCGCGTCCTACGGGGGATAGTTGGAGTTACATTAAGAGACCGAATAAGAAGCATAGATATCCGAGAGCAATACTGCATTCAAGACGTAGTAACATGATTAAAGTGAAGGATAGAAGAATGGTGCGAACACGTAAACCAAATGGACGAAAACCGCCTAGCTAAAATAGTTAAGAACAACATCCCGATAGCAAGTAGACATCTTGGCCTGGCAGAACACCGAGGAGATGGGTACAAAGCTGGATGTCATCATCGATAGAATTAGACCGAGAAACAGAATCGTAGATATGAAAATAAGAAGAACAAGGAGGCATCCACGTCGACGAAGGAGTGAGTCAAGGCCATACTTGCTCTACGAAGTTATTTACAGTAACACTAGAGTATGTATTCAAAAGTGTAGTCTGGGAGAAAATGGGACTAAACATCAACGGCGAATGATAGTGCCCTACTACGGCTAAGCACAAGAAATACTAAATTTAAATAATAATATTTTTAAAAGAAGCATCTACCGAGGTTAGCCTAAAAATATTTTTTGACAAGACAAAGCTAATGACTAACGTTTTTTTCAACGAACCAATCACCGTAGGCAACATAGAAATAGAACAGGTTGAAGAGTACCTATGTCACAAAATAATATTAGGAAAGGACAACCAAACATGCGAAATCAAAAAGAGGATACCCTCAATTTGGGCAACATACCTTTGTGCCTGATACATAAAGTCTATAATAAATACGTGCTGGCAGTGCAAACGGAATCACTAACTCTACGCAAGCTATGTGAAACCGACCATAACCCAGAGATTCATGCAGTGGACCATGCTTAGGTTACTCCCCGTAATAGAATTCCAAGTCACAGCGTAAGACCAAGATAGAAGTGGCTGACGTAATCCAGCGAATAGCTAGGCTAGTGTGGAACTGTGCTGGCCATGTAGTCAGACGATCAGACGGACACTGGCCAAAAGCATAGAATGAAGAGCCAGAAACACTAGAAGAAGCTGAGGAAGAACTTAATGAAGTGATTGAGGTAGGCCTATGCCTAGCAGTGGTCGAGAGTGCCTGATAAAGATACATAGTAACGTCTATATGTCAAGCAATTCAAGAATGTATATCAAGAACTACCAATGCATTCAACCGAAGATGGTGAAAACTATATACCATGATTTCGATGTGGGATCATGGAAAGATAATGGAAAGGGTAGTTAGTGTAAGTATTGCATGAGTGGAAAATATAATTAGAGAATTGAGGTCTGATTTATAAATGGAGTGGAGTGTCTCGGAAAAGTGACAGACTTTAACATCTTTCATAATTGGTAAAGTCTGGACAAAGCACGATGACGGACAAGTGTAAGATCATTTTTTTTAATGTGTCTCTTTTTTATTTATTTTTTACATTGTTAGTTGAAAGTTAAGTTACGTATGCATTATTAGAAAGATTTTAATTTAGCATTGCGATAGGTCTAAGACTGGGTGATGGCGAAAATTGTTTGGGTGATAGAGATGAGAAAATAGGGGTGGTGGTGGAATGGTAACCCAGAATAGAAATAGCGTGTAAGATCTAGAATGCGTGTGAGAAGCCAATATTGTTATATGGAGTGGAAGACGAAGCTAATGACTAACGTTTTTTTCAACGAACCAATCACCGTAGGCAACATAGAAATCGAACAGGTTGAAGCGTACCTATGTCACAAAATAACATTAGGAAATTAGAAAATAGGGGTGGTGGTGGAATGGTAACCCAGAATAGAAATAGCGTGTAAGATCTAGAATGCGTGTGAGAAGCCAATATTGTTATATGGAGTGGAAGTGTGGGGATTGCGAGAGCGGTATATAATCGAAAGGAAGGAAATATAGTTTCGGAAGAGTTTGCTAGGACTGCTAAGATTGACGAAGTTAGTGCTTCTACAGGAAAACGCATCTGACCCGCATATGGTGGAAGTTGTGTGGAAGGGTATTTAAGTTCGAGGAAAGATTGCAGGAGTTGGGAGAGAGTAGATGGAGAAGGTATAGAGTAATGATGTATGAAAGAGTGGGTATGTCTGAGGTGTGGGTGGATAAAATGCTGAGAGGAATGGGAAGTCTCGGAAATGAAGTCAGAGATAGAATTAAGTATGTTGACTGGCAAGAAAGGCATGTGGGAATGATTGAGAGCTCATACAACTCTGATTATGTGGAGTGGCAAGTGCGGGGAAACCGCTTAGCTACATAAGCAAGGGAGCGGGGAGTACAACTATGTGTGGCAAGAGCAACATGCGGTTGGAATGAGAGAGGAAGGAATATGTAGATAGGGAAAGAATAAATTACGTGTGTACTATGTAGTAAAGGAAATGCTACTTAGGCAAAGAATGTGAGGGAGTGAAAGCAGAGTGGGTGAGGGCAGAGAGGGGATAGTGGAAGGAGTTGTATTTTTCTAATTTGAGTATTATATTTTAGTACTAGATATCTTATGTATTTTATATTAAGTTGGATATGGTTGTTGCTATTGTATGCAATGGTTATGCCTAATAAATGTTTTGTTTAAATTGTGATAGCTATTAGAAACATGCCCAACTTATGCTTTTCCTTACTACGTATCAATCACACAACAGAATTTCGGGTATGCATGTCCATCGGTGTCATCTCGGTGATAAATGTAGCCTACTACTGGATGTTTACATTCGTATTTCGTTGGTTTCGTATCATAATATTCACCAAGATGAACCGTCGAGATGTAATAATTAGCACTATAGACTTAATAATGGGCATTTCCTATTAGAAGCACTTATCTAGATCTTTTTCTTATTTTGGCCCTCGGCCTATAAGCACGATTTTGCAATTGATATCTTTTAAAATATACAAGTTTAAAAACGAATTTAAATCGATCCACGACACCACATGTCACTTTAAGGCGCGGTCATCATGATCTTCACATGATCACTTGTCCAGTTAATAATGCAACAAGTTGTGTAGTGCTGTTGGTATCCCTTTATATCTAAAATGCCAAAAATATCTTCTGATGCTTCCGATTCTGATTTGGATTGAGATTAAAATAACACTATAACTCCAGCTTTATGGCTCTACATTGTGATCAACTTAAAATTTGGCTTATTATTCTATTTATGATTTTTGAATACTACTTTTGGACAAGCTTTGGTTATTTTTACCATCGAAAAAATTACTTATATTACAATAGATATGACGAAGCAGAATGTGGCAATAAAATAGTTTTAAAAAGATAATATTAAAAAATGATGAAAATATTTTAAATCCTAATAAGCAATTGTTTTAAATTTATATGCATACAACCCAGACGTTCGATTTTAAATGTCAACCGGCGCGACAATTATTTACACCACGAATTTCTGACACACCCTGCCTGTATCCTCCTTTTCAGGGCGTGTACGCGCTCGATAAAATATTCTTTATCATATTTAATAAACATGTTCCGCGCGAAACGTATTGGACACAAGTGTTAAGTGTAATGAAGGCATGGCCTAATATATTAGCGCGACAAGTAATTGGCATCTCTGAAACTTTGTAAAGTCGTGAGATGTTGCGATACACGTCTAGACATTTATCAAGCTGCATCATCATATGCATATGGTCTTACCTTAGT
Source organism: Lordithon lunulatus (assembly GCA_963942505.1). Lineage (NCBI taxonomy): Eukaryota > Metazoa > Arthropoda > Insecta > Coleoptera > Staphylinidae > Lordithon > Lordithon lunulatus. The sequence goes on along the minus strand of OZ012667.1, from coordinate 48,988,570 downwards.
TTCCAGAATGCCCGCAAAGGGAAAAATCCGTGATTTAAATGGAGCTTGCATTTCAATGGATTCACTTATTTATTTCATGGCGAAAAAAAAGGCTCGCATAGGTGCGACAGGATACATCCCGATTTTGGAATTCACTCACAGTGTTTTTAAAAGGCTATAAAGTACATAAAAGAATCCGGGATATAATGTTTACTGCAGATAATTATATTGTGATCGTATGTTTACTGCAGATAATTATATTGTGATCGTACAATGTCAGTTTTTATACAATTTTGAATATTTATATAAATATAAATTTTTAAATTTTCGTCACAAAGTAGACATCTCAACAATCCAATATATGATTTAATATTTATTCTATAGCAATATAAATAACATCACATTTTTAATTACACCCCCTGCCGCTCTGAATTTGGTTTACTAAACTATTAGCTTTGATACTCGAAATGTTTATAAAGTTTGTTTTTATTATTAATTGTTTTTTATTCAAGATTAATAAGTTTTATCGTCTATTGACCGACACAATTCGACTAATTTTCTTGTTATTTATTTATAATTTGCATAATATGATCCATTATTATGTAATTAAATTTAAACAAAATTACATAATTTTTAGAAACATAGTGTTTCTCATAAAGTTATTTTGACTTCAGTGTAATAATAACATAATATTAAAATGTCAGTGTGTATACTAATTAATAAATCCAATGTTTATTATATTTATTAAGTTGTTTATTTTCATGCCTGCTAGAATATTTATATCCGTAGCATCTACTTACGTTAATTTAGATGTGTAATACAGGAAGCAACCTCCATGTATGTTAAAATAATAAATATATGAGTGTATAAATTATGCGCGCGGGATGAGTGTATTATCAAATCGTGTATATTAAAGCAGAATATATTTATTTAAAAGCGATTATATCTTCTTCAACTAATGTTATGGAGTCGATAAATAGAACCTAGAATTCATAACACAAACATGAAGTTGTTTAACGCGTGAAATGTTTTATAAACATTAAAAACATATGGATTCCTGGATTTCATCTTGATGCAGTTCCAACTGATGCAAAGTCGTTTAATTTCATTTTAATAAATCCTATAAACTGAGCGCACGTTTACAGCATCTGGTAGGATGGAAATATCGATTTCTTTTATTAGAAATGAATATGGGAATTGTAAATGTGCATGGTTTATGTGGAGAGAATGCACTCGGTGTGGTAATACGGATTATCCCAGCCTTCTTTTTGAATGTGTGAATCGTGTACCGAGAGATTTGCCATTTGTAGCTTTAATGGCTGCATATAAGGGTGATAGTGCCCACCGTCCAATGCACAAATCCTATTTTATATCAGCGGATGATATGATGGAATACCAGACAATGCATTTCACACTAGCGTGGAGCTTATCTCATATCTAATTTCAAATAGAAATGGTCCTTCACAGGGCGGCTAATTGACGACACTTTTAACACAAAAATTCACTATGTCCGTGCTTATATAATTAAATCGCGTTTCAAACTTATACTTTACACAAAAGTGCCCCTTAATCTGACACAACTCTGAAATTTAGCGTTGTTGTAGCGGACGCAAACACGAATTTTAATCGAATCACAAACAAAGTCGTACAATATATCTGCAAGTGAATAATGAGATAAAAATGTATAAAATACACATTATGTAGCTTCATAGTGGAATGTAATTATAGTAGTCCTTATTTGACATTTATTCTTTCCGTTATGCCTGCAGTTTATATATCTACTTTTAGATATGGAAACAGTATGGTGTAGTTTATGACATCAACTATGTTACAGGAAGAGATGACTTGAGCACGTTCTCGTTAGGTTTTATTACTCCGAGAATCCACACTGTCACAAAAACTGTATATATTCTCCATTTCATAATGGCAATTTATTTTAAAATAATTCCCCTCCGCGTCACACATTTGGGTGCTTTTTATAGAATAACGTATAAAGAATGTATTCCAATTATATTCCATGAAAACAATTTATAACCGCATTTATTTTTAAGGCTCTTGCATTGAATACAAGAATTGCTACTCGTCTACTTTATGTCCGGCTGTCTCAGAAAATATAAAGATTATAAATATAAAGGATAAAACGTAACATATACAATTACTACGAGTTTTTATTATATATATATATATATATATATATATATATATATATATATATATATTTAATGATAATAATTGAAAAAAGGTATAGTAAATCCAACAAAACTATTGTTAATAATGATTCATATATTGAATTATAAAATGTACGCGAAAGTGGAGCGTTAAATCGTTAGTAAATTTTGTATTAATTCAGCGTCCCGTAAATTTAAATGCATGATTCCATTATGGGGTGGCAACCCTTTCGGTAGCCAATTGTCATTAGTGCGCCGGACTGGCTATTCACTCTGGCACATGCTATTCATATCAAATTCGAACTCAATTTAGCTGCACAAGGGCTCTATAAATTTGTACTTCCGCTATTTTACTAACTATTAAAACAATCTGCGACTCTCGTTATCTCTCCTGTAAACTTCAATTTCGGTGCTCCGGACTTTCCCCGTATCATAAATTGTGCGCGTACAAATCACGGATCAAAAGGCTTGACTCGACAAACTTTCGAATTAAAAGTAAAATAGAATTACAAGCGAACTACTCGGAAGGTTTAATACAATGTGTAGCACGTTTCAGTCCTGCATAGGAATCAATTTTATTATTTAAATTAATATTAATTTTATTATATTCAATGATGAATTATATACAGATACTTTTTTAATACTTGTCTAGATTATCAAGTGATCTTAAAACATGTTTGGTTAATTTAATTACTTTTGACAAAAACTCAAATTAAAAGGTACATTTAATACAAGCGAATGATGGGAATGCTTTTTTTTTAAATGAAACCAGTAATAATACTAAAATTTAATAATTAATGTCACTAGTACAACTTTTTTTTCCATGATTATCATATATGATGAAAAGTGCTGTAACTAAAACGAATCGGAACTATGTTCATATGATATTTTTTTCTTAAAATCACATCAGCTGTCAGAGATTGCCATAGAGCTAGTAGATCACCCTGTATATCACTCATTTCAATAATCTTACTTTTAATACGTTAATAATAGAATTTATCTGAGTCTAATGATATTTTCTCTTACCTCAAATTTCTTTCAAATATAATAAAATAACTATAATTTATTTTTAATATCTCTCTCACTTCTCTGTTTATATCTTCAATTCCTCTATTAGATTATGCCTCTCATATTCGTGCTTACATAGCACTTCCCTGATCTGATTATATCTTTAATAATTCTCATTGTGATAAATATAGGCATAGATTTGTGGGATTATATCTCTTATTTGTCTATTTACCACTCTAATTATGCTAATTATATCTCTAACATATCAGATTATCTCTCCCATTAATACGTTACTATGATTATGTCGTTAATAGTCTTTTCTAGGCTGAACTCCATAAAATTCCACTATGATTATATTTCTAATAGAACTCATATTTCTGTTTCTCTAGTTTTCTTTGTAATGTAATTTCTTTGAATTTGATATCTCACATTAGTCAACCGAGAATTGCAAGTTATATTCTGAATAATTAGAGAAAACGTATCTTTGAATATAACTCGCGTTATTTTCTGAAAAACTGAAGATATTCAGAGATGTTAGAGATATAATCATAGCAATTAGTTATAGTAGTGACATAATCAAGGGGGTGGTAGTCAGACATATAAGTGTTATAACCAATCATAATATATCTCACATTTCTCAATTTTGGGAGCCGCGTTTCTCTGCGGCAAATGTGAATTGATATAATTGGAGTACTGTGTGAGCCAGAGTTGGATAAATAAAAGACAAATAGAGGCTGTCGAAGTATGATCAGACAAAATATAAGAAATAGTCCGATCAATTAAAGATTAATCAAAGAAACAAAGAGATGTTACAAAAATGTGAGAATGGGCAAACAAACAAACAAACAAAAATATTATCAGAGAAATTATGGGTATAATCAGTAACATTAAAGATACAATCAGAGTAATTTAAGAGATAATCAGATATGTTAGTTGTCAATCAATAAAGTGGGAAGTAATCAGACAATTGAGACGTTGATATTTCTGATTATATCTAGCACAATTAGAATTATTAATTATATCCTCAACAATGTGAAAGATAATTAGATATAGTACAGGCATAATCACGGTGATATGGATAGTATTCAGACAAATGAGACATAATCAATCATACTATATCTTATATATCTCTTCTTATATCTTTTTTCTTTTCAAAAAATAAGTCCCGTTTCTCTACTGAACATTTAAGATATAAGAGACATAACCAGAGGCTATCCAAGTATGATTAAATAAATGTGAGAAATGTTCCGAAAAGTTAATAGATAAATCAGAGAAACAAAAGTTGTCAGAAAAAAATGCAATACGATATTAGAACCCCAATGTCTAACAACAACAAATTGACAAAATATAGTCAAAGAAAAGATTGATATATCACTGATATTAGAAAGATAATCAGACATAATCAGACTATTTTTTTAAGATAATCGGATATGTTAGAAACATAATCAGAGTAATGTGGATGGAGACAAATAAGATATATCATCATGGATATTTCTGCTTATATTTAGCATAATCTGAATTATTAGAGGCATAAGCAGAGAAATACAAGATATATGTATGGAAATGAGAAACATAATTAATTAAATGGTAGATATAATCAGAAAAATTAGGCACAAATTGAAACTCGGATGAATATATGCGGTTATAAATAATCAAAGTTATTAAAAATGACATCAGCGAAATCTAATGTAGTACTCTAGTAGTACTAATTTCTGATTGTATATCTCATTTATCTGATTATGTCTCAAATATAACTGGTTATTTATATAATTCTTCTGATGATATCTCTTTATCTCTAATTATGACTCTGATATAGGTTGTTATATATCACGATCTACTGATGTTACCTCTCATTTCCTTGATTATAACTCGGATTTAAATCTTTTATAAAATCGCGTGGATTTGCGTTACTTAATAATTCCATTTCGGTGTCTATTTTTGTAGTTTAGCTTATTTGTCAGTTGATTTCTCTCTGTACAACGTATTGTTCGCAAGGTTTAGTATTAATTTAACAGGCTCAAATACCTTTAGGTGTTACTGTTGCGACGAGAAGGATAGTGTTGTTATAAGATGGTCGGAGGCAATAGAATCCGCAAGAATTGTTGGTGTGAGCCTCTGTGGTATACATAGTGTGTTCCAGCGCTATCAGAAAACTCGCCGGATAACCAGAAGATCAGGATCTGGGCGAAGAAGAGTCATTATCCAACGAGATGACCGTTTTTTGGTGTCCGGAAGTCTGCGGAACAGAACAACTTCTCCTATTTCGATCTAAAAGCAACTCGAAGAATTTAGAAATGTAAATGTTAGTGAGTGGACCATTAGAAGAAGGTTTGATGCTGATAGATTGCCTTGTAGAAAGATGGCTACCGGTCCCCCGTTGCACCACCGGAATCGAATTGCACGATTAGCTTATGCCCGAAATCACCTGGCATGGTATAATGAAGACTGGAGCAGGATACTCTTCTCAAATAAGTCTCGTTTTTGCCTCACTAGTCAAATGGACGTCTACGAGTATGGAGGAGACTCAGAGAGAGAGAGAAATGTTCCAATTTGTATACCAAGCGACTTTCGTTTGGCGGTGGGTCGATTATGGCGTGGACGGGAATAACTTGACGAGCACGTATAGAGTTGGTCTATATAGAGTAAGGCTTTCTGACAGCTCGCAGGTACATTATGGAGGTTCTGAAAGATCATGCTATGACTTCATGCCCACTAAGGGCGACCACGGCATTTTTATGCAAGATAATGCTACACCCCATGCAGCGAGAGTTGTCAAGGAGTATACAAACGATGTAGGAATTCCTGGCCAGCTCCTGACTATATGATTGAACATGTCTGGGTCATCTCCACAAGCAGCGCAGGAGCTGAAAGAGTTATTACAACGCAAGAGGAGTAAATACCCGTGATTCCTGATTCGTTTTTTTCATTTGGTTAATTCCATGTTAGCCGTAAGAACAAAAAAGTCGAACTTGTTGTAAATGTTAATTTGTATAAAAGAATGAAAAATATGCTCTCTGATCCAATTTTAAATGTAAAATTCAGTATACAAAATACAGTACAATAATATACAATTTGAAAAATAAGCTAAAAGTAAATTTAGAAAAAAATATCAATATTTTAATGTGTCTAATTTTCTTGCTCGCTGTTGTATTTGGAGAAATACTCAAATTTACAAGAAGTATGAAGTATGATCAACAAAATGTGATTATAATTCTAAAAAAAATATAGATAAATTTCGCCGGTGGCTCCTACAATTATTGGTTCCTCCACATTTACTTTATTTCCATAGCAAATTCTTCGTATTTTCTGACTTTCTCATAGTGTTTTAATTGGATGTTCGTTGGGCTGAAATGGCAATATCGATAACATATATGGTTTTAGTATTCTTATCTAGGTAGATAATATCAGGCCTATTAGGAGCGACAGTGTGGACCGACAAGAGTGCCCCTTCCACTGTTGTTATTAACGTTTCTTGTGTATAGTTATCACACGGTAAGGGCTTTTCCATTGCTTTAACTCCTTTGGCGAGTAATTTTGGTGTATAATGAATCTATTCTGCTTGTGCTAGTAATTTTTTGCTATGGTCTATATTCTTTATTGCTGCCCAACACATTATGCATTTTGCAAACATTATGGACCTGTTTTTATTTACGTATTTTGGTTGTTTAAGGTAGATACTACTTGGTCCTAAACTGAAACAATAGAACAATTTAATAGCCAGGCATTGGACTCGTTCGCATCTAAAGCCAGGCTTCTATCTTCAGTGAGTCGCTCATCGTGTCATATGATTCTGCCTTAGCTAATTCCAATCTTTCCACTAGAGATCTCCGCTAGTGGTCTCTAGTTTTCATGGCTAAGACTCATACATACATCTGTTGAGGGCATTTAGTTCGGTGTCGGTCCATATAACTATTCCATAGCTGAATGTGAGGACAAGTGCAGCATAAGAATTTATTGGTGTCGCATTATTTCTAACCAACTGTTTTGATTTAAGCACTCATTCTTCAAATGTTCCGCCAAGACTACTTTTTATTACGGAGTGGTTTAACAAAGCCTAGGTATTTATAAATCTCATAGGCTTAAAAGTGTTTTGTTGTCCTCTGCCAGCTCAGATTTTCTTTTGTACATTCTATTTTGGCGACACTTCTTAATCTTGAATTTAATTTTGATATCCTGGCTAAATAGTTCAGTTATACAGATTAAGTTTTGTAGATTTTGTTTGTTGTTAAAGATACGTTTTCATGTCGTCCATGTATATAAGGTGGGAGATCCTTCTATACGTTTCCAGCGTATATTCTATTATGGCGTGTTGAGGATTATGGATATAGGGTTTAATGCTAAAGCAGAACCAGAAAGTACTTAGCCAGTCGCCTTGCAAAATGTCCCTCTTGTAGAAATCAGCTTCAGTGATGATGCTACAAGCCTACGGACGTCGTATGAAGAGTAACGTTGCGCATGTTTCCACGAGAGTGCGTATGTGGTTGCTTTTATAAAGTTTAAGCATTTCCAGTAGCCACGATTGAGGAATATTATCAAACTCATTCTAATAATCTATATATGCAATGTGTAGGTAGGTATTTTTTCAATTTCCTGCCCTCTTCAGTTATTATTGCATATATGGTGATCTGTTCTATACACCTTCTGCTTCTTTACGGCATCCCTTTCCTCCTCTGCCATCAGTTGGTTCAGATATGCATGTTGGTTTATATTTTGCTGGATATGCTCTCTAGGGTGTCAAATTTCGGAATTTAAAAGAGTTCTTCGTTCTTCACGGCTAGTGACACATATAATATCTTCTAGTGTGTGTTAAACAAGCTTTATTTCTCAGATTGCTCACTTTGGATCTTCTCAGTTCTTTGCACATCGCTTCAAGAGGTCGAAAATTTCTTCTTGTGTATTGATATTTGTATTCCGGTTTTCCACTATTTTATTTTTCGGCCTGTGGCGTTTCTGACGTTCATTAGCACTTTTCCAATATCTGATTTAAGATTTTCGATTCTTTGTCTGAGTCATTTCCCATTTTAGAATTGTCTGCTTATTCACTTTGGATTTACTATCCTTACATTTTAGTTATTTGTTAACCTGAAGGACTGTAGTCGCTCCAACACATGTTACATTAATGAGCGTCTGTTGGGACGTACAGATGTGTTGCTACGTATGTATTAGTCCATTAACGTTCCTAATGATACTATTTAAGTTTTCATTGTATCGTAATTTTTCTATGGTAAGCCTTTTAGTAGCAATTTCGGTTTCTGCTGTTATTGCGTCAGGTTCTCTTCTGGGGGATGGTTCCTCATGGTTTAAGTTAGTGGTTATGTATTTTGATTCGAGTTGTTCCTCAATCATGTCCAATTGTATGTAGATTTCTCACCTGGTAATTTCTGTGTCCTCAGTTGTGAACCTATTATTTTTCAAAATAGTTCTCTTCTAATCGATTATGTTTTGTATTGTTTTTGCTTTTAACTCTGGATAACGTTCTGTAATCAATTGATATAATAGCTTGCTCGATTGTTCTTTTACAGTATCTAGTTTCGTTGTACGTAGGTAAATATGCAACCCGACGACAGCACATCGCACCAATGCATCGATCTTGCAAGAAGTTGATATTACTGTTCGCCTGTCAACCAATATCATTGAATCATCTACGTTATTTTGGTCATATAGTAAGAAAACAGGAGTATATGGAAGAATTTATAGCTGAAGGGTAGATCGAAGGCCGCAGCCCACGGGGGAGGTCATTTACTCGTTGAATAGACCAGGTCCGAAAACTTCTGGTCACAGTTTACATCAGGCAGGCCATTTTGCACAAGACAAGAAAGTATGGGCGGCAGAGATCGGTGTACCAATGACGTCATCAAACTCTCAAGTAGGGTGAAGAATCAAGGAGGAGGATGTAGTGCTACGATATACATATAGATTCATCTCATATATCCATTTATATTTTTTCTACCTTGGCCCTCCTGAACGGTCACAGCATTCTGATGAGAACCAGTGTCGGTGGTTGGGATGTTGCTGTTATCCTCGCTGCTGTTGGGTTATTGGTGCATGGTTCCGAACTGGAGTCCATTCGGGCTCAGGCCTATAACGTTTAGTCTTACGTTATGTTTGTACCATACTGAGAAATAAAAGTTTTGCATTTTATACCTTCCTGCCAGGCGACTCAGGGTCCGTGGGTTCGTCAATCCCAAGTAGCTGATGTAGCTGCCACCCCCTGCGGTGATTATATTATTATTATTATTATTATTATTATTATATTATCAGATAAATGAGACATTTATATCGAGAAATGAGACATAATCTGAGAAATCGGATATGTCTCATTTCTCAGATTATGTCTCATTTCTCGAATTAAATGTCTGATTTATCTGATAATATAATAATAATAAGGAGAAAAGAAATTTAATCAGTAAATTATAGACATAATAAGAGAAATGAGAATATTAAAGGGAATGAAAGATATAATCAGGGGAATGAGAGGCATAATTTGAAATATCTAAAGTGAATCATTTCCCTTTAATCATTGTTTCGTAAAGTTTTTTTGTGGTAAAACGGTAAGAGATAACAAAAAACCGTATATGCCCTAAAATTCTTTACATTTTGTTCCGAATGAATGACGTTACGTTAAAGAAAAATTTAAGATTTTTCTCAAAAGTTAAATGATAAAAAGCTACAAGTACTCAATTATAAACTTTTTATAGAATATGTTACCATTATCATGGCCCGCGCAATTAAAGTCCGATACCGTTGACTTGTATATATCTAATCGCGCAGCTGCATGTGTGGGTTACTTCATCATTTTATAAAATAGGTAATGATAACAGCACTCATTTGCAAATTTGGTCTCGATCCATTCAACCGGTGGTAAAGCAATTTTTTTCACACACACATTTTCCAAAAATAGTCTATTAATATATTCGTCTTCAAACAGCAAGGTTGTATTCGCAAACTAAATATTGGTATTGAACTTATATTGTTTTAAATGCATTGTAGGTATATTTTTAGTTTATTATTCAATTAGGTGAAAAATTCGTTTAAATTGTATATACCTTATAAATCTAGAAAAATATATTAAAACAAAAGTGGCGAACAAAAGTTAAATCGAGTGTACACAATTTGCAATTTAAAAGCGTGGGAGATTTGTTTTAAACTTCGTGCAAAATCCATAAATACCTGAGATAATGCATTCATTATTTCTTTTTTCTTGCGCCCCTTCCTTTTTAATAGTAGTTCTTATTCCACGGTGCGAATATTAGAAACCCGAATGAGATTTATAGGCGGTGTCAGGCTATAAGCCATCGCAATCTTGGATAATGGGTCTCGCTGCTTCAGAAGCTAACATGGCGGATGGGAATTAATTAATTGGCTCACAAAATAAAGACCATAAATTCACATAGCGTCACAAATTATGGGCGAGATAGGGAGTGTCGCGAAATAAAATAACCATATCTGGCTGCCGAGAGCGAGGCTGGATGAAGTGCCGTAGCTGGGGAACAAGCGACGACAACGATACACGAACTCTATATTCCGTACCTTTTTGTGTTTCCTTTTTATTTTATTTTTTCGCTGAGGTGGGTTATCGAATATTTTTGTTAATTAGCTTTTATTCTCCTACTCTAATCGAGATAAGTTGCAGAATTTACATTTCCAATACCTCATTAAAATCGACTAAACAAATTTATAATAATGCATGCTTTCTTAATTAATTATTTATTACAATTGCCAACATATATTACACCAGTTTATTAAAATATATTCATAAATATATATGATGCACAAATTGATTAATTGAACTAGTAAAAAATTAACCCCTTTAGATGTTCTTTTTTCATATAAAAAACAACTGAATGATATATGAAGAGTGGACCATGTATGAGCGTTGACGTTCCGGATTGAAATGTATGGCCCCGGTAAGCCCAAGGGTAGCATCTTCTCGACAACTGATATTACTTGATGTATCGCGGTCACTTCGTCAAGGGACGTGGCCGACCCTCACGACCCCCCGAAAGTAAAAAACTAATGTAATAGTTTTATTACATCAGAAAAAAATGCATCGAATGTACAAAAAAGGACCGCGCGTGCTAGGACGGGGACGAAGTAAAAAAACCTCCCCCACTACCGAGGTTTTTATGCACATATGAGGAAATATAGTGCACACATAGGAATGCTTTATGATGGGACACTGTTTCGTCTAGGCTATTTCGGGATGTAACAAAAGCACGTGCTGTACCGCTGTCGGGTTGTTTAAACTCTAAATCAATAACGAATTGCTTCTGATTTATTTTTTGGAATTTGCCTATTGTATTATATAAACATCCATGCATCTTGAAATACACTACAATATTACAATAAGATGAATTTAAATGACTCGAGTAATGAGAAATTTGTGTTAACGTTTTCTTATTGCTACCAGATGTCTATTTATAAGCGAGGGGATTCGTGATTAGCATTTGGGACTGACCGGGAGTATGCAGATTACAAACTGAATGACTGTTTAATTTTCCGGAAGGATCCCGCAAGCTTTTTTTAAGCGTCTAATCGATTTCCCCCTCGGCCCCTGTCAAAATTATACTCTCAAGTTCATATTGTGAAGGGTAACAGGCGAATGAGGGCGGCTCGAGACCGGGGCGGGGAGGTGGTGCAGCTTTAATATGAAGATTGCTTCAATTGATGGGCGCAGCGTAACTTCGAGATGAAGTCATTTGCAAATGAACATCGCATCCGTCTGGTAATCATTAGGGGCATATTCATCGGGAATAATTTCTCGAATTATTTCAACGCTCTGCCTCATTTCTAAAACCAAGATGAATGTGTATCGGTGTATAATTTTCCTTCGCTCGCGTTTCGCGTTTCGGATATTAATCAGGAAATGCACTCCTCATTTAAATCCGTGCAACATTCTCTTAATTAATATGAAACACTTACGTGCGCACACACACTTCAAATAAATTACTTACGAAACACAATTCTACTTATGTATATTGCATGCCCTTTTTTCATTACACTTTATAGGCACATTTCTTGATTAAATGCTAATTAGAAGTTATTAGTGTGGTGATAATTATTATGGTCACTATAATCAGTATAAATTATATAAAAAACAAGTCACGATTGAATCAAATTATAGTTTTATTTACGGTCAAAATATTAACTATATTTATTTAGAAACGATACATCAATGCATCTAAAATAACTAAAATAGTAAAATACTACACATCTATATTAAAAAAAAAAAAATGATGGCAATTGACCATACCTAAACTTTTATTCAACATAATGTTACATGCAAATCGAATTAATTGTGTTAACAACATCATTTTCATTTCCTACGGTACGTTTTATAATCATTATATATATTTAAAACAAATCGAACCAATGCACATTACTTTATCATACGTACCATAATAATTAAATATATACTTCATTAAAGAAGTCTACAATAAGATTGTTTATCTATTAGTTCTAGTTCACGTGGAATTTCATATGGTACGACTAGCTTTCCGGGTTTTAATGGTTTTATAGCATAGAGAAATTATTCATTCATTATATTTGATGTGAAGATGATGTGGTAATTCTGTTTAGTTCTCCTGCTTCTTGGATCAGGAAAAAGTTCTTGTATAGATTTTAGTGTCGGTTCAATTAAGAATTTACCATTGTTTGCTTTAATAATAGGGGGTTGTATTTTTCTATTTGTTTCTGCTAGATTTTCGTGTGCAGATTGCGGTCATCGTATTTTGTTTGTAGTTCTTCTATCTGTTCTCATTTTGCTGAAATCCCCCTTTGTACTTCTTTATATTTATTTGCATTGGTTTTACTTTTGCTTCTTTCAGCCATGAGGAGTGGAATTTCCTGTGTCATCCATTTCTTTTTAGGTATCTTTTTATCTAGTTTTAATCTATCTTTACTTCCATCCAATAATGCTGTTTGTATATTAACCCATTTATAATCAATATCTGCGTCTATTGTTTTGCATTACTGATCTAATTGTAATATTGACTTCTGTTTGTACTTGTTTATTTAATTCCAATTCATTCAGTGTTTCTGTCACTATCCTGTAATTATTAATTTTAGTTTTACTTTTTAAATTTGATATGATCTCTTTTTATCATCTACAGGGTTGTGGTCTGATCCGATGTCGGCTCCTGGGTAAGTTTTAACTGAAGTTTCTACTATTTCTGAAACGTTTCTTCGTACGTATGTAGTCAACTTGGTTCTATACTATTTTAGCTTTGTGTTTGAGGAAACTATCACATGTACAGCCTCCTTTTAGATAGTTTATAGGGTGTATTGGTAATTAAAAACATCTCTGTTTGAGAAAATTCTACCAGGTTGTCTGTCATGACTATAGTAAGATCTTGTACCTTATTGCTTTTCAGAATTGTACATAGATTTTCGTAATACTGTTCGATTTCCTCATAGGCTTTCTCCGCTATTGGTGCGTAGGTTTGGAGAAGTTTGATGTTATTTTTATGGGAATGTAGCTGTGTTCTGTATTCTTCTATCTCAGTAAGGAACAAAACCGGATACGGATTTGTGTACCTTCTTATCGATCATGATAGTAACTCCATATTTATTCGATGTATCTGTGCTTCCGGACTAATACCTAACAAATGTATCCAGTTGATGTACTTCACTTCACTTCATTAGTTAGTCATACCTAAGATATTTATATTAAGTTTTTTCATCTCTACTGTCCCATTTTTAATTTTGCTTGCTATTTACATTCCATGTACTTATTCTCAATGACCCCTCCGAAGATCAGAAAAAGGGACAATTAGATCCAGATAACTTACTATTAATGTAAGCGATGTGATTTATACTAGAGATATCCACTGGGATCGTTAATCCATTGGTTTCCCGCTGCCCTCTGCACCTTCATACCGTTAATCGCTTCTCGATTTATCCACCTTTAGTGATCTTTCGTCCCCATGATAAGAGGGTATCCTAGCAAAACGCGACTTATTCCGGAAGGCATTCGGACTGCTTGATTAGGTCTGTCTGCTATTCGTCAAAAAATCAAATTCATTGCTTATTTCGCAGCTAACCTCTGTATCTAGAGACCATCCACTATCCGCCACTTATCACCCTGCTGGCAGCCTGCAGTTTAGCCCCACCATTGTGATATGATGATTTTTCTAAAATCCTTACATTTTTGAAAAACTTTGAATTTATTTTTGCATGATTGAAATCACTGTACTGAGGCTAGTAACAGATGTCTATCCACTTTATAATAATGAGTTCAAAATGTTGGGTTGCTGGGTTTTCAATTGTTGTGATAAAATCATTGTGAAGAAGGATATGAGGGTGACTGGTGGACAGTCTTATTAAGTATTAAAATATTTGAATTTGTCAAACTAAATTTATTTTCTAAGTAATTTTAATAGTTTTATTTATTTTTGCATAACTCTTACCGAAAATTATTAACTTTTTCACAAATAATGATTTAACATATTACAGGGTTGCTGGGAGCTCATCTACAGACTGCACTTGTCCACTTGTGTGGGACCTTTATGCACCCTCCAGTTGACATTGCAACTGTCATTCATCCATCTATCCCACAGAAAACTGAAGAATGGCTTTTGAATGGATGACGGTTAGGGTATGCTGGGATAGGCTCGGGTGCCAACCGTAGCTAGACTTTCGGAGGTGAGTGTGGAGCATTCATAGAGAACATGTACCGGCGTCTCCTTCTGTCGGTCGGAACTCTAGTGGGGTGAAATGCTTTGTTAACGTAAAATGACCCGCTACAATTCCTGAAAGCTTCCTTAAGTTATGTCTCGAGAGACGTGAACATAAATGTGCCAGTGCAGTATTCGGGCCTGGTATGAAATGTCTTGCATGTTGGCACGTCTTAAGGCGTTGTCATCTATTTAGATGAGGTTTTAGAACTTTAGAACAATCTCACAAAGTGCACTTAATAGAATTATACATAAGACACCTTAGAAAAATCAATATAACGCAAAGGCGCTGAGAGAGAAAAATGTTTGGGAATCCCTATCCGTATTTATTGAATGACCGAATTCATATATAGTTGTTGACTGTGATTATCTGTGGATCAATTATACAAACAAAAGAAGAATTCCTGCCATGTACGAAACAACTATCGTCCGATAGGACAATTAAGTTGTAACTCACATTTAAGACCCTAAATTTAGGATTAATCATCTTCTGGAACTGATTTATAAAAAGTGGAGGAGATATCAGAGGCTTCTGAAGAGAGATATATTTCAAAAGCAGTAATGCTGAATGCATGCACAATACCTCGGAAGTAAACGATTGAGGTGCGACTCGTTGCTACACGTCTTAACTCGCCAAGACATGTAGCACCGAATTCGAAAAGCGAAAGCGAATTTTGGGCAACCAAAGAACATATCAACCAGCACCTTATACAGCACCAACACAAAACTTCGGATTTTGAACGTCAAGGTCATGTCGGTACTCATAAGGCACGGTTGCTTCAGGGCATACCTTAACCGTATGTGCCTGGATAAGTTTGATGAGGACCCTTGTGCGAGGCCTCAGTTGATTTGGTAAATATGTAATTTTCGACTGCCTGCGCTGGGCTACTACACCCGCGGCCTTGAAAGAACATATAGGACCCGATCTCACGCCAGAAAACATGATTGGCATAATGATCGGAGGACAGGAGGCGTGGAAAGTGCACTCAAGTGTGGCTACTGTCTTGAACGGGTCGGAAGGAGCGGAACAGACAACGCAGGTAGGTTGGTAGGTAGGAGGTTGAATGTCCCTCCTGGGTACCGGATTCTAAGCATCTTCTTCTCCAAGGGCGTTGACAACCAAATGTATGATTTGTATTTTATCTGCAGCTTAACAAAAAATAGGATCTTGTACTTTGTTCATACTATTGACGGAGATTCTTGAGCTACAATGTTCTGCGATGTCCTGGACAGCGTGTACGTTGTATTTTACCCTGTATTATAGTCTGCAGTACTTATCATTACAGACGACATGTTCAAGGTATTCCAGTTTCCTTCTTTTTATTCTGTTGAGAACATCTTTTTGCTTACTGATTCTCCTCTCGCCTGTTCGATGAGGTTCCTAATTTCTGATATGATCTCCCAATATACGTTTACGTTACAGCCAAGGTACTTATAGGAGTTGACGCGTTCTACCTCATTTTCAACTATCATATTTATATTACTTTCATTTAACACAAGTAATTTTGTTTTTTGACGTTGAGTTTAAGTCCCATGGACAGACTGTGCTCTGTAACGGTTGTCATTACTTCTTGTACGTCTTCTATTTTAGTAGATAATTGTACCGTGTCGTCGGCATATCTCAGGCTATTGATGACATCCAATGCTTGTATGATTATTTCTGCATAAAAATGGTGTGAGTGAGAACCCCTCTTTGAATCACTACCTATTATTGGTTATAATGCGGATATCCTGCCCTTTATAACCTTAGCCCTTGAAGTATATCTATTAATTTATTATGGTTTACGGTAAAAAAAAATCATAGTCAATCTCAAAAGCAGGCAAGAACATCCACATTAAAATCAATACAGCGCAGTATCATAACTTGCACGCAGAAAAGTACCTCTGTTGTCCGAACCCATTCCGAAATCCAAACCGGGATTCACTAATCGACTCGATAGTTTCAGTATTTGACTCAATCTGATAGTCTTCTTATATATATATATATATATATATATATATATATATATATATATATATATATTATTATTATTAAACAGATTAACTATTATTAGAAGAGAGCTATTACGTTTGAGGACCTTTAAGACCTCAGCGTATATTTCACCTGGGTAGGCTGCCCATTCTTTATTCTCGAAATAACATGTTCGACTTCTGATCTTGTCATTTCCATCATTCACGAGTAGTTCGACCTTATAAGGTTCATTTCTATTTACCTTGAAGAGAGTCCACTCCATTCTTTTAATTTATCCTCTGTTGATTACCAACCACCAGCTTCAGTTTTTTGTGTAGGTTAAAGTAGTCCTATTTTATTTCTAGAGCTTCAATGGCAGCGCACTATGCCGATAACCATGCCTCGTTGGCTGACCTTATTTTGAACTGATTTGATGTTGGATTTCTGTATGGCTTAGTTCTGGATAGTTCTGGGTAGTTGACTGGAAGGCAGCAGATCTACAGGCCTCTAAATGGGCCCATAGTCAAACCTCCTTTTAAGACTACTCACTCGTCCCACCAGTCAATTCTGCGTGCAAGCTGCAGAACCTGGGCGGGTGAGGAGTTGCCAATGCTGGCCATACTAGGCTAGCACTCCCCTAGTACTGGCTGCCTACTGTTTACTAGACCTGGACACAAGCACATTACATGCTCTGCTGTTTCTAGTTTTTCATTTCACCCTTATACAACGAACTATCTACCGGACCATCGTGTGTAGGTATTTGTTTAGCCGACAGTGGCTAGTTAGAATGTTGGTCAATAATTTCAGATTAGTTCTAGTTAAGTCATGGCTGCAATTTTACAAGGCTTCTTAATTGTTTCTTTTGATTGCTTGCAGCACGGTATTTCTCGCCATCTTACCTTGTGAAGAGCAACTGTCCTATGCTTTATATTTTTTTCAGAATACCTGCAGAAAATTGTTCATCCTCTTGGGTTAGGAGATATGAGAATTCCTTTCTGGCAAGCTCATCTGCTATTTCGTTCCCCTTGATGTCCTTTGATCCAGTAGTACTAGTTTGTTGTGTTTAGCTAGCTCCTCTAGGCTGTGTAAATTTGAATATAGCTCTTTCGGCACAAATGTGTTGGCATTTAGTTCATTTAGAGCTGCTTTGATGGCGGTGAGTATTTGGATATGTGTATCCTTTTCCGTTTATCTAAAATATGAACACATTTTAGTATTCCTGTTAATTCTCACTGCAAGATTTTAGGGTTTCGTGAGTATTCCTTGTGCCAACATTCATGGCGAGTCCTACACTAGTTATTGTGCGTAAATGCATTCTCCTTGCAGCAAAAAAAAAGCGCCTTATCATTCTTTGCCATCGTGATAGCGCCTATTCCACTTCCGACCTTGTTATGTGACTACTGCTTATCTTCAAATTAAGAATTTTCATTATGTTGTCTGTCATTGAAGAGGTTCTGGTTATATTTGTTCCATTCCTGCTGTTGATTGCAATATGTTGTTGTGCTTATCCATTAATGTCTTCGGTTGTTTGAGTTTATAGTTTCCAGCAATTTTGTTTTCCCTTGGAAATAATTGTATTTTGCTTCTAATGCTTGGATGTCAGTGCAATGTTCAGTGTTCATACTTTGTCTTTTGCAGTTCCTATTTTTGATCGAATTTCATGTTGTGCTTCCTTGAATCTTTGTATGTATTTGTTTTTGTAGTTTCTTCTTACATCCATTAAATATATTATTTCATGTAAACTCCAGTGATGCTATTTATTTAGTAGTAGTATAGTTTTTGGATCTTATCTTCATATAAGCTGCACACATTCTAAGTACTAGTTCTTTTGATTGCTGATAGTAGTTGCTTTTCCGTTTCGTTGAAGGGAATCTCTTGCATTGTTAGAGGAAGCCTACATCCTCTAACAATCCAAGAGAACGCAATTCTCTCTCCAGGTACTCCGTCGGTTAAACACATAATTACACTCAATCGGTCTGGTAAGCAGCCTTTTATGTGGAGGGTTTAATGAAGAACTAGGAACGATAGAGGATGTAGTGACTACATCCAGCTCTAGGAATCATTATGCAGCTGGTACTAGCTTGCTCGTAAAATTGATTGGTGGGACGAGTGAGTAGCTTTCACAATGGGATCACTAAGTGGCCTAAGTGTCTGTAGTCATGCTACCCTCCAGCCAACTATCCAGAACAACAGAAAACCTTTGGTCTAAGTATGCTGTACAATAATGTCGGGATTGAAAGGATTTGATGATGGCTTACCATGGAATAGACCACTGATATCTCTCTTATGAGTTAATAATATAAGGTTGTTCATATATTTATAATTGTATATTATATACAAATGATAATTTCAAACGTTTCAATATTGTGAATTCCTAACCAGTCGCGATTAACTAAATCAATAATCGAGAGTATTGTTGTTGTAAATACTTTATTGCACTGTCTGAGTATATCAAATGACTTGAATTCAAGAAACTCATGAAAATTGTCAACAGGTAAATCTAATACAATTCAATCGAGAGTGAAAACAATATTTATTACGCTTAAAAATCGAACATTTTATTCAAATCTTAAATGGTAGAAATAATAATCATATCAAACATGTGTGGCGTGGTCGAAAATCCACATGAAATAGGAATAGTTCGATTTCAACAACGTTGTCAATATTTGGGGTGGTAGTTTTAATTATAAGTTGTTGCCTATCATGGTAACAAATGATCGCTTAGACGCCGATATTATATACGACACTTTTTGATTTGGTTGATAACGTATCACTAAACATTATTCAGAATATGTGGTACCACCACGATGAAAACAGAAAACAAGTAACTATATACATATTTTAGAAACAATTGGATGGGTAACAGAGCTCCTGTATCTCGGCCACCGTGGACCCTTGATTTAAATCCATAGGACTTATATCTTTAACGACACATGAAGAAACTGTTCTACCATGTTGTACTCGACAACAATTAGTACAGAAAATACAAGATGCTGCAACTGCAAGAAGAAGTTATCCAATCAGTATAAACCATATTAAAGAATCACTGATTTGACGATACCAAGCCGGCATGGCGAAGGTGGATATTACGAACACATTTTATAAGTATTAAAGTTAGATGTTTCTTTCACTTACTTTGTACATTAATTTGTACACGTGCCCTCTGAATAAAACGAATCAAACCAATATTCATACAAAAAGTGACAGTTGATAATTGACATGGCTGAAGATAATAGACATGACGGCACAGCGAGCGATATGAGTACAATGATATTGTCCATCTTAGTAACTAATCGAAATCAGTTCACATTGCATTTTTTTATTAGAATCGTTTTCACCTTTAAGAATTCAGCAACGAGCTAGTAGATCACTCTGTATACAAGTATAGAAGGTACTTATTATTATTTGGGCTAATGGAATATGCCTGAAGTGATTGACGCAGTAATATCCTGTATATTTATATGTTTTTCCCTTTCCGCTGGGAAATACATTAGTATTTAAAAGTGCAATTCTTTTTCAACAGATTTTATATCGTATGAAAAATGCGTCCTTGTACAGGTGGATATGAAAAATAGCATGTAATTTATTAAAAGTTATAATTAAGGTTAATTTAGGGTGTACATGCAATACAAAGCATAATTTGTAAGTAGTAAAATTAGTACACAACATACGAGGGCTTCAACATCTATTTACTTATAAAATATGCTCGCACGATTTCTTTCTCCGCCCCAATTCGATTATAGACTTATATTTGACCGGATTACGGACCTATATTTGTCCTCATGATACAGGAACATCAATGCAACATGTAATAATCATGTAGATTGGAGGTAACTTACATAAACTTTCCTCACAATTATAAATAGCTCGTCATAATTAGACGAAAACGAAATTTTGTGCCATATGAGACACATGCCAAGGGTGTTTTTTATATAGCAATAAATCTTTTATTTTGGTTGAATTACGGAAATATTCAGTTCCTAGTAGGAAGCTGGGGTGGCACGATGTTTGCTTTAAAAAAAATAAACGCATTCCTTCATTTAGGTAATTTGCCACGTTTCCACAGACCATATACCATGGCCTAAAAATAAACCGCGCTTCCCCAATTGCGACGTGTGCGCGCGTGTGTATTTTTTGTTGTATATTTCTTGGGGTAATAATGGGCATTTGGGATAATTCTTTCCTCTTGCAGAGGCCATAAATTTAGTTTTTTTTACTTTTAAATCCTGTTTTATTTTTGTTTGTGGCCCTTTTAAAAATATGCATCTTTTTTAAATATGCCCACTCCGAAATAGCCCGGTAGAAACTATTATCTATTCCGTAGGTTTACTAATCCTAATATATATGTCAAAATAAATAGCTTTTTCGACAGAGATTTGTTGTAGCGTGGCTATTGTTAAATTTTTATAATTAAACACCGATTAGTGTTTTTTAAAAGTATGTTGTGTAATATGACAGAGCTGTATTAGCTGGAAGGAAATAAATTTGCATGCATTCCGAAAATATTTATTTCGTAGAAAGTTCACTCCCTGGTATGCACGGAATAATAATTTACAATAACCATTAATCTTGGGTGTTAATTAATCAAGACTGGGAAAATACAAATTATAAAATTGTTGTAATTAAAAGTAATTTATATGTTTGCGCTTGCCCCGGCTCGGTTATGCACCGTGCCCAAGCAACACAACTTTAATTAGTTTCGGGTTTTGGATACCTTTCGGGAGGGATGAGGGATCAAATCTGCAACGCTTCAAGCCGAGCACCAAACGGTTGTCGGCTTATATGCGTTAAAAGTGAGGCGAGCGTATCCCGATGAAATATTGAATGTGGAATAAGTAGGTTACGGATCCCGTAGGGCGTCTCAGTTTGCGAACGCGATCGTTCTTACACTTACCCTTCTGCAAATATAGAGGATATGTAAGCCAAAGAGTGCTTTAAAATTATAAAATCCGCCTAAACCGCACTTAAATATTCCATTTTGCTTCCTCCCCCGAAAACCACTCCCGGCTAGAAAATATTACCCGACCTCGCCCCGATGATATTCATAATTAAATCGAAGTCTCATCCCTTATATCATAGACGATTTCTCGTGGCTGAAATATCGTAGCCGTCAACCACTGTATATATTAACGCATTAACTTGTCGCAAGTGTGAAATACCTACTCGATCTCTTCATTTCGTTATTAATGTATTCACAGCCGCAATTACGCATATTACTGAGATATTACGTTTGATATAGTGCGCTGCAAACACATTCATTCATACTAATTATACCATGTCTCAGCAGCGCTCTACTTGAGATTTTCTTCACAATTTCTCTTTTTAATCTCATTGACTTGGTAATTATCCTTTCAACGAATAAGTGTTTCGTGCAAACTTTACAAATATAGTACACATATTATCCGCATGTTTTCAGTATATGGTTCGTGACTACTCACAGACAAAAAAATGTTGTATTGCTAATTTTATATCTGTTAATAGACTATGTTTTTCATAAAGGCTAAGACTACTTTCACACGAAGAGGCTAGTATGCAATACTGTGTATGTTGAATACTAGATTACATTGTACGTAATGGTAGTATACACAGATACTAAGCGTCCTATGTAAAATCATTACCCAGCATACCCATATCGCATACTAGCGTCTTCGTGTGAAAGTAGTCTAAGAGTGAAGGATTCAGAGTTCTAATACTTTCATGGTTTGTTAGCACCATATTAGGGGATATCATCAACACGCAATTTTAGTAATTTAAATTTAAGTTCATATTCGAAAATTGTGATGCGAGACACTATGAAATGATTACCCATAATTTTCTACTGATATTAATTGGGTTGCCTCTTGATTTTGTTTCTAAATCATATAATTATCAAGTTATTTACTTCACGAATACTGCTGTATAAGGAAGGTATTGTTAGCGCGAAAAACAACTAATTGCTAATTTTGACTTTTCTTTATGTTTCATGACTAATATAGTCAAAGTAGACTATTTCTGGAAAAAGTGTCTATGTATATGCACGCGTGTATGTGTGTGTGAGTGTGTGTGAACAAAATTTCCAGGAAAACGACTGCATGTACAAATTTGCAAATTAGGGTTGTTGTTACTACTGGACGGACCCGATAGAATTTGAGTAAAATCTGACGGCGAAAACTGGTTGTGGAAAGCAAACAAAATCTGTGACATATTACTTTGTAACGATACATTCATATATTTAATAATTAGAAACGTATACAGATTTTCGTTAAAACCCGTAAAAATGATAAAAAATTGTTTTTCCTGAAAATATATTTATGAATAAACGATTCATGCTACAGAATTTAAGTAAGTAATATTTTCTATTAAGCATTACTGAACTATTAGTAGTATTTGTTAGTCAAAGATTAAATTAATTTTACACCAATTAGTTTGCAATTTTTAATAAGATATATTTGCTTTATGTTTAATTAAGATTGTTCGGCATAAATAAAGGAGAACGGTCTACCTAGGTAGACTTTATATACTTATAAGCGATATTGTTTATTATTTAACGATATATAATATAACTTACGTGGTTTTCCTATATTAAAATTCCTTATAATTAATTGCTTAAATACATAAATTATATGTCTATACATATATAGCTAGTATATAGCTAATAAAAAAGTATTCTTATTTATTATGAAATAAACAAGAGGTAGTTATAATTATATCTCTTTTAATTGATATATTAATTAATAAACTATTTGCAAGGCATTTATGATGTAACTTGCGGACACGCAAGATTAATTAATTCTCCTATCGCAAAAGAAAAATGACGGTTGATTAATAGCATTTGGTTGTCTACACTGAAGAATGTTAAAAGCAACTGAAACTTATACCGAGATTTACTACCGCCATACAAACTTAGTCGTTCGCTAAAGTAAACAATTGATCTTTGTGACTAGCGCGAAATCACCGCTGCCGCAAATGATAATTAAATACATGTAATATCATCTGCATAAATATTTATGCGGCCACCTATAATTAAATGTTCTAATAAATCGTTAAGAAAACATTTCGCAGCTTTTATATTTACGCTGCCACAATGAAATATAAATTTTCAGATCTTAAAATAGATTGATATTGTTAAATGTTTGCTAGATATAATTAGCATGCGAAAGGTTTTTATGATTGTATTCAGTATATTTTTCATTATACTGAGGACTGTAATGGCTATTCTAAACCTTGGTGTATATATTAAGTTTTCGCAGCTAGCCTCAGAGCACAATTAAAACAAAAATTGACAGTTGGAGATGAATATGAATATAAGTAAAATAAGTGACAACTACCAACTATATCATCGAGCGTGTAGTTAATAGCTCGCCCACTGTGACGTCTATGCATACCTAATAGACTTTGAGAAAGCAGCTGATAAAGTGAGAAACCACAAATGTCTTGAAATTCTAAAAGTAACTGGAATCGATGATAAAGATATACGTATTCTAAAAAAATCTATACTGGCAACGGACAGCCTATGTCCGCATAGAACAAAATCTAACAGATGAAATCAAAATAAGAAAGGGCGGGCGTCGGTGTTGCATACTTTCACCCCCACTTTTCAACTTATATTCCAAGAAATTATTCGAGGAAGCAATAGAAGACATGGTGGTTGGAGTGAACATAAATGGAAGAATAATAAATAACATAAGATATGCGGATCATATCTTCATACTAGCAACAAGTTAGGATCTCTAAATACTAGTGAGCTGGGCGGCCTTTGGAAGACTAGGACACACTTTTAAAAACCGAACCATGCAATATGGTCTAAAGAGAGAAATCTAAACAAATGTGTTCTTCCCGCAAAGACGTACGGTCTCGAAACTATCACCCCTACACTAAGATCACCTGAGAAACTGAGAACCTGTCAAAAAGCCATGATTATTATGTACGATGCTAGGTATAATCTTAAGAGAACACATCAGAAAGGACCAAACCCGCAGACGAACTGGCATTGAAGATGTTATACTACGTTTCGTAAACCTTAAGTGGAGCTGGGCGGGACAATTGCCAGACAGGTATCATCGAATAGGACAATCCGGATAGGATAATGTAGCGGAGACCAAGAATATTCACCCGGAGCGTAGAAAGTCCTCAGGAAAGATGGAAGGACCTTGCGAATACGCATGGCGGGGTGCTACATTTCCGACTCTCTAATGCAGCATGGAGGCCTAGATACTTACCGAAGCTATGCTAAAACGTCTAAATACAATCGAAATGTGGATGTACAGGCTTCTGCTTAGAATCAACTTAACGGATAGAGTGAACATCGAAGAGGTTTTGCAACTAATCAATAAAGCAACTGAAGAACAAATTATTAATACGACATAAACTGGAATACTTTGGTAATATTATGAGACATCACGATGAATATAAGTTATTACACCACATCATACAGGGAAAGATAGACCTAAACGAGGGCCGGGAAGAAGATGCACGTCTTCGTTAAAGAATCTGTAGCAGTGGTTTGGACAAAAAACAGTGCAGTTTTTTCGAGCAGCTCTAGAGAAAACTATTAAGACAATGCGTTCGACCGAATGAGGCAATAGTAAGCTCGATGTAGGCTACTCGTGAGATCACAGGTAGCTAAAAGTAAACGGCCTCTAGATATAGAGGTCAAGGGCGAATACACAAATAAGCAGTCCGACCAAACAATGGCGGATTCTAGAAAAGTTTACCGAGAAATAAATATTAGATAAGGATAGCGACACAGCGAGTATTGCATATAAGGATCCAAATTGAGATAGCTATTAGTTAGAAGGTCAAGTCATAGAAAACTGATCTGAGTACATATATCTAGGCTGTGTCATTAGACTCAGGAAGGATAATCAGGCTGCGGAAATATCACGCCGAATCAAAATGAGCTGGACTGTGGGGTGGAACGAAACAGAGGTAAAAAAATCCCATTTTTTCCCAAGGCAGAGTGATTAAAATTGATTGCCTTTTTTAGTGATTATTAACGTGTAGAAACACAGGCTTTTCTTGAGGGTCCGTAAACGCTTTAAATTTTCTTATTTCTCTCAATAGTAACCAGTTTTTCACTACCAACTTGCTTCATTTTTTCTTCATTTTTTATCAAGACCAGTGGTTAGCAGTTGCTTTTTGCAGTTCTTAATATCATGTATAAAAACCCTGACGAATAAAAAAATGTCTTGAGCTTTTAATTTTATAATTTTTTTCAATTATACTTTAGTCTTATTACTTTTATGCACCTAACCAACGAAAGACTTTACAGGTTTTAAAAACAGTCAAAGAAAAAAAATTGAAAAGTATTGCAGTTAATTAAACTAAAAAAGTAAATATCGATACGTAATTTATACTTAAAATTATAAGGTTGTCATACATTAAATTTTTTTGTTCACTCATATGATGGCATGTACTTTCGAGATTCTAATTTATCCATAATGTAGACATCTCTGTTCCTGCTGCCACAAACTGCAGAAGATGCCTCTGTCACAAGCTTGACCCTTCTTTCAACCACTTGTGAATAACATGGAAATTGTGCAAATTCAAAAGAAAGTTCATCCGACAAGCACCCAGCCTTTTCTTTGAGAGCTTTTAGTTCGTCTTCATTTATATGTTTAGTAAGTAGATTTCTTGAGGTTACCCTGATATTAAATCAATAAAGTCCGCAGCATTGAAGTTTATTTTAGTAATAGCAAATATTTCTGATCAGAACCCAAATCTTGTCTGACTTCTAAATAGGTTACCTTCGATTAATGAAAAACCTGTAATTTCGCACTCATCTAGTTTCTTGTCAATTTCGCCTGAGTAGCTTCTAGGCCCAGTAGTTTTTCCTTCCAGAAACTGATACAGATGTCGCAAGGGAATTATTGCAATGAAAAATACAAATCATCCATTGCAATGGCCTTCTCTGTTCCTTTTCAAATAGAGAAATTACACCTCCCTTGGTCCCAGTGTCGGTAACAGTCACAACCAATTGTAAGATTTTGAAAACTAATACACTTTCCATGAAAAAATTCTACTATACTGTAATATTGAGGGGTGAGCTAATCTGTGGCGCTACGTGACCCAAACATTGCAGCTCTAGTTCTTCTATAAGAGAAATATGTAGTACTTTTCTCCTTTTTTCTGAATAATCGCTGAATCCTTTCTGCCATCAAAATAAAGTGCACGGATCGCTCTGTGGCCTGCTCTCAAAACAACTTCATCTCTGTGTCTTGTTCTTTCTCTTCTCTTCATTCTGTCGATAACATTTTCTCCGTTGGTCTGGGAGATTACACCAACGTATTGAAATACAGCACTTGCAATGCATGCTGCTGCTCTATCTGATACTCCTATCCGATTACAGATGGAGGCCAACAATGGGAGTTTGACCCACATCTGTGAAGTTGATGGCTTTGTTGAGAAATGCACAACTGACTTGACACCCTCCTCAAAATCGGATACTGATTCACTGTCGGACCTTTCTATGATATTTTTTTTCCTTCTTCATCCTCATCTCTATTTGATTTTTCATCTTCATACAACACTTTGCGCAGCTCTTTTTCCTGTCAAATTTCCTTAGTTTCCATTTCTTTAGTAACAGCTTTATCAATACTTCCTTTAAACATATTTCCCTGGGTCCTTTGGTTGGTCAAATATTTCTTTTCAGCAACGGCAACCTTCTTACATTTGCTACACTTGCATTGTACGATATTAACACAAGTAGCGATAACGAACAGATTTTTTGAGCATTTTCTTTCTCAGGTTAGATTCAAACTTAGTAGTCCCTTTTCTACTAGGTGCTCTTCGAATCAGCATGTACCTCCCGTGATATACTTCCATCATTTCAACAATTCTTCTTTTAGGCTCAATCGGAACTGAAGCTCTGTTCCAGATAGTTTCTATTTCTATTTCGGCTGCATTGTTCTTACTTCTTGACAAATGTAAAGGTAACATCTCATAATATCTTCGTAAGTTGGAAGTAATCTTTCATTTAAATCATTTGGGCAACCAAAAATGGGACTCTGAACTTTATTTCCGGTTTCAATTTTACTATTAGATATTTTCTTTTAAATTTTATCAAAGCAAGAAGATTAATCACAACTATTAATTCCAATTAACACATTTTACTGACGTATAGCATGAATGAATAGCATTATAGGTAAGACCACACTGAAGCAGACTGATTTGGTTTAGTCTAGAAGCAATGCAGTCGACAGGATCGGACAGGAAAGGCAAACGACGCAAGCGTGGCGCACAGCAGCCGAGTTAGGCATTAGCCGCCATGCGCGTTGGCACTTCAACTCCCCACTCGTACTCCTCTCAGCGTTCTATGTACCCGAAACACACAAATTAAGGTTATGACATAGAGCAAATGATAGGATAGTTAAAAGAAATAGTGCGCAAAGGTAGATAGGGAAGAAAATGGATTTTTAATGAGAAAAAGACAAAATCGCCAAAATTATAAAAATTAGAGCTTTTGCGGACCCTCCAAAATTGTTCTAACAGCCACATTTTTTAGGAATGTTTTGTGATGCAAAACGGCAACTTTTTTTACCCTGCCCAATTAAATTTTGAAAATTATTTTTTCGTTCCACCCTACTGGGCAGCCCTTAGAAGACTTGGAAACATTCTCAAAAACCGAACCATACCATAAGGTCTAAAGAGAGAAGTTAACAACAAATGTATTCTTCCCGCAAAGACGTACGGTTTCGAAACTATCACCCTAACAATAAGATCAGCAGAGAAACTGAGAACATCAAAGAGCCATGTAACGCACGACGCTAGGCATAAGCTTAAGAGACCAAATCAGAAACGACGAAATCCACAGACGAACTGGCGTTGAAGATGTTATACTACGTTTGGTGAAGGTGGATCTGGGCGGTTGCCAGACAGGTATCATCGAAATGGACAATCTAGATAATGTAGTCGAGACCAATAATATCCACCCGTATCGTAGGAAGTCCCCAGAAAAGATGGAAGGACGAATTCCGCGAAATTGCCGGACCAAAATGGCAACAACTAGCCAATAATATGACCAGACGGAACAGTTTAAAGGTTGCTTATGTCCAGAAGTAGGCAACCATAGGCTGAAGAAGAGCCAGACAGGACCCATCGAAATGGACAATCCGGATAATGCAGTGGAGACCAAGAATATCTACTCGGAGCGTAGAAGACCCCAGAAAATATGGAAGGACGATATCCGCGAAGTTGTCGGACAGAACAACTAGCCAATAATAGGACATCATGGAAGAGTTTAAAGGTGGCTTATGTCCAGAAGTGGGCAACAACATGCTGAATAAGAAAGGGAAATAATTCCGGACCGGCTTACGAATATACCCACAAGCGAGACTGTAACAGTCACATCGGTCGTGACACTACTAAGACTCACCAACCCATTCGGCAAGCGTGACGTTTAAATTATAACAAACATTCAAATATATGAAATGTCGCTGCATAAAACGCAACTACCCTAGGCCAGTAGGGCTAAATGTTCGAAATCTGGCACTATACCAACAGTCCGCCCCAGGGGAGGTAAAAGCCCGAATAAAATAAGACCTAAGCGAATAACACTTAAAAATACCACCTACAATATTCAAACAATGAGATTAAATAAATACAGAGAAAGACTAGAAGAACTAATGGAATGGAACATTTTATGCCTATGCGAAACCAGACATGAGTAATAGAATATCACCACCGTAAAAACGGGGCACCAAAATAACACGGAAAGGAACGAAAACACAGGAGGAATGACAATACTGGCAAATAAAAGACTAATACACGAAGTAGTTAAAAGAGTAATATCACCTGGAGAAATACATATCATAATAAAACTCAACAAAAGACACAATATACAGATCATCCAAGTACATCTGATGACAGCATGGCGACAGGAAATCGCCAAATTCGTAATAACAATGGATGACTTCAATGCATAGGTAGGCCGGAACAAAAGCATAGGAAGATTTGGACTAGTAAAAACAAACATTAGTGAAGAAATGTTAATACAAAATATTGTACATGAAGACATTGTTCCCAGAAGGACCTGGAGAAGCCCGAAGACCAAACTCAAAAATGAAATAAATTACATCATCAATAATACGACAGACATCTACATAAAGCTGTGTAACACTTGTATTCGCAATGCGCCGGGCAAAACCACGCCTACCAACAGTTGTTTAGGTTGTTTCTATGGATAACAGACTAGTCTGAACTTACAGAAAAGTCCCCCTTTCTGTCAGTTCAGACTGGTCTGTTATCCATGGAAACAACCCAAACAACTGTTGGTAGGCGTTGGTTTGCCCGACGCATTGTGAATGCTAGTGTAATACTGCCTTATGTCAAATATCACAAATGTATCAAAAGTGACGTTAAGATAGTAAAATAGGTTATAATCCTGCCACTCTTGACAAAGCTGTGATATTTGCCATAAGGCAGTATTATACTAGCGTTCGTAGAGAGTGGGGTATACCAACGCATACCAACATTTGTTTATTTTAGGGTACACAAAACTATGTCAGAAATGTAAGTGTTTGTGGTTATGCCAAATATTTTTTTTATACATGAATGGGTTAAAGCCGAATTGGTGTAAGTCAGATTTTGTCCGATTTAAGTAAAGTCAATATTTCTACTACCCTCAATCAAAAGAAGGTTTCTCGCAAAGATTCCTAAGTCATAATTCTACAGAGAGCCGATAAAAAGCAGCACTTCACTGTGCCTGAATCACCGTCGGATGTTCTGTCAAAGCCAACGTGGTACAAGTCTGACTTATGTCTTCTGCTAAGTCAATAACACCTTTGCGTATTAATAAAATTGTTTAAAAAATATATTATTTTTAAATGAGTAAATGAGCATTTATTAACATTTTTCCTGGTGGAGAAGAAGAGTACTTTTGTGGGCAAAGTGGCGTAAGTCATTATGACTTACGCCAAATTGGATGTTTTAGGAAAAGTGGTGTAAGTACCTTATGTACACCACTTTGTTGTATCGTAGTCTACATTTTTAAATTCAACATTCCTAATAACAAAGTGTTGTAAGTTTTTAAATATGATTTTCAACAACCATAATTATGTGATTACACCTTTTTTAGGAACTGAAAACTTAGTTACTTAAGGAACTTTAAAAAATAACTAAAGTAAAAAAAATGACATAACAATGTAAAAGTAGTAACAAACTATAAAGGAATAAAAATTTCTAGAAAGTCAATTTCCCAACATTTTACTATTTTTACTTACACTACTTTGGCTTTAAACGGCCCATATACTGGAATGGCTTGTATTTTATTCTTGATTGATTAAGTGTGCAAATTCTACAGTGGTCTTCTATCGTTGGCTTGATTTCCCATTTAATAAAATAAGTACGCCTTAAAATAATGAACAATTTTTTAGTTAACATATAAATGACTATGTTTAATTTTGTAATCCCTGACTCAAATTTACGTATCATCAAGTATTTTTTTCTACTTTCCTGTGGATCTAATTATTGCAATTATACTGTAGTAATGAATTACTTTATCACAGACAATTAAAAGGAATAACAAAGACACCGTATTTATAATTACAAAACTAAATTTCTAAATAACGATTAAATATTTTGTAATTAGTCTCAATTAATTACAATTCAAAAATACACAAACGTGGAGCGCCGTCTTGTATTAATGCCTTGTTATTAGAAAGGTTTATTAAAAGGTGAAATTAATTGGACACATTTAAAACGGAATTAAATCCAATTTACCTAAATAATTCCGTCATTACTTACAAAATAATATATTTACCAAGAAGACATGTAATTTTTAATTAAACTTAGCTGTCGCTGGTTATAAAATGTTTCGTTATGCTACCTACTAACATTTATAAAACTGGGTACGGCGAGCTGCGTAAATTTATATCCCGTATTCTATCTAATTTCCTTTTGATTTATTTTTCGTGCTTTATTTTATACACTCCTTTGAAGTGAAAACTAAGTTGTAGTAGATAGTATAAAGTAATATAAATATTATATATATATATATATATATATATATATATATATATATATATATATATATAATTCAATCTATTAGATTGAATGATATTTGTACTTGTACATATAAATTATATAAAATTAACAGTAACAATAAAAGCAAATTAACCAAATCACAATGAGATGCCAAGATTCGGAGGTGGAACCTTATTTAAAAACTGTTGAGTGCTACTGTGCTACAAATGCCTGTTTAGGGGAACAATATCATTGCTGACAAAATGCGAAAGTTATGTTATTACTTACTCGGGTAAATAGCTGTATTAAGAGCGAATTCGGGAATAATGTATCTTATTTTTTGTACGAATAAATACTAAATCTTTATTTAAAGTTATTCAAAGTTGTTGTGACAAAAAGGTTATATCACACTACCAATTAGATATAATATAGAAAACTGTAGGTCTATAAGTCTGCTCTCACATAATACAAATGGTTTATAAAATAATTAACATAAGCTTGCTTTTTATTAATCTGTGGTGCAGGCGGGGTTACGATTGATTACTGATCATCTACAAACACTACGGAATATCACAGAGAAAAGCACGCATCCCCTTATATTTGGCATTTTTCGATTACCATACGATTTTCGAACTGTGAACCATTCAAAACTCCATAAGGGAGGCTAGAACTGATTCATGGTACTCTACGCTACTAAAATATATCTATGACCATATCCTTAAGGGACCAAGATATTGAGTCAGAAAAAACAACAAATACAAATCCTGAACAAACAAATGGAAACTGTCCAAACAGCAGACATCTCAAGGCGAATCGGATTACATTGCGCTGTATATGGGAAGTAAGAGTATATATGACAAATCCGTACCCCAATCACTAAAGGCCAGAGTAAATTACACGTGTGTGAGATCGATACAAGTCGACAAAGTCGACGCTGTGTACGGTGCCATCAGCACTAAGGCACCGAGAACTGAGACAGTCAGAAGGGTGGAAGTAACAATGAGAAGCCTAGACATACTAACGACAAGACGAAGGAATGACACAATGTAGAGCCACTAGAAGAGAACCGCTACCACTGGGCTGCAGCCGCTGCTAGTTAGTGGACACCGGGCCCACAAATGCAGTGGGGAGGATAGGAGGAACCTCTGCCTGAGATGTGGCGAAAACGGCCACTAGGCTATACAGTGCAGGAGGCAGAGGGGCTACGAGTCCCGATAAAGAGATGGGCTAGGGACAAAGCCAAAAACAAGGCCAGAGGTGACGGCGAAGATGGACAACCCAACGCAATGAAAGTCTAGACCAGACAAATAAGACAAGGAAACTAGGATGGGCCAAACAAACCTGAAGACCCGGGAGCCGAGTCCTCGGCCAAGCCAGCACACAGAAGTCTTAGTGTGCCTTCAAGGTGATTAAGCCTCCGCCGTGGGATGTGAGGACGACTAAACCTTCTCCAAAATGCGGGGTGAATCTGACACTGCCCATGCTTATCAATTAGAGCATGGCGTGTTTAAAAGATTCCTCCTCACAGAAAAAAGGAAAAAAGTATCGAAAAGACTGATAATGATTCATTTCAATACTTCAGCTATCTAACTTGATATCATCCATGTATATATAAAAAAAAGACCTTTATTTGACAGATCAGCCCAACCCTTCCCTTTTACACACATTCCAGCCGAAAAAAAAACAGTACTTTCACAGAAAGAAATAAAAAAAGACACCAAAAAAAGAATACAAATTAACATAAAATACATCATTTTTCTATCCACTAAAATAAACCCCCTCAGCCCTCGCCAATTTCCTTCCCCACGTCAGCCTCCTGCAGATTTTCACGCCTTTCCCATCCTCTCCTAACCATTCGTTCAGCTTTCTGCACTCTCCAACCCACTCTTCTTTCACTTCCTCACATTCTTTGCTAAGGTAACTCCCCTTCCTACACAGCGCACGCACGGTGTACCCCAGCCCCATCCACACTTTTCTTCCTCGCTCTTCTGACCCACATCTCGCTCTTGGCATGCATACTTTGTCCTCTCTGCTCCACTCTCCCCTGGCTAAGTAGCTCGGGAGTTTCCTCTTCACTTGCCACTCTACGTAGCCAGGGTTGTATGAGCTCTCAGCCATTCTCACTTGCCTTTCTTGCCACTCAATATCCCTCAATCTCTTCCGTATCTCATCCAAGTATAAACATCCAGCAATGATGGGAGTGAGGAAGTCGTCAAAGAATTGTATAACTGACTAATAAACCTATTGACGTCAGTACACAAACATGAATTTACACATATAATGGGCGACTTTAACTCCAAAATAGGCAAAATAAGACCTGGGGAGCTGATTGGTACCACCGACTAAGAGTCAGAAATGACTAAACGATTTCTCAAAAGAACAGTAATTGGTCTACTAAATAGGTTTACAAACTACCAAGAAGGAGATTGTATGCATGGGTAGCAGTAGCGGATGGACCAAACATCATTTGGATTCAAATAGATTATATATTCATCAAACACATATTTTGGAATAGCTGCTTGTCTATGAAACATATCCTGGAGAGCATAATCCTCTGGCTGGTAAATTTAGACTTAAACTGAAGACGGTAGTACCAAGAAAAGAAAGACGAAAACATAAGAAAACAAGTAAGTCAGAGTTTAAACGGCCGACTCGGAAGACGCAAAAAACACACAAAAAACGAAAAAGAACTAGTAGTATTAAGACAAGTCATGAGGGAATCAGGAGAAATTCAAACAAACAAATTTGGCAGCGTACCAAAACATACAACAGGAACTCAGACGAGAGAATCGCAAGGCTAAAGACAAATGGATGAACCGCAAATGCAAAGAAGTAGAGGAACTAGAAAAAAGGACGACCTCTACACAAAAGCGTAAAAGAAGCGGTTAGAGCATATAAAGCACGAATACCGGGAAAATTGGTCAACGAACAAGGAAGACTAATAATAGATAACCATGAAAATATAAAACCGGGTGAAAGTATATCGAAGAGCTGTTCAGGGATGATCGAACAGACATTCTAGTAGTCGAGGGTGAAACCAGAATCACATGGGAAGAAGTCCGCAAAGCAATATTCCTAACAAAAGACGGCAAAGCACGGAGAAATACTTACAATGTTGGCTGAGAGGAGTATCAGAAGATTGACAAAGGTCTATGTCATATACAAAACTGGCAACATCCCGAAAATGTGGCTAAATGACCTTTATAGCACTTCCCAATAGAGCAGCGATTACTGTACTGTATTTAACGTCTTATGAAACCTTCTTAAACTCTTCCTGAAAATTATACACCAAAGACTACAATCTATGTGTAAATACACATGAGCGAAATACAATTTGGGTTTCGAAAAGCAACTGATACAAGAGAAGCTCCATTTTGCACCCAAGTTCTATTTCAAAGGTGTATAGATATAAACTGCGAAATACACGTCGGTTTCATCGATACAATACAGCAAACTGATAGAGACCCTGAATGATATAGGTATAGGTGATAGAGACTTAAGAATTATCTAAAACCTATACTGGAATCAGAGACTCCATATTACAGAGAGCGATGAAACATCCGTGGACATATATTAAAAGGAGTGAGACAGTGATGTGTCTATCGCCAGTTTTGTTCAACATATATTTAGAAGAAATAATCAGTCGAGCACTATGTCTCATGAATAGAATCGCCCAGACTTGCCATGAAACAAAATTCCAAAAGAAATAATAAAAACTTTAGTAGATGAAATTCTAAATATTTTCTTAAATGTTTTTAACAAAATTATTCATGATGGAATTTTTCCAATTATATACAAAGAAGCTATACTAGTCTTAGTTTCAAAACCTGTTACAAATTCAGTCGATCCTTTGAAATGTGGACCAATTTGTCTATTAAATAATTTAGCAAAACTTTTAAAAAGACTAATAGAAAAAAGAATGAGAGAGAATATAAAAGAGGGAGGTCAAATAATCAATTTCGGTTTAAAAAAAACTTATCAACTGAATGCTTTAGAAAACGTTATTAATTATGTTAATTTGGCTAAAATTGGTTCATATAATAATAATGTATTATGTTATGTTTACACGTCAAAAATGTATTTAATAAGGTATAAAAATGTTAAAAAATAAAAAGCCTTACAATTTTCAGATTATCATCAACATTTATTTCGAAAATAGGAATATGATAATGGAGAATAAAAATTATTATAAAAAATTAAAAATGAAGATGGGTGTTCCACAAGGATGCGTTCTTGGTCCCTTCTAATGGAACATTTTTTATGATGGCGTATTAAATTTAAAGTTAAAGTTGTCTTGGTATCTGGTATAAATGAACTTGACCTCAAAAATGTATACAAAATTAGGGTCTCCAAATTGTTTTTACTGTAACTTTTGTAATGATAATGCAGAACACATTCGGAATTGCAGGAGATGGTCTGGCGAACATTTGGAACAAAGACTTCTATTAGGTGATGAGAATAAATTGACAAAAAACATATGAGACGAGAGACTGAGACTGAAAGACACAGAAAGTGTAATGAGAAAATTAAGTTTATGAAAAAATTAAAAAATTGAAAATAAATATAAATTTTAAAAACAAATCCCGGGCGTCTTTGTAGGTTCCCCACCTCAGGCCAAAAAGTAAAGCATGCATGGGAAGCAAGATCCATATCAAAAGGAAGACCACAATAACCTGGATCGACACGCAACACGGGTACAAGAGGGTAAGGACCAAGAAATGAAAGTAGTTTGAGTTGGATTTCATCTTCTCACGTGGTTTATAAACATAACAAATAATATACTAACGTACATATCTAAATACAGCTTCTTAATATGTATATGTATATCTTTTCGACCTAGTTATAATATTGGCATTTTTCTATTTTAAAACGTTATTGTGTCTGGGCACACATTTTCCATAAATAGCGTTGGTTCTTAATATATAATATAAAATCTCTGCAGCAGAGCACTTTCTATCATAATTACGACACTTTTGAAAAAGTTCAGCACTACTATACGTTCAATAATATGTAGTTTACACAGATATTCAATGAAATATTATTCTCGCCTTATAATACAGGAGGTACATACAGGAGTATAAATTGTGTGATTTCAGGTACCCTTATATAAGGGACGATCTTTACAGGTATATCTGCTTAAGTTGTTTAATTGCAAAAACATATAAGTATGCGATTCAAATTTTGATCGACTTTTATTAAATATCATATGACAGCATTACACCTATAGCTACAGAAATACTATAAAAAGCATTTTGTTTTGAATAAAATGATATCGTACGTATTCATCCCTTGCAGTGGCACACGTAAGGGAGAAGTGAAAGTCCCACGGCATCAGAGGCACTCAACGATTCGAACCAGTGTCCAAATCAGAATATTCCCGGAGGCTCCTTTGTCAAACCCGCGATAAAACATATTCACAGTGACAGGTTTTTATAGAGAAATATACATGATACAGATCGTGCACGGGAAGCGTCACTGCTCAGGAGACATCAGGATTTTATACTGCATGCGATAACTTCGCGAAAGTGCGGGATACTTTTTAAACTTTGACGGATGCGTTTTAAAATGCTGTCCGAGTACGGCGTCATAAGTTGCAGGGGCGGAATATTAGCAGCGGCCTCGGGGGGAGCATCAATAAGACGACCAGAAATGGATTTTTCATCCTCCGCAGTCGTATAGACAAATGGCCCTCGGACCTGGGCACCCCCGAGGCCGATTTCGCCCACCCCATATTGCTTGACTCACTATCTATAAACTTCCGACTAATATCTGGACAATCATAAAAAATACTTCTTTTTCAATTCACACTCATACAGAAAATACACCAGTAAAATGTATGAATATTATCTTATATTAACAATAATATACTGATATGACGTGAAGTTAATAGTCCCTGCACTACTCCGTCAAGCGGCATGTCAAAGTTATTGGTGGCAAGATAAGTTTGAGTGTCGGAAAAATAATTTATGATGTTCACACATAACGCACAGATGCCCTGATTGATTAATAGGTATATAATTGTACATATCGGGTCTCATATGGCCTGCACAAGCCAGCAGCATTAATCATGGCAGCGTTGACACAGTGCACGCGGCTATATCATTAATATAGTTGGACACTTGCGGCTTGGAACACAGGTACCAAGGTGTTGGACGCGCGCTTTCGGTTTGGCTTATTGAAATAGCCGCCGTAAATCAAACTGCCCTTAAGATAGATGACCCCAAGTCTACCCGACTCGCCCTGTTTGAACGGATTAAACAATTAATAATTTTGTGGAAAAAATAATTCAATAAGTAAAGTACACTGTAATATATTTTTGCTAGTCATCAGAATATCCAATATATCGTCGGATGTCTGCCAAAACAAATAGGATAAAATTTCAGCCAGTATCCGTATAGGAGTGAAGGAGAGAGAATTCGAGGAACATATGAGTGTATATATTGATAGGTAAGCTATATATTTGACGGATGACCCTAATCACCTAAGAGGTATCGGTTGAGTTATGATATTACCGGACGGTCAGTCGATATGTGATTCAATAACCCATATACCTAGAGGGGTCATTCCGGCTCAGGCACGGGCCATTTGTCAAGAGATATAAGGTATCATAAAATTATTTGATCGCCATTCCTATCATATTGCATTAAATCTGGAAATTTCTGCTGAACTCGTCTCAAAAATAATAATGTATTTATTTCCCCTACCCTGCAAGCACTGCGGATTTAATTTAAGAACCAATTCCGGTTAATTGACAAATCCGTCAGTCGCAAATATGGAATTACGGCGCACCCCACTTCCGACACGTATAAAATATAAATCTGCGTATGGAATGTGACGCTGTTCACAGCGGGATTTTAAGCTTAGGGGTAGTCGCCCCCCATAAAGGTGCGCAGCATGCACTAATAAGCCGATTAGTAAATTTCATTAGGTCAAATTGATGGTTTTATATTCATTTTAATGGGCTTTACGAAAAAGTTAACGTTTCATTCCATTAAACCAATATTGATCCATCAATCTCTTTCAATTTGTTATTACTTTAAACGAATTTTTAATTGAAAATACACAACACTTTAATCCGTGGTGTAAATTTAATTTAAAACGTACACAGCTTTAGGCTTTTTTTCAATTTATATGTTAATTGAATCAAAATTAATACTATAAAGTTATCAAAAGCAATTATCGAGGTTTAAAACACTTGAATTTTTTTACCAATGCATACGAAATCAGTATAACACACTTACTATTTAGCTGTTATTACCTATTTTGTCACAATAAAAAATGTATGCTTTTATATTCTATATTCTATATTTTAATAATAGTAATAGTAAATATGTATATTTTCAGAAAGGCATACTATTTCTTATTTTTCCTTTTAAAGTCATTCGGCCCGGTTCCTATTTTATAATTTCATAAAACATCATTTACATTAATACAATATACATATTATCGAACATTAGCTTAGCCGAAACTAGTTGCAAAGTGTAAGTGTGATAAAAAACAAAGTAAAAATCGTTTTATTTGTACATATTATATTTATCATTTACTTGTGAGCGGATAAATGAATGCACTTGCTTGTTATAAAATATTATTATAAAATATCTAATTTATTTATAAATATTATATACATAAATACATAAATACTATTCAGTAAAAAAATAAACTGAAAATTATTATTTTTTTTCCTTATTTTCATATCTAAGATTCAAAACATAATACCATCAGTTATTAATAATGATATTTAAAATAAATAATATATCCGCAAATTATTTTAAATTGTATCCCTTGCGTATAATCTTTCATGTTGAATTTAAAATTCAGCCAACCTATTCAATCACTGACTGGTTTTCGATTAGAATATAATACTTCCGCAAAAGCAAATCTTTCCCCTATGCCAAAGCATAAGTTCTGGGTGTGTGGCTTTACGTAGACCGTCAATAACTTGAATGGAATCTGCTGCACCGTGATGTCGATAGCTTTTATGATGCGATATAGTCAAGGGGCGCATTGATATCCCCGCATACATCATTTCTAGACGCGCCACACATCATTGCTGACACCTCAATTACCTATTTATTTGCTCCTGCGCCAGACCTCAATCCTGCTAAATAATAATGATTACATATATGCTTCGGCTGTCTTGACGGAAGTCACATAAATCTATAAAAGCAGCGGAATTATTTATTGAAATTTATTACGAATATTGATCATCTGGTGCAATTCATAACGAGCGTCTTGTAAATCTGCAAAACTAAAAATCAATATTCAGTTATATTTTTTAAACTATATTTTGGAACGCCGGCCCGGGTAGACTAATGTCTTTGTCGTTGGGATACAATTAACGACACTTTAGACGACACGGGGACGATTTTCTGATAGGAAATCCTAATACTCACATACAAATACACCCTACCATAACACACAAATTAACAAATATAATACCTACTAGTACTATATAATATAATACTTTGTGCACTATATTTATATATGTAATATGTATTTGTTATATAAAATGGATAGTATTTTTTAAATAAAATCTTAGCAATTGAAAAAGCCCGTCTTGTAAATCTTGAAACTTAAAATCAATATTCAATATAATAATATTTTGTATACTAATATAATATATATTATTTATATAAAACATGTTATTATTATTTAAATAAATTCTTACTATGCAAATTTTGTAAAATAATCAGAGGGAATAGATAAGAAAGTTGTGTAAGAAATTAAGTTTATATCCCTAGTCACTGATAAGGGAGAGGTGGGATTAATGTGTGTGCGGGTAATATTGTGGTATTAGTGCCGGTGGCGGTAGTAAACAATAGGAATATGTTCGAATATATCGAAAGCAACAGAAGCTAGCAGTCATTGGGCTTCGCCTTAAGAGATTAAGTACGAGTGCTGCCGGCAGATACAGATAACACTGTACTTTAATCCGTATAACAACATTAAATACGAGTCCAATTTGCCGCACTGTGATTCGGAATCATTCTAGTTCACCGCAAGGCCTCAACATGCCGCGAATCCATCCTCAGACCTCAGCCCTGCGGCATGACGAGCGCACTTTATTTAAATGTCGGGAACTTAAAAATAATCGTGTTTACCTAAGTAGCACAGAAATATCCCATAGTCTTGCCGCTCTCGGCACAGTCACGCTACACGCTTCCCCAAATTAAGAAACCCGAAAGGAGCACTCGGGAAGACACATTAAAATCTTTGTTTGCTATATTTATATAAATTAGGCCTGAACAACTGCTCTGCGGCGGCTTAAGTAAATTGCCCTTCATTTAAATTTTTAACCGCCAACCCCTCGAAATTACGTAAAAATACCCATATCATAAGGTGCGCTTTATTGCCTCGGGCCATCTGCGATCCCAGAGGAGTAGATGTGATTTATTGTTATAAATGACAATATTTTTGCAGCCAACACATTCTTGCATTCTAAATTTTTTTCTATATGTGGAAGTATGTCTCAATTATTCAAATCGACTAGCAACAATAAATATTACAGAACTCTTTTAATTTGTAGTATAAATAACTAACTAAACTTTTTTAAAGATCCACATCCACAACTAATATCGACCCTGAATAGATCGACTGCTTTCCGCAGTAATTACTTCCTTTTTATTTATTGTAATATAAATAATAATACATTTATTTTAATTAATATACTTTTATATATTTTTTATTATTGTAAATGAAACGAGATCATTGCTACAATTTGTTACTTATATGTATTTTTGTATGTGGAGAACTTTTTTATTCTCATCTTGGCTGTTATTCCTTTATGAAGATCTGCATTATTTAGTCTGGATTAAAAAAATTTCAAATGTGCTATCGATCCGATTTATCTCTCCATATGGGCTAATCATATTATCATTTACCCTACGCCCAACTCCACTCGTAAAATCTAGTATTATTAAATCTTTCCATGTTCATATTTTTGCGATTTCCTAGGGTCCAAAGAAATCGTCTTTTGTTGTTCAAGGTGCCTATCACATTAATAATCCCAGTACGCTCAATGGATTCGGATTTATCTTCCGATTTGTCCTGATAATATTTCCATGTATAGCTTCAAAATCTATTTTTTGTTGGTGTTTTTTGTATATAATTACAAAAATCCTTGCTATGTTCTTTCATGTTTTAAAACTCCACTAAATATTTATACATAACTGTTAATTATATCTGTTCCTGTACCTTTTTTCTTAGACTCAGTTAATACAACAATATCTATATCTAGATGTTCTATCTCTCTGATAACTTCGATTTATCCTTTTATACCTTGTAAAGTTCGTAACTCTAGTCGTGCGATCAATTCGAGGCAATTGTCTGGCTTTACAGTAAGTTTCTAAAAGTAACAGGGATCCAGTCTAGAGCATTAAGTCCATACATGGAGGACCGGGTAATTTTTGTTTGAAGATTTCTTCGTCTAGATCGCTTGTCTTTCAGAACAACTTCTGAGAACAATCTTCCCCTTCTTGGCTTGCACCCTAAGCCCTTATAGGATGCTGATCTGGGCCAGATGAACGCCAGGTGCGTAGCAAAGTGTTACTCCTCAAACCCTCATCCTGCCACGCTTGGGACTGGCATAGCAGAGTTGAAGAAATTAAAATTATAAAAGATAATAAATGTCTGACAAAGGCATTGTGGTGGCAAAAACCGTATATGGATATGTTGCAATAGGGTAATTATACAGACATTATATATTCTGAAAGACTGCAGCAGGACCTCTGCTGTCGACCCACTAACTCAGGGCCATTCATCCTTCCGGATTTCGTCTTTTGAGTCGCACTTGGTTGCACTACTCCTCTGTGAGCTTATTAGCATTGTAGACCCAGGAATCAAATCTCCCTCCAATATCGCTCTCAGATTCATCGCAGTTACTAAGCCCCTCCACCACGACAAGGTGGCGACTCCTCGGAGGGGAACCTAATCAAACTTAATCATTTAACAAATAAGTAGCACTACTAGAGTTGCAGAGGCTGCAGGTACGAAATCCCTAAATGTGTTGGATCACCTCTTTTATAGCGAAAAATATGAAATTGTATAGAGTTTTTAACAAAAATAAATAAAATCGGGAATGAAATTACATTGCATATATTCAAGTTAATAAAATCTCATCAATTCTTAGAAATTTTAGTTTACAACAAAGGCTTATGAAACTTATTTTGTAAGAATTATTTACAATAATTCAAAATTACAGAGTGTAGCAGAAAAAACGGTGTAGCAGCTAGTAATGCCTAGTTATTACGTAGGGCTAAATGTAATGTCAAGATTTGTAAGAGAAGCATGCACGTATTTCCACCCAAAAGTAGGGTATTATTGATTCTAAAAAGACAAACCACTCGTAGAGTATGCTAATATTAATAAAGTCTCTTAATGAGGGATTTTATAAAAACCTAATTACATTAATAAAAATGCTCATTAAAATATAGCTAAATAAAATAAAATAAATCTAATAGAAGACTTGATGTAAGATGTAAGAAAACGTGCGAAGAAGAGGATTCCACGTTTGTAACTGCTATTTAACCCAGCGAAGGATATACTGGTTAGGCAGTATGGTCTAAATACACAAGACATACTCCTAAATCCTAATGGTATACACTTAAACATAGAAGAAATACCTATTGTGTTCACTAAATTAAAACAGATAGCGTAAGAAGAATATTTAAGAAGTCAAGTCAATTGTGCCTTATATTTAGTTGCTACTACACGCTATATCCAGCGCGTTTGATCAGCCTTTTATACTTCTGTTCAATTTTAACATTCCATTGTTAATTCCTCGTTCTTAGGTTCACTTCTAATTCACCCTTCTTTAGATTTGCTTTAACATTAAGTCAACATATTAAAGAATGGACTCTATAGCATATGTACTGAGCCATATAAAGTATAAAGTATAAAGGCGAGGCGCTGCTTGTAGATCAAGTCGCATACGGAATCAATTGAGTAAAGAATCTTTAGATCAAACACTCGTTGAGATTTAATCCAAATCATAAAAGTAAATAGTGTTTACTAATTCAAGTCACTCAGTTAGAAGCGCCGAGTAACTAGATCAGTTCATGTATCCACTTATAAAATCATACCAAACACTCCACGTCAAGAACGCTCGCGGTATGGTCGAAAAGGAAAAAGGGTTTAAATGTAGCTATATGCAAAAATAAAGGATCTATCAGAAATATAAGTAGGAGTATAAGACAAATACTCAATCGAGTGTGTACGTATTTAGCTGTGAAAATATACCACTGTTTCTAAGCAGAAATGATGCAATTTAAACATTCCTGAAAAATATTGAAGATTAACTTCAGTGAGGAGGATTCAACACAGCGCCGCATCTAGCGGGCTTGTCCGCTTTTTTGCCATTTTCATGCTCTGTGTTTG
Organism: Lordithon lunulatus; assembly: GCA_963942505.1. NCBI lineage: Eukaryota > Metazoa > Arthropoda > Insecta > Coleoptera > Staphylinidae > Lordithon > Lordithon lunulatus. Next base: position 48,944,474 of record OZ012667.1, on the reverse strand, counting down.
GTTTTGTTAGTTAACATTATTTTCATGGATAATAATTATAACAAATAACCGCTCAAATATAAAAACTTCCCGTTTTATGTGTGTGTCCTGACTACGTCCTGCATCAATATTATGGCAGTCACGTTTGGCTAAGTGTATTAGACGTCACTATAGACATAAATAAGCTATATTTGTGAACAAGCCTTGTCGAGTGGTGTTCGTCAGTATTTTCTTTTCTTCAGTCATCGATTTATATTTAATCATGGAAATTCAGAAACATAAATATGGTAAATGATGCATCGTACTTTGCACGTCGCATATCAATGAGAAAACTTATAGTTTTAAAATTTTCCGAGGTTCAATAAAATATGCAAATAGGCCATCTAGAAGGGTTAGTGAATTATAATTCATTGGCAATAACTTGCGGGATACCATACTTCATCGTGAGGAGCAGTTTAAAAAAAATATTAAGAACTTGCACAGCCTATACTAACCCTAAGAAGGCTACCTCTCCTAAAGCTAAACAAGAATCAAATAAGGATTGTTGTCGACTTCTCACGGGATATTTCATTTTACATTTAACAAACATTAACATAGGGATAAAGGAATCTCCAATGTGTAGATGATCTGGTAAAGAAATCGAAATACCACTACATACAGCGAAGCATTCACTGCGAGCAGAATAGAGCTCTTCAATTGAACACGCGTGATCCTGAAGAGCTTAAAGCACGCCTATATCTAAGACTGGTATTAGTACAAAACAATGGGATACCAAACTATAGAAGATGAGACAAAATTGATGCAGTGAAGGCGGCTGGCCTAACAATCTTGCTGTACTATTTAGACATGAAAAATGCAGTACAGAATAGGAATTATCTGTGAATAAAAAAAATATTCTGTTGTAATCGGTGTGTTCTTCCTACAGACACCCGGGCTGACTTGGCAAAATAAATCTTCGAAAACCAAATCGCCGGAGTGTGGTTTGGGAAGATGTATTTTGTGTCCTCGGTTTTCTTTGTTTTCCGTTTATCGTTCTTTTATTTGTTTGCTTTCATGTGTTCTTTGCATACCTTTTTAAATCTATTAATGTTTTTAATGTCTTTAATGTCTTTAATGTCTTTAATGTCTTTAATGTCTTTAATGTCTTTAATGTCTTTAATGTCTTTAATGTCTTTAATGTCTTTAATGTCTTTAATGTCTTTAATGTCTTTAATGTCTTTAATGTCTTTAATGTCTTTAATGTCTTTAATGTCTTTAATGTCTTTAATGTCTTTAATGTCTTTAATGTCTTTAATGTCTTTAATGTCTTTAATGTCTTTAATGTCTTTAATGTCTTTAATGTCTTTAATGTCTTTAATGTCTTTAATGTCTTTAATGTCTTTAATGTCTTTAATGTCTTTAATGTCTTTAATGTCTTTAATGTCTTTAATGTCTTTAATGTCTTTAATGTCTTTAATGTCTTTAATGTCTTTAATGTCTTTAATGTCTTTAATGTCTTTAATGTCTTTAATGTCTTTAATGTCTTTAATGTCTTTAATGTCTTTAATGTCTTTAATGTCTTTAATGTCTTTAATGTCTTTAATGTCTTTAATGTCTTTAATGTCTTTAATGTCTTTAATGTCTTTAATGTCTTTAATGTCTTTAATGTCTTTAATGTCTTTAATGTCTTTAATGTCTTTAATGTCTTTAATGTCTTTAATGTCTTTAATGTCTTTAATGTCTTTAATGTCTTTAATGTCTTTAATGTCTTTAATGTCTTTAATGTCTTTAATGTCTTTAATGTCTTTAATGTCTTTAATGTCTTTAATGTCTTTAATGTCTTTAATGTCTTTAATGTCTTTAATGTCTTTAATGTCTTTAATGTCTTTAATGTCTTTAATGTCTTTAATGTCTTTAATGTCTTTAATGTCTTTAATGTCTTTAATGTCTTTAATGTCTTTAATGTCTTTAATGTCTTTAATGTCTTTAATGTCTTTAATGTCTTTAAACATGTTTAATGTCTTTTATTATATTTTTATTATTATTTAATATTAGACTTTTGTTTAATGCGTTAGTTAAATTTATATTTAAGTGTATGTCGGTCGCTTTTTCTTTGTATTTCTTTGTCAAATGGCAGCTGTGTATTTGTTTTTATGTTAGCAGTTTTTATTTTGTGTATTAGTATATGTTGGTTAAATTTTATTATTTCAGCTACTTCTAATAGGTCCGAAAATCCAAATAAACAATTTGGGGGCTAGTAATACGTTGTCCAAAATTGCAAGAACCTCAAAAACAATGTGTTAATATCCACATGAAAATAAAGTCAAAATAAGTTTCAATAAAACAAACGTGAAAAAATATCACTGATAGCAAAGCACAGAACCGCAAATAATGTCGAAAATTACCAAGATATATGTCCAAATATCCTAAAACCAGATTAGTTGGTGCGTCATACAGAAATAAGTTATACAGGTCTGAATAAAAGCTCATATTCATCTTAATTTCATATGATTTATTCAGACTAGTATTTAGATACTTCTTGTTTAAAACATAAATAACTCTAACCTATTGTATAAACTTAATCGATGTCCGATATTCTAGGCAAATAAGTCAATCAGTCGTCAAGTAACAACGAACCCTTGAACCCATGAACTCATGACCGGTCTAGTCATTATAAACCGATTAAAAAGTGATTAGGATGACATTAAGAAAAGCCCAGCAGACGAATTCCGAGACACATAGAAGAAAAAGGCTCTCAACCATACCCTTAGTATGGACAATTGCGGAACGACCAATCAAGCCAGACACATCACCGTCTTCGCCTATACAACATTCTTTAACATCATACAATTAACAAAATTTAAGTTTTAGTCCTCAGTTATTGCTTCAATTATTTCTAAACTACTTTCTATTAAGTCTCTAATAGTTGGTATTTCGCAGTGGTTCCCCCTAAACATAGGCAGCATCGACTCGGCAACTGTACCTAAACAGTAGATCCCACCCCACACTAAAATGATATGTAGCGCAGATCCTGCGCGCTGATGCGAATGTATGGGTATAGCTAGCTGAATCTCTGATATAAGACCTACAAGCTAAATGGAGCTTCTCTAGTTCCTACTGCGTTTCTGAATCCTCAAACAACTCAGTTCAGCCCATTTGGTTTTCCTTGATCTTATAAATTCGTTGATGAATTATTTAAAAAAAAAATAACCTTCAAAAGATAGCTCATCAGACTGGTAGTTCGGTACTAATTACAATATTTAGCATTGTTTCCTTCAGCAGCGTTATAAGAAGAGATGTCAGCCGTGGTGGTGGTTATTCGCCTGATTCATATATATGGTTAAATATACCGGATATCCATTTATATCCATTGTCTTTGTCATTGAATCTTTGTCAGAAACCTTCTTTTGATTAAGTGTAGTAGAAATATTAACTTTACTCAAATCTGATATGATATATACATATATCTTCTTCTTCTTATGGTGCCTATCCGTTCCGAATGTTAGCGACCATCATTGCGATTTTGACTTTGTTGGCCGCGGCTCTGAATAGGCCCACCGTTGTTGCGTTGAACCATGTACGCAGGTTTTTTAGCCAAGATGTTCTTCTCCTTCCTGGTCCTCTCTTTCCTTCTACTCTGCCTTGCAGGATCAGTTGTAACAATCCGTATCTTTGATTGTTCCTCATAATATGTCCCAAGTATTCAATTTTCGAGATTTTATCGTTAGGAGTTCTCTCTGATTGCCAATTTTTTCGAGGACATCTTTGTTGGTCACGTGCTCTGTCCAAGAGATTTTCAAGATGCGTCGGTACAGCCACATTTCGAATACTTCTAGTTTTTTGCAGCTTGCTTCTGTTAAGGTCCACGATTCCACCCCATACAGGAGTATGGGTAGGAAGTAACACTTTAGTAATCTGATTTTCGTTAACAGGAATAGATCGTGGGTTTTGAATAATTTTGTCATCTTGAGAAATGCAGTTCTAGCCTTCTCTATTCGGCATTTAATTTCTAGTGAGTGGTCCCATGTTATTGATTGTTGTTCCGAGATATGTGTATGTTTGTACTTTTTCGATAACTTTACCGTTCACTATTAGTTGGCCAGGATGGTTGGCGTTTTTTGATATTACCATGTATTTTGTTTTCTTGATATTAAGTGAGAGTCCAAATCTCTGACTGGTTTCCGCTATTCTGGTCATCAGCTCCTGGAGATTTTCGAGGTTGTTCGCAAATACTACTGTATCATTAGCGTATCTTATATTGTTGATGTACTCTCCGTTCATCTTTATACCAGTGTCTATGTCTATTAACGCTTCTTGAAAAATCTGCTCTGAGTATATGTTGAATAGTATTGATGATAAAACGCATCCCTGTCGGACGCCTTTTTTGATTTGTATATCTTCTGAGATTTCCCCTTGAATACGTATTGAGGTTGTTTGATTCCAATATAAATTGCCGATGATTCTTCGATCGCTGTTTTCGAGTCCTATGTTTTTTAGTATTTCCATAAGCTTGTCGTGTTGTACCTTATCAAATGCTTTCTGGTAGTCGATGAAGCATGTGTGGACATCACAATCGAAGTCTCTACATCTTGGACTTGGACGCTGAAAAGGGCTTCTCTTGAACCTAGTGCGTTTCTGAATCCGAACTGTGTACGGCTGATGTGTTGTTCACATATCTTGACTATTCTGTGGTAAATTATTTTTAAGAACAGTTTTAGGAGGTGACTCATTAAGCTGGTCGTGAGCTATTCGCTGCAGTATTTGGCACTCGGTTTTTTAGGTATAAGTATATATGTAGATTTTAACCATGGTTTGGGTATTTCTCCTGTGGAGTATATGTTATTAAATATCTTCGTTAATCGTTTGACCCCTTCGACATCAAATAGTTTAAGAAGCTCACTGTAGGTGTTATCTGGGCCAGGAGACTTGCCGTCTTTGAGTTGCGTTAATGTTTTTGTGACTTCGTCATCTGTGATTGTCATGCCCTTAGGATTATTGGGTTCCACGGATTGTTTGGTTCTAGTGTCTTCGAAACGTTCGGTTATGTATTTCTTCCAGGCTTCCATTTTTGTCGACGATGATCTTGCCATCTGTTGTGTAGTCTACCAGTTGTATTGGTTTAGTATATTCCTGCTGTTTCTCTGATTTTTTTATGCATGTTAAATGAGTCATATTTCTTTTCTAGGTCTTCTATCTCTTTGCACTGTATTCTGAACCAGTTCTCCTTTGCTATTCTTATGTTTTGCCTTATTTGTTTTTGAAGGTTCTTGTATTTTGTGGTGTTATTTTTTGCCTTCCTTCTTTCGTCCATGAGTTGTAATATTTCATTTGTCATGCAGGTTTTCCTCCTGGTTTTTTGTCTGTTAAATATTCGTCTCCGATCTGATTGAGGGTGTTAGTTTCTCAAGGGTCGTCTCTGTGTTGTTCGATGTTTCTATCTCCTTGCAGCATTGAGTTATTAAGCTTGTTACTGTTTCTTTAATATCAGGTTGTTTTAGTCTTCTCATGTTCCACCTTTTTGTGTTTATTTTTCGAGCAACTTTTTTGAGTTTTAAATTGAATCTTCCTACTAGTGGGTTGTGGTCTGACGATATATCAGCACTAGGGTAGGTTTTAACTGATTGGCAGCTATTACAGAGTCGTTTGTTCACTAGTATATAGTCGATTTGATTTCTAACGACGTTGTTGAGTTGGTCTTGGGGCGATATCCATGTATATAGGCGTCGTGGTGGGAGTTTGAAGATGGTGTTCAGTATTACGTACTCTTCTTCCTCTGCGAATCGTTTAAGTCTATCTCCGCGTTCATTTCTTACGCCCAGTCCAAATTCGCCGATATATTCACCGCTTTTTCCCTTTCCAATTTTGGTCACCCATGATTATTATCACTTCATGTTTGTTAAGCTGCTTTATTGTGTCTGATAGTGTACCGTAAAGTTCTTCCACTTCTTCATCGGGTTTATCGTAGGTGGGGGCATATATTTGAATAATGTTTGTCTTCACTGGGGTGCTGTTTAATTGTATGAGTAGCATTCTTTCTGATATTGGTGTGAAGTTTGTGACGGTTTGCCGTATTTTGTTGGATATTATCATCCCTACCCCATGGACATGTTTGTTGTCTGCGTTTCCAGAGTAATAGACTGAGTGATCGTCGATTACGCAGTATCCTGAACTGGGCCATCGCATTTCGCTAATTCCCATTATGTCTATATTGAGTCTATTCATTTCTTGGATGGCATTGTTAATTTTTCCTGCCTGAGACATTGTTCTTGCGTTCCATCTGCAGATCTTCATAGGTGATACCTTATTCATTTTGGTAGCGACGTTTAAAACTGTCTCCCCCGGAGATCCGATTGGGAGACTTGAGACTCCGGAATAATTTGCTCTAAACTTCGCCATGATGATTGTACTAGAAATACCATTTGGTCTTTAATGTAGTGGTTTTTCGTTGCCTTCTGCATCCTTATGCCGTTGACCATTTCATCGGTTCGTCCGCCATTGTTGGCTCTTCCACCCGGAGCTGTTGGCCACAAGAGTTGGATTGCTTATTCTGGCAATTGTTCGCTGTTTGCAGCCGCCCACCCTTGATCAGACGCTGCTGCTGTGCTAGTTTTGGTCCGCCCGGGTATTTAATTTCCCCGGTACCTGCTATATCTAGCAGGTTTTCCCCTATCCGCCACCTGGGGAGGCGTCCGATGAAGGACGAGCAACCTCACACGGAGATGTATATATATATATATATATATATATATATATATATATATATATATATATAAATATATATATAGAAGACTTACATTAAAAAATATTTATTTAGATAGTACATTTTGTGGATTAATTGTTTGACGGTTTACTTGTCGCAGCCACCAATGCTAAATATGTAAATATTATTAGACTCTAACAGGACTGAATTGAATCATATTAGAGCATTTATAGACATAAATATACTTTTATGGGTGCTTACCTAGTTTTATAATATATTCAATTTGGCTAGTATAGTTTGGCTTTGAAATGTAATTATATTGTGCACTTTAATTAATTGTGTTATATATGTGGATAACTTTATGAATTTCGGTTTTTGTATGTTGTTAATTTATATTTTAATGTCAGTTATGTAATGTAGCTCATATTAATTACAAAACATAGAACATTCGACATCTCAGCGAATAATGGCGGGGAATAAAGCCACGATTCTAGATAAATGAAGAAATAATTAATTAAATATTTTTCCTGCATAAATATTAAGTAATATTGATATTTTATAGTTTCATAGTTAAGTTTACTACATACAAATCAAATTATAAATACATTAATACACGTAATAGATTTACATGATAAAGCATGTAATAAGCGGAAGTGTTATGATTAGATAAGGCAGCTCTATATAATTAAATAAAGTTATGATGTGTTGAATGGGCTATTTTCTGGTACTTTATCATACACGACGATGTTAATATGCATATTAAAATTATAATTGCGCGCACGACATGAACGAATTAATTAACAGCATGACATAAACTGGAAAGTGTAATTTGTAACAAAAACCACATAAAAAGCTAATCAAGATGTGCCACGGGTAGTTAAATGCATATTTAGGTAAATTCACCGTAGGAAGCGTGCATAATAATAAATGCGAGGCGGTCAGATAATAAACTAATCTAATATCAAGGCGGGCTGTCAAAACAAATAATTAAAATGAAACCGAATAATAAGCGCAGGGCGTTATTAAGTGCATGTCAGCAATTAAAGATAGTGATAGAACATTAAGTTTTAAACATATTCAACAGCTGCTGAAATTATACGTTTGAGAAATGTGGAACGTGGTTATGCTTTCTGATGATATAGATCTGAGTTATGGTCGGCAGTGACGTACTCCCACACCCGCGGTGAGCCCTTCCGGCCGCCATCATTGAAATTTAATTCATGCACGCTTACTAATTACAGATATGTTTTACAGGCTGCACTGGTTGGTTATTCATAAACGGTTGAGGAGAACTAACAAATCTACGAGGTAATAATAATAGTCTTTATGATGGGACGGTCTGTTGCTTCTTGCCGGCATCACTCTTTAAGTTAGTACATTTATTACGCACACATTTCCGCGTATGTATATTTATTATGATTTGCATACAATATACGTTTGGGTTCGTGGGTTGCGTAGGCGGAAAAAGTGTCTTATACGATCCGGATGTGCTGATGATAAAGTGCTAATGCTTACATGGTTACGTCGGATTCACCTGTTCACCCTTTGGCCGTTCCTTCCACCCTTCACCTCAAGCAGGTGATATCCCAACCTGTGTGCGTACGCTGTATGACTTATGTTAAATTCAAGTGTTACACGCGAATGCCGCGCCATAAATCGAAACCGGTACAGTTTATTACGGTGTGTGATTATGCTTTCTTGAAGGGGCCCGGAAATTTCTTACAATCGTATTTCCGTTCATATTGTTACAGCCATTTTTATTTTCTTTGTAACGATAACCGTAGCATTTTTATAAGAACCTCTAATTATTTCGTTTCCTTAACAAGTGGAATTAAGTTATTAATCGTGTTTTACATATTAGTGCACTTGTAATGGTGTAATCATGTCCGTGGATATGCCACTTCCTACTATAATCGCCGACAGCAAATGTGAATATCATGTCCCACAGTTGACCGCGGTCATTCTACTCTCGTCGCTCTCACGCCGTGCCATCCTAAACAATGCGCGCTATAAACTCATAATTCCGAAACTATTAAACGATAATTTACTAGAGCACTGTACCGTTACTGCTACACATTTATACACTACGCCCGCCCTGCAATTGTGGACGTTTAAAAATAGGGAACTACTTAACAAACACAAACAAATACTATCATTATATTATAATTCCTGCCATAACAAACCGCAGTACTTAACCGGGGAATGTGCGAGAAACCAAACAATGCTACTACAGAAATCAGTTACAATTCTATTTCAAGGTGTTTAATGAATTATTTTTAAATATTACTACTATCAGGTTTATTTATTACCATATATACCAAAGTAGTTTAAATACCTATTACTTAAGAAACCACAAAACATTTTCTTATGGAAATCAGTATAAAGAAAGTAAAGTTTTTAAGTTGCAACTTTATACAAAACTGTACATATTTAGATTCATTAAAAACACGCCACTAAAATAATTCAAACAATATCATAAATTAAACCGAATGTCCGTACAATATTAAATTTCAATTACAACGTTAAGAATTACGAATGCGCCGTTTGCGTCAATGATATTTGTTTATCTGGTTTCATTAAATGTAAAATAGACATAATCCCCATTGCAGTTCTTTATTGTTATTGGGGACATAAATAAGCTATAATTGTGGAGACATGTATTTACGTAATATTTAGCACTTGTAATTGAACATAAATACAATTTATTTATACAAATGAGCAGATGTGGAGGGATAGTCTTGTAATGTGGAATACGCAGCTGGATTGTATACCTGTAGTCCGGTGATGTATGATGAAATTATTAAAATTCGCGTATTCATTATACTTTAGTAATCGTGAATCTGAAGTTATCAGAATTATATCAAATGTACTTAATGTGTTTAACGTTAATGCATATAACATTCAGATTATTTAAATTTCCATGCAAATATTTTATTTAAGTTATTATATTCACTGTTAATTAAATTCCATGGTAATTAAAATGTAATAAATATCCCCAGAGGCACTTTGTGAATTATTTATATCCGAGCATTTTGAATAATGACCTGGATGAATACAAAATGTAGTCTGTATGACTGCCGACGTGAATTAATTGTAAAATATTTCTAGTTAAGATTAATTTACTGTACGGTCAAATTAATTAGTTGTTTTTAGATAATTCAAGGGAAAATTAAGCGTGCATGTGGAGTAATCAATCTCAAGACGTTCTTTACAAAGGGAACGCGCGTATGAATGAAAGCATTATCAAAACACATTCACTCGTTTTATTTACAAAACAGGCTAAATTTAGAACTAGTAATTATTCCCTTTTACAAAATAATCATCCGGACGATCTGATCTATTATTTTTACCGCCGGTAAGGTTTTATCTCTCGTCTGAACTTTCGGAATGAAATAAATAATATCGCATGCATGGTGGGCGATGGTTGCGCGCGATAGTATACAAGAAAATACGTGAAGTATAACGCCAAATATATATGATCAAAGATCGATAACAGCTACGACTCCTACATATTCCACGGCCACAACTTTATCGAGATATTACTAAAATATTACAGGTATTAACCTATAACAGCAATCAGTACCGCAAATACCTGTAACATAACTCACGTGTGACAGCCACCCCCGCTATATTCCCGCCGCACACATATCATCTCTCCCTCCCGAGATCCCGATAATATGATGTTATAGCCCGTCACTGCACTCAATCATCCAACTTCAGAGCTATAGCTACTTTCTATCGCCTTCAAGCCCGCGCGCAAACCACGGGGTTTCGCAATAACATATGTAGCTACACTAATACCGTCTGTCATAAACATATACCGCACGTAGCCACTTCAACACGCAAATCCAGTTATTGATTATTGAAAATATAAAATTGACATGAATATACTGCCAAATAGAAGATGGAAATATGAAAATAAGATTATTTAATACGAACACATTTCACATTATTTTTACCTATTACTATTTTAGTTCTAAATACATATACATACTAGCATTCATAATTATTATTTCAATGTATTGTATTGGCATTGTTAATTAGTAAATATTCTTTCTATATTAATTCTGATGTAACACCATCTCTTCTTTAATTTGTTTATAAAATAACCCTGATCATAGAATATATAATTGAATCATATATTTAACCGTACTGAATAAGAGATTGGTTAATACTAAACAGCGACTACCTACATAAAATAGATAACTATGAAACATAATTCAATACAAGGGAATTAGAGGAGGAGGAATAGCATTATGTAAGATAAGATAAGATAAATTTATTAAGCAACATTATCATTACATGTAATTGTTACTATATATAATTATTATGTTACATGTCAACAAATATAATGTATAATAAAATGCACCTATTTATAGTACATGTCAACAAATATAATGTATAATAAAATGCACCTATTTATAGTTTATTAAAAAGTAAATCTAATTCATTGATTGTACAAATAATAATATCGTGAACGGCAGGCAAATCATAGAAATTATCGTCTAGCATATGAATAAATATCTGGATATATATGAAGTAACTTGTATTTAATATTAAAAATAATTACGAATAAAATTACTTAGCTGTTCTACAAGCAATGAATATATAAGCATAATAGCGCATCATTATTCTGTAACTTATTAAATTGAGCGTAATTTCATACTTCGTAAATTCTCTCTTTATATATATATATATATATATATATATATATATATATCTTCATTCATATGTATGATTCCATCAATTGTGCAGAGCTTAGTGTATTAGTGTATCCGAAGTGTGTTTCTCCTGTATTATTGATTGTGTCTCTAACAGTTAAGATCTACTTTACGGCAATTTTAGTTCCTTAAAATTGTTGTTCTTTCTAAATACTGGTTGTAGAAACTGGGTAACCAGGTTTGCATCATTTTCAAGGTTCTTAACAACCATAAACTTGTTTTCGAATCAATCAGCGATATTAATGTGCAAACTTATTTTAAATTCTTTCGTTACTACTTTTCCTATCTCTTCGGCACGATTCTCATTCACACAATTCATCAGATTATGAGGTTTGTAAGGTTATTATATCACATTTTAAATGTACCTGCTAACATGCCTCATGGTTGATTTTATAATGCTTACTTCCGATTATCTTCAATCTGTATAGGGCAATAAGACCAAGGGATTTCCGCCAGGAAAGGGAGAAACTCAGAGGAGTTGAAGCAATAGGTAAACTGTCTGCAAAACTCAACTGCAAAAATTCGCCCGACATGAGATTGAACTAGTATTTTGATGTTCATGTTAGCACCCAAGTTCTATTTCAAAAGGTGTTCCATAGAGAACAACAGCAAACTGATAGAGACAGTGAATAACGTAGGTATAGACGATACAATCTTAAGAATTATCAATAAAATGATTCAATCTATCAAGAGACTGAGGCAGTCAATCTATCAAGAGACCGAGGGAATCGGTATATCAAGAGACCGAGGGAAAAGAAAGAAACATAGAGAAGGGGTATTCGTAGCTGACAAAATATAAATCAATAATGCTATAGAAAACTTCTATAACAAAATTACATCATCCCAACATGAAGCCAGATTATATCGTCAATATCGGCTCAGATCTAATGACTGACACAAAAAGAGACGAATCAACACCAAAGCACACAAAAAGTAACTCGGTTGATGAATAAGTGCCTCGACAAAGGTAAAAGCATGGCGAAATGTAGAACTATAAAAAATAAAGATGACAGGAAGTTACAAACTACCTAATCAGCTTGTTCTCACTACTAACAAAAATAATATCCAATCGTGTATCCAGCAAACTGAACCCTCGCCAACCGGTAGGCCAGATTTCGGGTAGGATTGAGCACAACCGATATCTACAAGCCATACGATACTCGATTGAAAAAACTTCAGAATACAATGACTAAAAGATATAGATATTTATAGATTATTATTATATCCAGTGAGTTACTATCCACGTATTCAAAAATATATACAATAGTTAATCGGTAAGTTTTCTTCAGCGAACCGGTTCGATGCCAGTAAACGTATTCCTAAAACGAACATACTATGATTAAATCGCGGTGAACTTTTAGGTTGACCGGCCTGACATTGCAGTTAAAATATCCCTGTAGAATTTGTCGATATTTATTTGTTTATTAGATACATAATTGTAATTGTGTGGAGGAGTTCGTCTACGCCATTCCAGTAGATTGTCCTAAATTTCGATGACAGTTTTTTGCGGCTTATTCATCCAAGGATTATTAGTTTTGGCGTTGAATTGTTTGCAATATTATTCTATCGTGACCTATTCTGCAGAGGATTTCGTCATTACGAGTTTTGATTGTCTCGGAGAGGGGGTGGTCTGAACTGACGTTCAAATGCACCACGGCCGCGGTGGGCTCAGTGGTCAGGGCCCCAGAGACCGGGGTACTGTACTGGCTGCAGGACTCTCAGAGGAAAAACCGAGAAAGGAACGAAGAGGCGAGAGACTTCTCAAAGCAAGAACTCGCACCTGGGGGCTGTGATATGGCATCCACACCACTGAGGCTCCTAGGCGCGACTAGGCGATCACTAGGAACGTTAGGTACTTCTCCTCTCTTATAGCTCTGAGTCTCCACGTTGGGGGCCGACAAAGTGGCCAACAAGCAACAGCCGAAGAACACTCAGTTGAACCCACATACCCTAGACAAAGACAAATTGGAAGGTACCGGGAAAAGTACGATGGAAGTACTGCTGTCGAGGATGTAGGCCGCGTGCACGGTGGCTATGAGAAGAAGTGAATTCAGGGAGACCAAAAGAGCGGTGTACTGGTGATCCGAGTGTTTCCGTGCACAGCGACGTAGCGTCCGCGATCTCCACGATTAGCTTGCGGATCTTTAAGTAGCTCCTGATCATTCTTAGTGCATCACATCTCTCCATTGTCCTACCCCAGTGGACTATTTTAAGGCGTTACGCTCGTCAATTGTGACAAGCGCACAGAGCGTATGATTTCTCCACGACCCACCTCTGGCCAGTTTCATCACATCCAATACTGCCTCCATGGCTTGGATAGTGGACCTTCCCGGTCTAAAACCGTATTGTCGGGCCGATAGCTCCCCAAGAACAGGTACTCCAGCAGCATGCCCATGATATCGAGCATACACATCGGTCGGTATGCTCCTATGCTCCAGGGCCATCCAGGAGCTTCCCTGACCTAGGGATCAAGACCAGTCTGGCCCTCTCCCATACATTAGGGAAGACTCCCCTCTGCATCAACCCGCTTATCACGTCCTGAAACCGATCTGCCGCCAGCTTAACAGCTTCCAATGGAATGCCATCCTCCGTGAACTGGGTCGTGTCTTCTGGTGTTTGGTTAGTGTAGACATCCGCCGCCAGTCCCTCCTCATGCTTTACCGCTTTACCGCCCCAGGGAACAGCCCCAGAATGATTTTGTTTAGCTCCTCTGGACTAAGCCTCGGTCATGGCGAATTTATAGCCTTGCTTCTATATATCCTTCCCTATGGATTCAAGGAGGTCATCCCAGCATCTTTTCTTAGCGCTCTTAATGGCTGTACTAATGGTGAAGTGAGGTGTACTCCCGGCGTGCAGCCGGTTGGGCCGGCGAGGTGGTGCCTCTAGAGAGGCGGCGGAACTCTGCCGAGAAGCAAGCAAAGAGCACCATAATCCATAGAGGAGGATGTATAGGGACTGGGCTATAAACTCTCCCTCTGGCGACTGTGGGCGAGGCGTCCCCCGCCGAGGCTTATTTCTAGGACACACTTAATTGCATTTTTAAACCTGCTGTTGATCAGAATGCAATCAATTTAGTTAAGAATTACATGTCCTTGATTATCTCTCGGCGATGCCCATGTATATAAGCGCCTCCTTGGTTGTTTGAATAGCGTATTGGTCACTATATATCCACCACTCTCACATAATAGTTTGTCACCTCTGCCATTCCTCTCTCCAAGTCAAATCTCTTCTGAGACCTGGTGTTACTTCTTGTCCTACTCTAGCAATAAGATCTCCAATAATGATGTTAACTTTGTTTCATTTTAGTATATTGCATTATTTCATCAAGTTGCTGGTATAATTCTTCTATTTCATTTGCTGTACTATACTTGTATAATATTTATGCTTGTGTTTGAACATTCTTTAATTTACCTACTTGGTATAAGGTTGTAATGTTTCACGTAGCGACACGATTTTAGTTTGGTATTGATTGGTTTGGGAATATTAGGTGGGTTTATTCCATTTGTGACACAGGGATTTCGCAAGCCGATGACTCAAGATATCCTGTAGGCATTTTGAGGTCGCTTGACGTGTTCCGATCACAAGTGCTTAATCTTTGTTTTGTTTCTACTAGGCATGCAATCTTTGATAAGAATATTCTTAAGGAACTTTATGAATACAGTAGTTTTCTATTGCTTTCTGCATCTTTCCGCCGTTGATCATACTAATTCCTCCACTTGTGGGCCGATTTCTCGACCCAAGTTCAAAATAATCCGCTCTTCCACCCTCCACAAGGAGACTTAGAGGTGGAACTCTTATACCGGTCGGTTCCTCGGTCTGCTTGGTCGTGGACTGCTTATTCGTCACGGAAGTTCCTTGTTTATTTCGCAGCTGACCTCTATATCTGGAGGTTGTTCACTATCCGCCATCTATGGTGGTAGCTTGCAGCAAAACTCCATATAACTAATACTATGCAATTTTACAAAATGTGTTGCATTTATGCATAATAAAGTTCTTTTATTGGTGTAGATATTGTTTTAGGATGTCATAACAATATTAGTAGATATAACGCAAAGTGATGTAAATATATGAATTTCAGTCACCAAATAATATATTATTTTTAATCATTTTTAATCGATGATAAGTTTTCTTTAGTAGAATGTACCACTGGTACTATGATATTTTTATATATATATATATATATATATATATATATATATATATATATATATATATATATATATTGATTATTAGATGGTATATTCATTATGTTCAAATTCATAATTATAACATATGATCATTGTATTGATGAAAATATTCACTATTCGATCCCATTGGCAATTTGGAATTGTATTATTGCAAAATACATTCGTTGCAATTGTATATCAGTACACATTGAGTGAGACAAAATTAATAAAAATTCACTAGTCAGGCTTTCATAATCATAATTGTTAATATATTAAGTATGTGGTGATATTATTATTAAAATCAATGAGAAACTAGTATTAATATATCACAAATAAAACTCAATTCACTAAGATAAATGGTGGTTGGTAAATCTTTCAAAGCGAAAAAGTGTGGATAGGAGAGTAGTCCTAGAAACGGCGACCTGGCGTATGGATGGCAGTTATTGTTTGTAAAAAAAATAATAATATAGTAGAAAGTGCTAACCCTATAAAGCTTAAGTTAGAAGTTTCAAAACGCGTTGTTTGGTATTGGTTTGCCATCAGCCATCAATAGTGAACGCTCTCAGTGAATTTGTAAACATGTAACAAAATTGTCATCGTTATGTTATATAATACAAGAGGCATAATACCATCATTTGAAAGGTCTCAGTCTAACCAATATCAAAGACGAGCTAGATTCTACTCTGGAGGAGTCTCCTCCTGTTTAAATTAATAAAATATTGGGTGGCAGAGTTTAAACGAAGCCGTGCAAGCTGTCGAGACGAACATCGCCGTGGTCGATCAAATGAGGCGACCATGCCGAATAGAAGAAAACCCACAAAATGAAGAAACAGTGAACAAAATAGACTGAAAGGGGAGAATCGACTCGAAAAACGGCAGACAGTTTCATACGCGTGGGATAATTTACATTGATTATCTTCAAAAAGGAAAATGGTGAATATTATGTGAACTTATTGCAGTCATGAAACAAGAAAAAAAAACAGCTGCAGTTCGTGAAAAATAAAGTTTTATCAATACACCAGTTCAAAGATCCGGTGAGTTAAAGAATTGCTTTCTCACATACCCTATTCGTCAGATTTTTAGCCCCTCCGATTATTTTGCCTCTCCAAACTTAAAAAATGGCTTGGTGGTAAAGGCCAACAATGATGAAGTGAAGTCTGCATTAGAGGGCTAATTTAAGAAAGTCGTAGGTTCTCACAATAAACAGGATATTGAAACTATTGCTGGGAAAAGTATCTAGTTAAAAGGAGAATATGTTGAGAAATAAAGATATTTTTTCTCAAAATTATTGTGGGTTCTTTCTTAGGTCGAGTACTTCTGGGTCTACCTTCGTACACACATGTGTTCATAAATATTACTCTAAAAAAGCTCTACTGAGATTTGAATTAACTATCTTTACTACAATAGTGGCTAGCATGTTGCTAACTACACCATATTTAATATTTTTTAGAAACTATAATCAGAATAGGGTAGTTAGTGTCAGCCGAGTCATCTACGGTGTAGTTGGTAACATGTGATATCTAGAGATATAATTTCAATTCTCATCAAAGAGAATTTTCAGATAATAATAATAAATGGCCCAGCTGAGTGGCATAGGTTGGCGCCTCTAAACACTCGTCTCGTACCGAGTATTGGGGGGCGTAAGTTCAGACCCCATCGGGACGAATTTCGTGAATCACTGTTCACCGGTTTTCAGAGGTTTTATGTGAAGTTAAATACCAGGTAATTAAACTCCCCATGCGTCTTTCTTTACCGGCGGAATAGCCTAACGGCTAATAGTCCTATAAAGATAAAAGTTTTTATTAATAATAAATTTAAAATTGACAAAACTGTGCATGTGCTGATCTCCGTATACACATGTTATAAATAAATAAACGGAACATTTTGTTGTTCAGTTAGATTATATACTCTTTTATAAAAGGTAACATATAACTCAATAACAATTCCAAACAAGGAAAAGCGCACGCCGCGCCGGTTCTAGTTCTAGCAAAATGTCCAATTACGTTCGTTCTCCGCACTACGTCATAAGCGTGTTATATGTTTTATACTTTTAGATCAACATCTAGAATAATTACATGAATATGTATGTTCCACCATGCTGTATTCCATTTGAACCAATCCGACGGCGCCCACGTTTCCCCATTCGAAACCTAATTATTATTAATTAGATGGATTTAAATTATACGCAGGCTTATTTGTTACATTTATTTCATAAAGCATGGAATTTTACACTTGGGTAAGTAACAAATTATATGCCATAAAGATTCCAATCTTCATACTAATCCGTCGGGGAAATTAAAATTTGTTAAATTCCTCACCCGTTGTGATAATTAGTGCCGAATTATTAAACCGAATTATGAAAACCGCTGATATTAAAATACGCAGGAATGTCGGCCACAATAATATATAACTGATATGTATTTTGAGCTCCCATAACTAATTGTGCACCTGCTCGGAAACGATCATTTTTTGTTCAGTTTCAAACATAAAACTTAATCTTAATCGCTGAAAGCGTTTAAAATATTTTCATGAAACCCAACAAAAGATGTGGATGCTGCCAGAATACGCGAACGCCGGGTGTGTATCTATAACTCACCTCCTTTATGTAAAAATTGTGATTTGAACCTGTCAGCGCGTTAATAGCTGTGTAGCGTTTTATTGTGTTGCCTGAATATTGTTTCTGTCTCGTTTATTGCCGAGTTATGTGTTTTTGTTGGCGCCGCCTTGGATTCAATTCGAAATATATTATGGGAAATAGGAAAAATAATCTGGTGTAATAATAGATATAAATATATATGTATCTTTTTATCGCTTATTATTGAATGTCTGGAAAACAGTCGATATTACGAACATAGTTTATACCACTGTATACTAAAGTGAAATATACATGTGCGAAATATCATTATATCAACTAATTGATTCTTTATGTATTCCGAAAAAGTTTTTGTTCGATCATGATTAGGACTAATAAAGTTTAGCAAAAATGCCGTATAACAATTGTATCGCTTTTCTATAAATTTGTAGGAGAGTATTGCCACACATTTTTATTCTTCTAATTCTGTGATAGTTACCATTATAAATTATTAATTTGTATATAATTATTTTGTGTTTAATCTAATTTTAAACTTTTTAATATTTATAACATCCTTATGTGACATGTGTAAGCTTATTGTATTAGAACTAAAATAAATAAAATATTGTATTTAACTTATTGCATTACATTTGTAAACACGTCCACATTTTCCGTAGAAACTTCTCTAATGCTTAAAAGTTGCTTATACAAACATCATAGAGTTATAGTCGTTTATTTTGCCGGTAGTTCCGCCCTTTACAAATTTATTTATGTATTCAAAAAATAAACAGCAAATGTGTAATCCATGACCAATATACCCAGCCAGACATCATTTTTAATAAATAAACGCCCATTTAAGCGCCAGCCTTGATTTTATTATTTTTTTACC
Source organism: Lordithon lunulatus (assembly GCA_963942505.1). NCBI lineage: Eukaryota > Metazoa > Arthropoda > Insecta > Coleoptera > Staphylinidae > Lordithon > Lordithon lunulatus. The sequence continues at coordinate 48,925,468 of OZ012667.1, read as the reverse complement.
AAAAGATTCAAACGTGTAGATTATTAATTGCTGCATTAAATAAACTCGGACTGCGGTTTTGTTCAGCAAATAGCATCATAAAGAGTGTCATCGTTCAATGACTGCGTCCTCACTCCATTAAGATGCTAGACGCGAGTTTGACACTCTTTTCGTATTATCCGTTCACATTATATACGAAATGGTTTTATTACCTTTATAAATATACACCGGCTTTCTGTATATAGACTGCTCATAATAACAATAACGAGATATAAATGGTAGGCAATTACTTATTGATTGGTTTGCTTGGTGTTAATTTCTGCGAACGAGAAGAATTCGCACCGTATTTAGATTTGCAAATCTCGTGTGCTATACCAGTTTTAAACGAATTCAGACGCGAGGGATAACTGCATTTTTAAAGCCGCTATTCATGTCGCCACGAACGCATGCACGTATATTTCAAGTTTATCTTAATTAAATATATACGATTAATGCAAAATTACACTAAACCGAATTATTTAAACTCGCTTGATTTTAATTTTAAATGTCACCTGATTAAACTGTGCTAGATATATTTGTTTTAGTTTATTTATATTTATAAATAACGTTATAAATTAACTATGGTTATAGGCATACATTTAGGCTGGGCGTATACAGTTTAGCCCATATTTTTTCATACGCAACAGATAGTTGATTATTTTGATTTATTTATTTAAGTAAATCCACTAAAATTATACTAAAATATTGGAATTTATCTATTATTGGAAACTTATCGGGACTGTCAATGCTAGTCTTTTGCGCTCACATTGGTATTTGTATATATAATATTTTGCCGGTAGGAGAAGAGCGATTTGAGAATATAGTTGGAAATTATGGATTAGGCCAGAGGAATGAACGCGAAGACACCTAGGAACATATAGTCAGAAAGCAAATAGATGTGGTCAATAAATGCAATCAAAAACATAAAGACATACCCAGAAGCAAACATAAATTCCGATCACATCCCAACTATCTTTGAAAACTCCACAAGTAAAAGTAACATATATTTGAACAAACTCAAAAATCCTGTTACTGTAAAAACTTATACTGACAGTCTAAACTCTGAGGAAAAAGATATATACTTATACTTGCGACAAAAATCTCACGAGATCCTTGTATGTTCATTTACATTATTACGAATTGACGCAATTTTTTGTCCTGCTATTAACTGATTTGTCAACATTTGCGCCTGCTACGTGTTTACACCTAATTATATATTTGAGCAAACGCTGCTCCCGTCCGCGTCGGTTTTATTAGGAACATGTAACCTACAAGACAAATTAGAAGAGCTGTAGCTGTGATAATTCATCATAATAACACAAAAGAAAAGAAAAAAGAAAGTGCTGGATTAGGAGTGGATTTTAAGAAGAGTTACTATACAAGTTTATTGAATGAATTAAAAATTAAATTTACAAATTCATTTAAATGTCTGCATCACATCTTTATGAATTTTTAATTGAATCGGTAGTTTGAAGAAGGGAACGAATCCAAAAATCAAATTTGTGGGAAATTGAAGGGAACTAGATTCTATCTCTTGAATTTCTACATGAATCTATTTTAAAGATTAACAAGATTTTTATTTAGGTTTGGCAATGTAGTAACCATATCCCGTTGTATCAGTTCATTATTTCGGCCGAGGGCAAGGACATGCGCTAAGCAGACATGTTTTCTGCAGATTCTTTCATTGTCATGATCGCCAAAACTAAAATAATTTTCAAATCTAAAAAACATATTTTTAAGGAACTAGTATAAACGTTTCACAGCAGTATAATATATTTTGTATACAAAGTTTTTTGTTTATTTATATTTTTTTAACTTGTTGTTTATACCTACCTTTTAATTTTTTCAATGGAACAGTGAAATCCCGAATGAAAATATGAAGTAGTTTTTGAGAAAATTACTGTCAACGATTGTATGTAAAAATATCCGGATAACAGCGTAATGATTTTTTTTTTACAAAAGTAATAAAATAAAATTGTGACTTGTCTAAGGACTACCGAACGAACCTACTACTAAATTCTAAATTTGTGTTTATAAGAGTTCCCCATCGGTCGTTTCGTACACCCTTCAGTTTATACTATGCCAACTCGACAGGTTTTACCCTTTAGAGTCAGTGTTCGTCAATTTTTTAATAGCTTCGATGTTTACATGCCTTTTAGCAATCTTCTTTATATTATCTTTTACCTCCTCAGTGGATGTCACTATTTTCAGCATTGACTAACTTTTTCCTTCAGTGTATTCTCCTCAGAACAGGTTGGCGACCATATGTTTAAACTCGTCCCGATCTTGTGCCAGTCGTATTAATACCGGAGCATCCTTGATTCCAAACCATTGTCAAAGGTTTTGTAACCAGGATAACCTCTTTCTTCCGATTCCTTGTTTGCCTTCTACTTTCCTTTCCATGATTAATTGCGGAAATTGGTATTTTTCATTTCAGAAGATGTGCCTGAAATATCCTGCTTTTCAGCGTCGTGTGTAGTTCTGTATCCTTGTCCATTTGCTTGAGTACCTCTGTGTTTCTTACTTTATCCGTCCATGAAATTTTCAATATGCTCCGATATAACCACATTTCAAAGGTTTCGAGTTTGTTCATGGAGGATACTTTAAATGTCCTTCCCTCGACTCCATACAATAAAACCGAGAAGTCGTAACACTTAACGGAACTCCACTTGATTTTGAGTGATAGATTCCTGTTACATACTAAGGGTCACAGTTTCTGAAAGATGCTTCTGGCTATGTCAATTCGTGCTTTGATGCTGTGGATCGAATCCCATTGTTCATTGAGCCAGCGCCCAAATATTTGAAGTTTTGAACTCGTTCAATTGGTTCACCGTTGATAGTTAGTGCAGCATTATTCGCGACGTTGTCCTTGCTAATAATCATTGGTTTTATTTTTGCGATGTTTGCTTTGAGTCCATATTCAGAAATAACTTGGTAAATTTGATCAGTGATAGACTTGCACTTCAGTCTTCAATCGTGTTGGCTAAGATCACAGAATCATTCGCGTTTCTGACGTAATTCACTGTTCTTCCGTTTACTTTTATTCCTTCAGTGCATTCATCTAGGGCAGTCCGGAATATGTTTTCAGAATATAGGTTAAACAGAATCGGTGACATAATGCATTCTTGTCGGACCACTCAATATTTGAAACTCTTCCGTTTGTTCTTGCCCGACCTTAACATGCGCTGTTTGGTTCCAGTAGAGATTCGTGATACGTGATACGGATGTCTTTCTCGTCGATGTTGGTTCTTTTAAGCATTTTAACTAATTTTGTAATAATGTTTAACATTGGCAAATGCCTTTCATAGTCTATGAAACAGGCATATACTGTGCGGCGCTGATCTAAGCATTTTTGGATTAAAACAATGCCTCTCTTGTACTGAATCAGTTCCTGAAACCAAACAGGGTGTCTCCGATGTCTTGGTCTATGTTTTCCATATTCGTATGTATCTGATACGTAAGAATATCTCCAATGCATCGCTCATGAGGCTAATGAGGCGGTATTCGTTACATCTCTTAGCGTTTGATTATTTTTGGGAGGGTAATGAATGCAGATTTTAGCAAGTCTTTACGAATGCATCCTGTACTGTAGATCTTATTGTACAAGCCATAGCAAACATAACAAGCCTTCATCGTTTATTGCATTGAAGAGTTCGGCACTTAGTTCGTCTGGGCTGCTTTTTGTGTCATGGATTGCTCACTGAAGTTCTTCTTTAAGAATGGTTGGTCCTTCCATCGTATCATCCTCCACATCTGAGATGGTTGGTCTGTTATCAGAAAACAGCTTATCTGTATATTCCTTCCACGTTCTTATTTTGTCCTTCTGCTGAACCATTAGTTTGATGTTTTGATTTATTAGTTTTCCATATTGGTTCTTCTTATACATATGTGTAATTTTTTTATTCATTTGTGCATGTTAAGGAGTGACATTCTTCTATTTCCAGTCATTTTGCGGATTTCATTTTTGATTTGTTTATTCAACATTTTGTATTCCCTTGGATGGTTCCTATGCTTTCCCCTTCTTTCATTAGTAGTAAAATTTTATCATTCATCCATTCCTGTGTGCGTTGTCGTTGGAACCAGCCTAAGGTTGGTTCTGCATTAGTCTTCATTGTTTTCGCCAGTTGTTGCCATGTTTCTTCTACCGATGTGATGCTGTTTAATATTATATCCTTCAACTTGGTGTTTAGGTTGTCAGCATACGTTTTCGATATGTCTGGGTCTTTCAGTTTGGTGCGATCTATTTTTTTTTCAGTTTTCAGGGAAAGTCGGATGGTAGCAACTACCGGGTTATGATCGGAGTGGATGTCTGCCCCTGGGTGGGCATGTTTACGCTTTTTATTGTGCTGCGGAAACGTTTGTTAACTATATCGATCTGGTTCTTGACTAAATTATCCTCTGTTTTGTGGTGACCTCCACGTGTATAGGCGTCTTGCTGGATGTTGGAACCAGGTATTACTAATCATCATGATTTGTTCTTGACAGTATTCCAGTAGTCTCCACGATCAGTCCTATGACCTAATCCAAGATCTCCGATTATGTCCTCGAATCTCCCTTTTCCTATCTTTGCATTGAAGTCGCCCATTATGAAGGTGATGTCTTGTTTCTGAAGAAACTTTATTACATGTTCATCATGTTATATAGCCGTTCTGTTTATCAGCTGTGAGTGCATATACCTGTATTATATTAGTCTTAACATGTTTAGTATTTAGTTATATCAACATGCATCTCTCAGAGCATGGTATGAAGTTCTTTATATATTTGTTTATATTGTCGCTTACGATTATTCCTATCCGTGTCGGTGGTATTTGTCTTCTTCTGGACTTCCAGAGTAATACATTGCAGCTCCGCCTGATTGACCTATTCCATTACCTGGCATATTCCCATGATGTCTATTTTCAGTCTCCTCATTTCATTTATACCGTTCCGGAGTCGTAGCGTTTTGACATTTCAAGTCGCTATTCTTTTTAAATTGTATAATTTGCTGCCTTTTTTGACCAGTTGTATTGTTTCTACAGGAGGCCCTTTCCCCACTTTCCCTGCGCTCTGTAGTCCATTTCACACCGCCAGATCCGAATATTTGACGGCGACGGTCGCTAGTCCGCAGGTACGCTTGGCATATTATCTGTAATTTCTGACATTAAGGTTTTACTAGGGAATATCCATGGGATCCTTAATGCAGTAGTTTCCCGTTGCCTTCTGCATCGCGATGCCGTTGGTCATTTGCTGACTGATCCGCCTTTAGGCAAGATTTCTCTTCCCAAGGACAAGAAACTGCCCTTACTCTTACCGGCTCTTCCACCCGAAGCTGTTAGCTGGCAAGAGGGGTCTACTTATTCCGGTAGACGTTCGGTCGACAGAGCCTCCTTGGTTCGATAGCAGGGTGCACCACATGGAGGCGAGGTTGCCATTTGGGCTGGGCTGGGTATTGATATTGCTATCACCCCTTACACCCCTATACCCTATATCTTATTATTATTTTGAAACGTCTGCATAATTTGAATAGTTGTTCTATTGGCACATCCCCATAGCTATGTTTATCGGTTTAAATATTTCGTTATAGATTAGTAATTTGTTAGTTGTTGTTTGTTCGGACTTTCTGCCCAGTAGAATTTTTTAGTCTTTGGCAATTTCTTTTGGTTTTTTCTTCGCGTGTACTTTCCATTTCAGTTTAACGTCCAGTATGAAGCCTACATTTTGTAGTTAGAGTATGGTATCTGGGTTCCATTGATAGTTATTGAGATATAATTGACTTTTCGATTCGTAAAATTCACATGTGTCGATTTATTTTCGTTGAGTTTTATTCGCCACTTCATTGTTCATATATTGACTTTGCACATTTTCTATTGACTCTTGTATGCTTTCTCCTGTTGGTATAAGGCCGGTGTCATCTGCAAAGGTTGCTATTTCTGTGTTTTCGGTATGTGGTATACATCGTATGTGTATAGTAAGTATAACACTAAATCCAATACGCTACCCTGTGGGACCCCTGCTTTATTCTCTTTTAATATTGAGTATTCGCTCCTTGCTTAACTCTGAATAGTCTATCTGTTATATAGAACTCTAGAATCTGGCAGTATTACACCGGTAGTATTTTGTGAAGTTTGATCATCAGTTCCTTGTGCCACACGTTATAGAAGGCTTGCTTTATATCCAGGAATACCGTTGTACATAATTTCTTTTATCTATCGCTTTTTCGATCATATCTGTTAATCGGTACATTTGGAAAATTTCAGAGTGTTTTTCTCTAAATCCGAATTGGTGTGTTGGTATTATTGATTTTTTGTTTATAATTACCCTTCGTTTTGAATAGTTTTTTCGAATATTTTTGATATTATTGGTAGTAGTGAAATTGGTCTGTATGATGTAATTACCGTAATTGATTTTCCGATATCATTACCTCCGCAGCTTTCCATATCTTTGGAACGTAGTTTAACCTTAGGGCAGTATTAATGATGTTTGTTATTTTAACTATACTCTTTTTGGGGAGTTCCTTAAGTCTACTGCCAGTTGTCAGATTAAACCCGGGCAGGATTTGTACATCCTCTAAAACTCTAGAGGATGAAATATGTTCAGCAGGTACTATGAAAAAAAATAATAGAGCATAGGACACATGCTCTTCACAAGGTGAAAGATGGCGAGAAACGCAGGGCTGCAAGCAATCAAAGGTAGCAATTAGGCAACCTTGTAAAATTGCAGCCACGGCCCGCCTTAATTTTCCTAGAACTAATCTGAAATTATTGATCAACATCCTAACTGACCACTGCCGGCTAAACAAACACCTACACACGATGGGTCTGGTGGACAGCCCATTATGTAGAGGGTGCAATGAAGAACTAGAAACAGCAGAGCATATAATATTCCTCTGCCCAGCTCTAATAAATACTAGGCATCAAATACTCAGGGAGTGCTGGAATAGTATGACCAGCATTGGCAACTCCTCACCCGCCATTGTTGCAGTTCACACGCAAAATTGACTGGTGGGACGAGTGAGTAGCCTTACAGGGAGGTTTCACAATGGCCTAAGTGTCTGTAGCTATGTTACCCTCCAGTCAACTATCCAGAACTATCCAGAAGCCCTGGCGCTTTTGTTTCATATCTTGTGATAGCTGCAATTTTTTTGGCTTAGTTCTTTTGATGTCTTCTCTTACTTCAGACAATAACATTTACTTGTTAGTTGTTGCCTTGAAATATTTGTTCTAGATAATTCGCAAATGTTTCGGCTTTGTGGTTGTCCATTCTTAGCCAATTGCCATTGTCTGCTTTTATTGGTAGCACTTGTATCATCAGTCTTTTTATATTCTTTGTGGCTTTCCAAACTTAATATTCGGACCCTTTTTCGTGTGCCAATCCTATTAAGTAAGCACTTTGATTTGACATTGATTCATTTTTAATTATTATATTTCCCTTTTTAGCTGTTGGCTAATATTATCCGGTGAGTTTTGTCTACAGCGGCTCTTGTCTGTTGCCATCTTTTTCTTGCTGTTATTTTTACTGCTAATCGTAATGAACTTGGATATGAAATTAATAATAACAAAGAATAGCTTAGAAAATAAATTAAATTGGTCTTAAATGTATTTAAGTTACTATACGAATATTAGTAATTAAAGATAAGTTTAATAGAAAGTAAAATGTAAAGCGCTTATACATTTTATTTAATGAATCTATTAATAAACAAAAATCAGTATTAATCTCATCCACAAAGTCATTTGAAATCAACTGTACGTCCATCTGTGCATAATTCAAGGTATAAACCGCACATTAAAACTACATAATTTTAAGATAACCAGTGCAATTTGCATAATAAATGATGACTTGGTCGCAATTTCTTTTCAATATAATAACCAATATAACAGATAACGCCCGGTTTGCGGAATAATTTAGCAATTTCGATACGTAAGTCTAGAGCCCGCTAACGTCATAATTTACAGCAAAATAAACGTGCGATACAATCGCAGCATATTTCAGCCGCATATTCTCCGCATACTGCACGTAATGAATTAAATTAAAAGGTGCCTGCAAAAAGGTGCACAATTGAACGGCAGCATTCACCAGACTTTTCGATTTTCAAGGGAAAATAAAAAATTAATCACATTTCACTTCATCTAATTTAAAGGTTGCTAATTAAAATCATTTAATTTGAACATAGGTGGATGTTTTAATTAAAAGTGCCCTTTGCAAACAAATCTTTGTTGTTGGAGTCTGCTTTGAATATCAAGTTCTGATCTAAAATCCGTTCCATTTAAAACACGCAACATTTTTGTAAAATCCAATATAGAATATAAATATAAATGTAATATAAATCAGTTCATTTCATGGACTTTTTATAACACGTTTGCAAACACATAAAGTGTTACCGCAACGCCACAAAAAGCATCCAAGTTATAGTGTCTGGCGTATAGTTATATAAACGTATGTTTTTTTCCCTCTCGCAGTTATGTGTTGTCTTTCCAACCTAAAGTCAATCACTAGCCTTTGCGGTCTCAAATAAAGTAAAAGTGTAAAATAAAGATAAAATCTTTATAGCAGAACAACAGCTAATATTACGAAAAAAGAGTACGTATGTGCAGATAACTCGATAAACCGATACCGCTGCGTTCTTCAATAAGGGCATAATTGCCCTCTTTTATTGAATGGCAAAGTAAGGCCATCGGAATCGCATAATCAATAAAGATATAGATAGGTCAGTATAATAACACATAACGTGTTCCGTCGCCGTGAGTTCGCCCTATGCATTTTATCCGATCAGATCAAGAACCCATACCCAGAACGCGTGCTACCGGATGATGCATGGCACTTTTTTATTATACTTATATATATATGTCACATATTGAATCAAAGCTCCGTGCAAAACTTATAATGGTTGTCCGATAATATCATTTGATAGATCGCCTTTGATTCACGAAGGTGATTTTTATTACCGGAATTCTATAGAAAGGCTGGATTACTTATCGGGACGTACAATAATAGTCTTTCGCTCATATTGGTATTTTTATATATCATTTTTTTGCCCGGCGTCGCTAGGAGATCATAGCGGTCAGCATTTATTTTATTGTGCTATTGGAATTTCCTTCGGAGGCTTGTCAAATTTATTATAGACATTCGTTGGAAATATTGGCATTTATATAATAACTACTTGAACCATATTCGCCGCTGAACATAAAAAGGAAATAATATGAAAAGTAACTATGAGAACAGTACCTACAACTAACTGTCGTTTGATATGAAATTACTATACATCATTTTGTTTCTTGCTCTAGCTGTATTGTGTATTGGGGATGTGTGTATTTCTTGAGCGATATGCCAACTAAAAGTCTTTTTTTGTGTGTGTAGATTGCTTTTTCTACTAAACGAAAATGATACCAGCATTATTTGATAATTTATTAACAATAGCAGGACCTAACCCAAAGAAGAAAATCATGAGGACATCATTAAATCATAAATCATATTACATAAAAAGTATAGTATATTTTAATCGTAATAAAAGAAATTTAATTCCTTAAATATTTATTCTGAGCATTAAAATTTGTAGTTAATAATAGAATAATATTTTTTTTGTAGTTGTATATAATCAAATTTTACACTAATTATAAATTTAATAAATCCAACAGATTGCACTTCGTGTTTCTCGTACACGACCGTTCGGAGACGAATGCTAAATCTATATGCATATTTAATAGCTCAACTGAATACATAAATCATTACTACAAATTCATTTTATTGCAAAATAAAAACGTTTTCCGCGTTTGGATTTTTCTTTTACGAAACTAACTAAATTATCTGAAAAAAACGTACGGTTTGAAATAAAACGCGGTGTGGTATATGCTAGGTTAGTGCACCTGATTCAGATTTATGTACCCGTCCTCATTGCGCCAAAACCATAAAGTGGAAGAAGGGTGGTTTTATTGTCGATACTCCGCTGGTGATGCTAACCCGATGAAAATATTTCACAATATGTATACAGCAGCAACACCCCCGCCGCCCACAGTTCCAATTTTATTCTTCGTGTCTGCGCTTCGTTCCATTTTATTATCAAATACAATATTGTAACATTAATTTCACTAATGGAACAGACAGAATAAAATAATGATTGCTTAAGTTACAAAAGGCAACTTTATAACGTTTAATGGATGTAGATTAATTTCATACAGTTTATGCGGCGCGAGTGCTGCGAGCGGATCGATTTAATTAATAACAATAAATTTGTTTTAATTCAAGTGTTTATCAATTCGCTCGATTGAATTATGGCGGCCGGGTTTATGTAAAAGTATATTTCGATTAAGTTGGAATTTATGGCAGCCCATAGAAATGTCACATAAATATCCGTGTTTGGATCGAAGTAAAAAGGGGTTTTCAGATTCGGCTTTCGCTGAATTTAAATATGTTTTAATAGGATTTCCCGGGGGGAGATGCGCTATTAATTATTTTATTGAACGCTTTAGAACGGAAGTCGTCGGGGGGAGGCTTACGGAACGTGAGGGTAGGTGGTATAATCCGTTGGAAGTCTCTAAGCAACGAAGCATAAGAGGCAATTTTGTCTGTTTTTGTGTGTAGCATATAGGAGGCCTTGGTGTGGAGTAATATGGAGATCGGATTGCCGCTTTAGTCCTAATCCGTTAATAGAGCGTCGCGGCGTCCGGCGTCATTTCACGCTCGACGCCCTCATTAATATCACAACCCCTAACTGGAATATGACTCGCTTCATCTACGCATATTATATTTAAACACACCCTTCTATTTATTACGCCGTATGCAGCGGGCGTTCTACCCTGTTATTAATACGGCTAATGTTTTTTAACACCCCCTTATTTGTTAAAGCATTTCCTTCCGACGTTTATTTTATATATTGCCATACCACTAATGACATGAAATCCATTAACTTATTGACTAATATACTATACAATTTTTCAAGCAAATTACTCATTTAATTGGCTCTATACTTCAACCACTTTAACACTAATGAATCTACAATATCAACCTTAATTTAAACAATTTTATCAGTGTAATTTATTAAATATGTACTATCTATAATTATATATTTGTTATTACATACATCAAATCAATACAGGAAATGTGAATCTATTTCTAAGCCCATATAATAAATATCATATTTATATTTGACTACCTATAAAAGATAACTCTATAACTCAAGGAGTCTATAAAATCACCCCTACGGCATAACTCAAGAGATGGATATTGGTGTCGTTTCCAATATAATATTTCTTTTGAACCCCACTACACCTGTAGCATACTCGTGTTTACAAACATGCGGGAGGATTTGTTGACTTTTTATCACGCTACGGGGTGTCAGCGTCTCAAATTGAAGTAAACTTGCTTTATAATAAAAGTAAATATTGAATGATTAAATTATGCAGTTATCACAACCCCCAGGAAACTTCCTTGCAAAGATTTGAACCCTATATATTCCTAAATAGACCCTCTCCATATAATATAATAATAAATCATATTTTTTTACACAATTAGTGCAGAGAACAGCCATAATGCGTTGTACATAAACTACCTGTATTCTTTATAATTTTACAAAATTAATTAAATTTCAGCTAGCTACTTTGTAAAATTTGTAAAATTTAAAATAGGGATATAAGAAAAAGTCTCTTTATTTAAAAACGCATTTTGGCTAGCCTCTCCAGTAATGGTTTAAAATTACACAGATTGAGATTAACTTTGCATTTCATAACCTAATCTGTTTACATAAGGCAATATTGATCAATGTGTAAAAGTTGTCAAAAGTAACGTTTAAATCACGTATTGAAAATTATGACTTTAATCTACTTTTATAAAAGTCAGTCTTAATGTTTGAATTTCTAAAAGTAATTTTCAGAAATTATTAATATCAAAGGTGATCCGAATCACAAGATCTACTCTATTTAGGTTTATAAATAAATATTGTATCTCCCTTAATATCTTAAATTATGATAATGCTATACCATACTTATAATCCACGGGTGTACAGTATGTTCTAGTTCGCGCTTATAGCTTCGGTTGAAATATACTGACTGACTAATTCAATTTCTACCGTCACCAGATATGTATTATGACATCTTATACAATTAAATTGATTCGTCATTTCAAAAACACTATTCAGAATTCCGGCCATACAAATATTCACAAATTGGTTGGAGTAGTACGATGACATGGTAGGTATAATGTCTATGTTCACATTTTAGAATATAAAATACATATAAATTATGCCTACGTACGTATATTTATGACGTATATGTACGAAAATAATATATATTATATCAGCTTATAATTGTGTCAATACTAAATTTCATGATCCTATATGATGAACACTAACCTTCTAGCGATTAATCTGACAACGAGTGAATGAAGAACAAAAAAACAAAATAATATAAAAGAAATGAAGAAATTAAAACATATAAATAATATGTTTAATTACTTGAGAATATTAATTTTCACTATCAACTGGAAATATTGCGTATAATAAAATACACTGTTAATTCGCATTGCGTATGACGTCAAGTGATATTATAGAACCCACCACTGTGCATTTTCAAAATTAAGATATTGAAATCCACCCTCTGAAAGTGCAAATCCATTCATGTAGTGTAAAATCTGTAGCTCAGATTAACGCTATGGAATTATGTCAGAACCCCTTCAACCTGTCACGGGCGTAATCGCATGATATGATGAACACGTATATGCATATTTCTGGGCCAGCTGTTGGCGCGAAATATTTTTTAAATGTATGCACGTGCATATATTAAAACAGGTTGCGTTAAATCCAGCAACTTAATGGCTTAATTTTAATGCGCGCACATTAATTTTCAATTATTTATGCCATAGGGGCGCAACATCCCGATGCGTTCGGGCTGTATTGTTCAGTCAAATTGGGCGTGAGTTTTTATAAAAGGCCCGTCCGCACATGATTAATATTTGTTTGCATATATTAAATGGACTTGTAAGAATTTTATGCGGAACTCACGCGGAAAATTCTATGCAAGTTGTTTGAATAATGGTTTAGAAGCTTGGTTTATAATGTTATTTCTAAAATATATAATGAATTAGTTCTATACTTGATTGACATAATAAATGGATATCTATGATAATTAGAGGTTGATTCAGTAAAAGTAAAATAAGATATATGGAATTAATTTGAGAGGGCTCCATTTTATTGTACATAGTGACAAAATACAATATATGGTGCACCGACAAAGTCGCCGACAAAATAGTCCGCGACAAAATAGTCCCCGACAAATTAGCCCTCACCCCATGACAAAAATTTTGATAATTGAGTTATGCATAATTAAAGTAAAAATGGAAGTCCCGCCAACACAACTTAACTAACCTAAGCTGAATGAATCAATACATTTCAATGAAAATAAATTATTAATCAACTAAAAACTTCAGTTTAAAAAATGGTAGTTCACTGTTCTATATAAAGTGTCGTAATAAATAATAAAAATATACTGCTGCCAACCAAACCCATATATGTGAAATTACAATAAATATAATAAGTAACGAATAAAGTTCCCGTATTATATACATAACAGTGATCGGGGCTATTTTTTCGGGAGCTATTTTGTCGGGGGGCTATTTTATGTCGGGGCTATTTTATCTCGGGGCTATTTTGCCGCGGGCTATTTTGACGGATCACGCAATATATTAATTTGAAATCTTTATTTCCATTTATATCTTCTGTTTTATTTCATTTCTTATTTTTTATTTTATTTCTCCATAAACTGACCATTAATTATTGATATCTATTTCCATATTATTTATACCGACATAATGCAATACATTTTACATGAAGATTTTATTTTCATTTATATCTTCCGTCTTAATTCATTTCTTATATCGTATATTATCTTCTTCTACACGAAGTTTTTATTTTCATTAATTTCATTAATTATAACTTCTGATCTTCTTTTTTCTCCATAAACTAACCATTAATTATCTCTGTTTCGAACAAAAAGTAGGTAAATCCATCTTTGCTTGTATTCTATAAATTCATTTTGTATAAACTAAAACAAACAAAAAATATGAAAGTAGCACTATTTACGTAACATATAACACGAAATAAATAAAGTGGAAGAAAATACAATGACATGTTAATAAAGGGCATTACGGAAAGTACAGAAAGAAGTACAATAAAAACCTCTAGCACAGATGAAACGGAAGCGAGAGATATCTAACATTTTACATAAATCAAGGGACAGCTAGTGGAAAATGATTATAAGTGTATGGGGTTTCGCTGTGGAGGTAGCACCTGAGAATCCCAATCGGTCATACCAAATAACTTAGCCAGGAGGTGGCTCGGGGTGACTGGTCCACAGAGTTCTCAGCTATCACTTATGTCTCCTGGGGCCTCACCCACACCATACTTGACCTGCAGGAGAAACTAGGTGAGGGTAGCCAGATATGATGAACACAAAAGCAGCATTTGATCAAGAATGGGCAGCTTCAAATAGGGCACTTCCTTGCTCTAGAGTCTAGATCTGGCTCTAAAGGCAGATGAACTGCAAGTGAGTGGTCAATGGCATGGTGATACATATACAATAGAAAACCGCTGTATCAAAGGTTCGCAAGAGTATTCCCAGTTAATTCAACAAATTAAATGTTCAATATTAAAATAGACTCAGGAAAAATGCCCCCAACTGGATCTCTGTGAGAAGTAAGGTGAGTAGTGCTGAGGATGTACTAAACCATTATGGGACCCAAAAGCCCCAAAATATACAGAAGAAGCTAGATATCTCTACCAGACATGAAAAATATAGCTACCTGGAATATTCAAAGTGTATGAAGCTGGAAAGGTCCATAACGTAATCGCTAAAGAGACTGAAGATCGAAATTTTCGGAGTTGGCGAGATGAAATAGATGAATACCACGTATACTATTCAGTAAACAATAACCCACGGCATTCTAATGGAGTCGGATTCATCATGAACCAAGACTCTTGAGAATTACACATCAATATCAGACAGGGTATTACTGTTAAAATTACTCACGCATCTAATTTGACTCAGCCTTATCCGGGTATATGGTCGTAGATGCGATGCACCAGAGGAGATGACATTGTGGATGCAGGATATGCAGCTATAAAAAGGGCTATCGGCCAAAATCAACAAGGTCATGTGGGACTTTACATGGTCATATAGAACTAACACGCCAAAGTCGGAAAAGGTAGAACACGGAATATATTCGGAGAACACGGACACCAGAAACGACAAAGGAAATCGGCTGACCCACTTCTGCCAAGAAGAAAACTCAGGTATAACTAACACATCCTTTAAACTAACTACCAGACGCTTATATTCGTGGACAGCAAACGCAAATAATAAGTAGGGAACAAAATTGACTATATTACAATCAACAAACGATATATAACAATGATAAAAGCGAGAAAGCGTAACGTACCCCGGTGCAGACGTCTACTCACATAACAACCCATTAGTTTCCTTAAGCTGAAGAAGTGTGTACAGATAAGCAACAGTATTCGGCTCAATATGAAATTACGGAAAGAAGCCAAAATCAGAAAAGTAATGACATAGAATAAACGAGGAAATATGCAAGATAACTAGAACAAACTAAAAATAACACTAAATGAAACCCGATCGAGTGGATGATTGAAGAAATTTTGAAATTAAAGGACCGCAGAAAACCTACAAGAACAAAGACCCAGATAAGCACCAACAGCGGCAAAGAGAGATTCGATCCAAGTTAGACACGACAAAGAAGACTGCTTAGCCAAAGAGTGAAAAGAAGACCTACAGTTAAATCTCGATACCTTCTACCTAGACAAAAAAGTAAAAGAAACTGGTGGTATACATAACCCAAGAAAAACAATTCATTAAAAACGCTAAACACGATAAACTGTGAGAATGTACCGCAGAAAAATGGAAAGACACCTTGGACAACTGCCAGGACGATCGGAATTCAATGCCTAACACTAAGGCAGATGACGGACGGACAGGTCAGCAGTTCAATGAGCCATCAGAATACCAAAGGACGGGAAGGTCGCAGGCCTATACCGCGTACTTGTCGAGGTCTTCAAATACTGGAAGAAGAAGCAGGCTGCTGCCAGTTTTAATGGCATTTATATAAATGTCATAATATCAACATATTGGTTAATATCCACCTTTATTACCCAAGAAGCCGAATGTTAATTTGTGTAGCGATTATAGAATCATATGCTACGCCTTTAGATATTTCTAAAAGTTATCCATAGAAGTACCTAGAGCAAATGCGAGTAATATAATATATCAGTGATTCGCAAATTGGCTTTAGACGTGGTTTTGGTACAAGGAACACTTTATTCAGCATACAGGTCCTAATCTAACGATGCCTCGATGTCAAAACGAGTATACTTTTCCTATGTTAATTACGAAAAGACGTTTGATACCATATCGCACGATAAACACATCATTAAGGGACTGGATGGATAAGATACCCGTATAATTGCTAATATCTACTGGCAGCAGAATACAACTGTGTTCATAGATGGCGAACTATCTGAGAAAATGAACGTACTTAGCGGAGTGCATCATGGCTGCGTTTTATCTTCGTTCATATTCAATTTGTGTTCGGATAGGATAATAGCCAAAGCGTTAGAAGTGAAGCAACATCTAGGTATAGTCGTTTCATTTCGGGAAGGACTAGGTTATATTTCGAGTAATTGTCCGTCCATGCAATAAACACGGAGCCTGTCAATGCATGTATAATATCGGATAGATCCGAACAGGGTCGTACTCCGGCATGATTGCACTTCATTGCAGCTTCAATACAAATATAATAATACCTAAAGAAACTGAGTCCATTTTATTAGTCCTCCATAACAATCTCCCAAAGATTTACTCCCTCTCCGCGAAAGGTCATTGTGTTTCAGGTATTGGACAATAATCCTGTTACTGCACTTAAAAATCAACTTGTCCTTTCCGAAATGATAAGACTATATCATAGTTAACGGAGCCGCAGTCGATAACCATTATACTGGCCTCCGATTTCGTAGATCTACAGGAGTTACTGGATTCCATCGTGCACAAAAGCGACATCGCATGATTAAAGCTGAACTTAGAAAACCAAATGGGTGGTCGTTAACAACGACTTAAGAATTAGGCAAAACTGCCAGAACACACTAACAGTCGGAATTGAAGCAGTGGAAAATTTAGTCTCATATAAATATCTTGGCTGCTACGTGAATGAGGAGTGGAACAACATGAAGGAAATACGATGCAGAATTGAGCAAGCTAGAGGCGCATTTCAACGAATGAGAAAAGACGGCTACCTGAGAATCTTACTCTGGGTTCGTCTCCTATGGTACTATGTCTTCTGCATTCTGCTATACGGGCTTGAAGGATGGACATAAATGGACACCAAGTGCCACAAAATTCTAGAATTTGAAATTTGGACGTACAGGTGAATACTGAAGATACCATGGACGACAAAGCTAAGGAACGAGGAAGTACTGCGACGTTCGGGGACCGACAAACTGACAAACTTATGACTATGGTTCTAACAGAGCAGTAGTTTACTCTTTCGAAAGACTGCTGACAAGGTGCAAATTGTGCTGTTAATCGCCAATATTCTGGGAGGGCACATCACAAGAAAAATAAGTGGAGGCACTATTATGATGAAAATATACTGTTATCAGTGAGCTGCACTATATCTATCATCTATCTTTTTTCATATTCAATCTATCATCTGTCACTTGTCATCTATAATATGTGATTTATTATATCTCATTTGTAACCTCTATAATTTACTGTATGTGGCACAGATAGAATAGAATGTATCTTCTGCTATCTGTCGTATATTTTCTATCATCAATCACCTGTTATTTATTATCTGTTATCTGTGAGCTGCACTGTATCTATCATCTATATTCTTTCATGTTCAACCTACCACCTGTAACTTGTCTATCTATAATCTGTGATTTATTATCTTTCATTTGTAAGCTCTATCATTTACTGTATGTGGCACAGATAGAAGAATACTTTATCCATTATGTATCTTCTACTACCTGTCATCTATCTTCTATCATCTATTATTTATTATATGTCCTGTATTATCTGTTATCTGTGAGCTGCACACAATCTATCATTTACTGTATGTGGCACACATAGAAAAGCACTGTACCTATTATTTATCTACTGCATTCTGTTATTTATCTTCTATTATTAGTTAATTATCATCTATTATCTATGACCTGTTATCTATTGTCTCTTATTTGTCAGCTGCGTTGTATCTATCATCTATATTTTAATTGTATCATATATTATATATCATCTGTTATCTATTGTCTGTCATGTATTATCAGTTATCTGTCAGCTGCACTGTATCTATCATCTATCTAATAATGTATCATTTATCATCTATTTTCTATCATTTGCAATATATCATCTATCACTTGTTGTCTATAATCTGTAATTCCTTATCTCTCATGTGTAACCTCAATCATCTATAATTTACTGAATGTGTTACAGATAGAAGAACACTGTATCTATTATTTATATTCTGTTATCTGTCATCTATCTTCTCTCAACTCATTTATTATCCATAATCTGTCATGTTGATACCTGACAGATTACGTAGTTATGTAGTTTGTATCACTTATCACCTATCTTCTGTCATTTTCAATCTATCATCAATCATCTGTCAACTTGTATCTATCATCTGTCTTATTTATACATCTGCCAGCTATCTGTCAAAAATCATTGTTTATGAATGTCAACATTACTTAAAATATTGATTGAAGAAGAAAATATCATAGAGCTATTAGTGCTCTATCTTCTCTCAATACACAGTATTACTATAGTTTGATTGCTAACCTTCGCATCAATATGATGCAAACCTAATCGATCTATTATTGGCTGAATCCATTTTGTTACAAAATCTATGTGGTCTCTCACCCATGATAATATTTGTGTGTAGTACCTACATATGTGGAATAAATATTAATAAAACTGTTTTTTGTTCATCTTGTCTCAGAACTTCTGAGGTGAGCTGAGTTAACTTAAACTTAGTTTATCATGAAATAAAATTGGCTTCTCCAATTTTGGAGAGCTGTTTCCACTGTAGTCTTTTGGTAACAAAATAAGTGATGAGAACTAAATCGTGAATATATATTCTTATTTTGTGAGCATAAATAGTCAAAATGTGTACATATTTTCATAAATATAGCACCCTTACGACAAATGTGACACAAGTATGATGAATGAAAAGAATGACAACAATGAGCCGGTAATTGATGGGAAATATAGGCAGAAATAACCAATCTGAGAGAGGTGAAAGCAGTAATACGTAGTTTGAAAAACAATAAAAGTAAAACGAAATAACAGCGGATGTGTCAAATTGGAGAAAATTAGAAAAAAATTACACATACAATAATAGTAGATGTATGGTTAAAGGGGAAGATACCAAAGAATTGAGATGAGGCTATTATACGCATATACTTCAGAAAAGGAGACAACTCTGAATGTAAGACCAATCGAGCACGTAGCAATTCACATCGCTTTTTATTCCTCATTATATAGCCGAAGAAGTCTTGCTTCCATTTTTATGGTTTTATGGTGAACAGTAGTAGTGGTTCCTTCTTCGTCCTTCTAAGTGATACTACGTTAATGACTATCCATCTAATGAATATTGATTAACATATGAACTGCCACAATTTTCTTGGGGGATCCTTCGTTAGGGTTCAGGATTCAACGCCATGTAATAATATGGATTAAGTTTAATATCTGATCAGTCTAATTTAGCTGTTAAGTGAGAGATCATGACTGCAAAATAGATTTTCATTTGTTCTGGGTATTTCTGTTCTTCTGTTTATATCTAGAGAGTGATACCATTGGTCATTTACCGCGTTAGGTGCTCGACCTTCAATGAAGAACTGGCCAGGTGGAACCCACTTAAACTATTTCTTAATATTCTGAATTTCTCTTTTGTTTCTCTTATTTACTGCCAATAGTTTTTAAGGTGATTTATAGTTTTGTTATCTTCTCTCCTCAATGAGGATATTGTGACTCATCTAGCACTTTCTTTGTTTTGTTGTTGCTTCGGGCTTTAGCATTTTTCATTCCTTTTAACTATAATGTTCTTTATCATCTTCCATTGTCTATGTACTTCATATCAGTATTTTCTTTAATTTTTGTAAGTTATGTCGCCATAATGAGTGTGTGAAATATGAAATATGAATATGAGTGGATCATATCTAGCCTTTGATAGCCAAAATCTTAAGTTTGGAGATATATACTCTCTTGTGGTTGTTAGGTTTATAGCTGATTTTTAATTGTAATAGTTTTTTAATGTGCCGCCGATAGGGTTATGGACTAAATTCATCATTGAATGGCGATCCAGACAAGATGGGTAAGATGACAGATGATATAAAGCACATCACATAAAGCAGCTCAAGATAGATCGAAGGCAATGGAAAATATTAAGCTGTGGACGATACAGGCTATTGGATGATGAGGGGTTATCATCGGATGATACATCTTGACCGAGCTAAATATATTGCTCTTATTGACAAAAATATAATCCATTTGGTTTCGTACAATTTTGTCGATTTTGTCCGCAGGAGATAGGCTAATATATGAATTCATTTCTTGAACAACTTTTGAGACAAGAAATTATCTTGTCTAAAAAGACATTCAATAATAATACTGAAAGAAATTGGGAATCCTTCATCAAAATAGATAAAACATGACTGACATTAATAGATAACATAAGAAACTACGATTACTAGAAAAAGTAAATAACGTAGATTGAGAAGGGCACCTTCTGAAACACCGCAAAAGATTGGAGTAGATAACATGTTCCCATTAAAAGACAAGGAACCCCCAAACAAATTGAGAGGCCAAATACTTTATCATAGTACAAAAAGTATGCAATTAAACAGGTCCCTTCTCAGGTTACGAAATATTGCAACTGGTTACAAGAACTGTATTTGTATTTGTGTTTGATTCCTCTCATTCCCTTGGTAAAATAGACATTGAACGGGTGTCCGGATTTAAATACCTTAAAATGTTAAATAAGGACAGACCTGCCATTACATTTAGCAATATGAGACCATTATTCTGCGATGACAATCCTAATCTCAAACTACAGCAAAGAATGGTCAAATATTATGTAGATCTATATGGCGCAGGGGACAGGGATATTACATTGTTTCTTTTTCAGAGTGCATTCTGATGTGGTTATTGAATCTATCGAGTTTTTCCTTTAAGATGTGTCTTTTGCTTTTAAATGCACCATAATCGAACATTTTTATTATTGCTTTCTTTTTTGGATGCGGTATCATTCTTTAATTCATCACATTTTGAATCATAAATTGAACTGATTTCTGTGGGTTGGTATCAGTTTCTTCTTTTTAATTGTATACTCTTATCGTTAGTTATGACTTTTATGGATTTACGTTTTCTTGCTTTTGTTTTTTGTTATAATTGGGTAGTTTTAAGACATTGTTGATAATTTATAATCGCACCATTTATTTTTGGGGCTCGCAAGGTGAAACGATGGAATCACCTCGGATATCACATATAAATAAATAGAAACAAAAGTCTATCTTTATAGCTATCAAACCGAGGGATTTTCCGCTGGTAAAAACAGTATCTCAGAGGAGTATATTTACCTTAACTTTACAGAAATAAAGAAATGAATATTGCAGTTTTAATTTAATTTCTTACTATTTGGTTATATATTTTAATTCTTCATCTTTTTTTGTAGATATTTAACTAGTAACTAATTTGATCTCATCTGTTGTTTTACAAAGATCTAAATTATAATTATAAAGTATGATAATATGGGTGAACGCAAGTGATAAAAGCAGAGAGATATAAACAAGGATCGCAATCTGCCGATATTCGGAGATTGAGTTGGTTTCATTATCGGGAGAGCTCATCATATTTTAAAGGGGAATGTAATTTCATTTGCTCCATAAAATCTAAGCTGCTCTAAATCTGCTATACGCGAGGGGTAGCATATGCGGAGCGATCCGAGGGTATATAGTTCACAGACGCCATTAAATATGAGCTTACTGAAATGTAAAACAGTCAGGGTTTTGCATTTCCAGGCATAAACTGCCGACAAAACGGCTCGAGGATTCACTTTATGTGGACTGAGATATGTCTTTCCGTGCGTCGCACCTACCGCTGTTCATCACTAGTTAATATTCATCGGGGTTGCACCCCGCAACTCGGGGGGTAGGACCCGCGAGCGTGACACCCCCTGCGCGCTTTACGGCGAAATCCATGTTTGCTGCATATTTAATTAATAGGCCCTTTACTGTTCTTATTCGCGGGCTTATTCTCATCTTATATACAACATTTTCATCAGCGCAGACTACGAATGCCACCCTCGTCCTCCCTCTCTATATTCACATTTTCATATAAACTCAAATGAATGTCTCCGTTTAACGGTCTACAGCTGTTTACTGCTTTCATTAAACCTTAAAAATGTATATAAATGCAAAAGTAAATTAAATTTTTATAGCCAAATGCCCTTCCACTAATTACATTTACAATTGCAAACGAAATATTCCAAATTAAAACATTCAAATTTTATGAACGCCTACTTTGTTATATTTACAAAACACATTTAGTTCCTGAATTTAGTATTATTACTGGCAACCATAATGGAAATCCATATGAAATAGAGTATATCTTATATGGATGGCATTATTCATTGGATTTTACCGTCAGCCCGAGCCTCATATTTCCCTGAAGTCTCTAGAGTAATATTCACATCAGTTGGCGCACGGGCCCAAAGTCTGCAGTTTATGTGGGCCTACCGTCGTCTGTTATCATTGATTATTGCCAGCCGATGCCGAAAGATCCCCGCTATCATCGGCCATCGCGCAACCTTACAGAAGTCTTAATGCCGTGCAATTGTTGAAACAGTTTACACGATTCTGGTTATGGTCGCGTCGATAAAAGCCCGACCGCGCGAGCTCAGTGTCTCAGCGCAATAACAATACAACTCTACGATTACGATAACATCCCGTTTTGAATAAACTACTTAAATATTATGTGTGCACGCTTTGTGATATCTTCCAGGGTCCTTCGGTTTTATGGCGATATTCAAATGTGTCGTGACAGGTGCGTCTCTATCTCGCATTATTGTTATGCCGTCGGGGGGTTTCATGCTCGCTGATGATAAATTGGGGGCCGTAGGTGTGAATTTTGTTGTTGGCGCGACCGTGACTTCTCATTAATAGTTGACGGCTTCTTCAGCTGCTGGTTTGAGCGCATGCTGAAGTGACGGGTGCATCTTACTTTGCATATACAGCTTATAGATAAGTAATTAGTCGTGAGTGTCAACACCTTATCGTTTATTATTTGTCTGATATTAATTGATAATTGGGCGAAAGGTGTTATTATTAACTAAAATGGTTTCACATGTGATTAATTACGTTTGCTTTTTATCTAAATATATGGATGAAAATAGCACTTGATAAATGATACTAAAAAGAAAATTAAACCGATAATACTGATATCATGCAATATAAAATTGACGCAATTTCGTAATCATTTCTACAATACTATAAGTACAACCATATACAAATTAATAAATTAAAATTATAACGAGATCTTTATCTTTATATATTAGTTTTGTAATCTTGAATAAGAGAAAATAAAAAAAAATAAAGGTGTCTGTTATACTAAGGCAGGGATACTAAGCTGTCCAGATTTCGATGTTCAACATTCGGGATGTCCCGGAAAATTCGGGCTATACCCTACTGAGTTTGATTAAGATTTATATACGTCAGCATCAGATGTCTATCATGGCAATGGCAATGTGATTATATGAAGCATGTTCTCATTGGTCAACTTAAAAGTCCTCTAGTTACCAAACGAAAAGGAATTTATAAATCAAAAATTCAAATTCTTGCTAGATTAACTCACCTCTGCCACCACTTAATTTGCCGTCGAATTACACAACACCCTGTATATAAACGATAAATTAACACCTGTGTCAATAAACCAATCATGAAGCGCGTCTGATTATTTACTACTACTGTTACCGTTTTTATCTTCATATTTAGCTGAAAGTGGATTTAGTGCCATAAATGATTTGCTGCTAATAACATTCAGCTGTATCACTTACGACTGAAGCTAACTGAATTGGGAAAAAATTCTCTTTGCAGTAAATATCAAGCACTAGGAACTAAATTTAAATATTAAATAATTACTACTAATTACGAGCTTTCACTAAAAAGTAATTCATGCTTGTATTTCAGTTCTCCATTATATGTTTTTACTGTGATTCCTGCACAATTTCCCAGTGATTTCTTCCTAAATCTCTTCCTTATCATTTGAGGTGCTTCAATTATCAATTCAATTTATTAACATTAAACATTATAGATAACTATGTAACATAAAGGACATAATAATTTTAGAATAGCATAACTGGAGCTGGCACTAATAGTATAGGAAACACTGAGATGATAGTGTATTTAGCAATCTTTAATCCGCTTGGGATCTTGTTAATTCATCTTGCAAGCTGAGGTATACCGACGAGATCTTCACACACCGGCAAATTTCAAGTATTAATAATAATAATAAACTATTACTACATTACAATTATAGAAAATTGCATTTGAATTTAAAGACGTAATTATTAGAAAGAACATGATGAGATTCAGGTTGACAATATTCAAACTGATCTTCCATCTCATCAATAAATTCAAAAACACATACTAACATAATAAAATAATTCATATATACTAATACATACAAACAGTTCTCGACTAAAGATATACAGAAACAATATATACATTATTTTAGAGATTTAAAGATATAAGCTATATCGCTAATTGATTGAAACAGGGTTTCTTCGAGAGTCCGTTTGAAATTGAATGCAGCACGCTGTGTTAGATCTTCAGAAAGATGATTATAAACTGATGAAATTTAGTATGTAAACGATGCACAATAAGTCACAGATCTATAAGACGCCTTACACGATCAATAATACTGTCAATTTTTTAGAATATGACAGTATTACTGTACGATAACATGTTTAAAATGTTCTTTATACTAAAATGTTGATAGTATTACTTATCGTATAAGGTATAGTAAAGATGGAATGAAGAGAATATTAATGTATTATTGACCGTGTAAGGTGCCTTTATAAACAGGTGGTGTGAGTAAAGCTTTAAATCTAATATTGATATTATGTACATCAGATCGAAATCTTATTCCCGAATATTAATCTAAGGCAGGAGTTATGCAACGTTTGAATGCGCATTTTTACAATATAGCTAAGTGCTGCATAGTATACCACATCGCAGAAATTAAGGTGTGGCAAGACTAGGAATTTACACAGCATAGACTTAACTTTTGTATTTAGAAAATTTCGAGATGCGAAAATCTATGTTTGCGTATCCATTTCGCAAACAGTTAGTAACAAGAGTCTTGAATTTTAAGTCAGCATGCATATGGATTCCAAGATTGCGAGCTCCCTCATTGCTAGGAGAAGGTTTACCTTCAATATCATGAGATGTGATACACGCAACCGTGATTCGAAGTAACGAGAATAAATCCGACTATTTTTTCTCGGTTAAGATATTATTTTATACGGCTAAAACGAAGTTAAGTTACCTAGTTGCAGTTCATTTTAGAAAGTTTTGTAACATTGTGAAACCTGAAGAAATAAAATTTAAAAAACAAACTGTTTTAATTTAATCATTTAATTAATAGGAAAAGTATATAGATAATTGTGTTTCTTCCAAAAGCCCTTATGCCTACAGACATCTGTCTTTCATTACATCTGATGGCGCCATCGATCCTAGAAATGATCGACGGGCAAACTGTCCCACTCCTCAATTGAAGCAGATCTCACTTCTTCTGTGTTTTAAACAGCAGGAACTCTACCTAGCATATGCCAGACAAGGATCCGGTTGGTCGGATTAGGTTTGGATAACACGCCGGCCAATTTTTTTTGTTATACCCACTTGGTTTCAAAAGTCAAGTACACAGCGAGCTATAAGCAGCCGCGCTTTACCCTGCATTAGGACGAAATTTTCTCCGATGTGTGGGGCGACAGGTACCACATGCCCTTGGAGAATATCCCTAATTCCGTTACCTAATACCTATCTGCCGTTAAAAAGCTGCCAGCAAACACCCCTGTCCATTCTGTGCGTGCCCTCAGGCATATCCCATCATAACTGAGCCTCCGCCAAAACATAGTAGATGTAAAATTTAATTGTGTATTTTGTTCTCCTTGACATCGATACAATTGTTCAATACCGTCAATTGAATTTACGTATAAACGACTATCACCCGTGAGCAAAACTTGACCCCATCGATTATTAAAATTCTGGTGAAGAGTCTAGTCGCGATACTCATTGAAGTCTCTGCCGTTTTCACGCACTTCTTCCTGTAAGTTTAACGCCTATTTCGCAGTGTGTGTAATGCTATAAATCGGTCATCACGTCCAGTTTGGTTTTAGGAAACAGTTTAGAAAAAGAGAAGCATTAATCAACTTTAACATACTAGCACAGAGATGCGTTAACATGAACCAGGATATGTACGTATGTTTCATAGACTACGAAAAGACTTTTGATAAAGTTCGTCAATATATCTTGATACACTTACTCAGACATCGAAACATTGACTCACGGGATATATAGATTATCGAAGCGTTATACTCATGCCAAATTACTATCATTCAAGTAGAGCATACCGTTCCAGAGAAAATCCAAATATAAAGCGGAGTAAGAGAAGGGTGTATATTATCCCCTATGCTATTTAATCAGTACTCCGATGCGATAATCAAGGAGGCTCTAAACAAAGAACCAGCTGGAATTAATTATAGTAACTAAATGGTCAGCCAATCAATAATCTGAATTACGCAGATGATACTGTCATTATAGCAGAGACTAAGTGATACAGTTCTAAATATTAAGGAGGTTAGTCTATAATACGATCTTAAAATGAACCTGAAAAAGACAAAGTATATGGCAATAACTAAATCACAAACACCAATTCGAGAGTTATACAATGACAACTAGATAATTGAAAAAAAAACGACTAAATACAAATATCTTGGTAGCTGGTAATATCGACCCAATACACCATCTAAAATTCAAGTCAATAGGAATGGCTTTTGAGCTAGTTTGGTAGATAGTAGATAGACAAACCAAGCTTAAACTGCCCACCAGAATGGTAATATGTTACATGTTCTCTATTTGTACTACGAATTGGAGATATGGACTTTAAAACAACTAGATATGAGAAAATTGGCCGCATTTGAAATGTGCTGTTACAAATGCATGCTAAAGATATCTGGGACCGATAAAGTATCAAACATTAAGGTATTGGAATATATGAACAAACAACTCGAGATTGCACCCACAATACAAAGAAACTACAGTATCTAGGTCACAGAGGGGAGAGAAGTACGAATTGCCCTAGTTGATCGTACAGGAGAATATAGTGGGCAATAGCATCGGAAGACGCAGAATTTTATGGTTGCGCAATTTAAGTGATTGGTACAACACAAGATCCTAGGAACTATTCAGAGCTGCCTATGTCCAAGTGAAGATAATTTCAGATCACCTAAAAGAAGATGCGACTTGGAGAAGTAGTGTCCAGCATTGTGACGTTATTATTTGATAACAACAAACAAACAATGCATTAGTTTGAAGCTACTAAGCTTAACTAAGCCTATAAATCATCTGCTTTTATCGCCGGCCGACAACTTTTCACCCATTGTCATTTGTATTCCTTCTGTCCCTGATTTTCGTGGTCTTCCACGCTTTCGGTTTCCTTTTGTAACCCAGTCCATCACCCTCTTAGGAAACTTTTCATTACCCCTACGCTGTAGATACCACATGAGTTTTTTCTTCATCTATCTCATTCATAGCTGTTTCTGGAGTATTATTTGTTATGTGTTGTCATTTGGGATACATTGCAGTCTAGATATTCTGGCAGATTTGCGCAGCGCATCCCTTACTACAGTCCGAATGTATCGTCGATCAGGTTCTACGATTGTCTATATTTACGTTCTTTACCATGGTGTTGTAGATATATTTCTTTCGGTGGTTAGATATTTTGACCAAAAAACATCGTTCAGATAAGCAAATATTTTCTCCGACTAACTTTATATTGAATATTGATTTAAGCTTTGCCTTGGGGTTTAAAGAGAATTATCTTGTATTGATTACTGATGACTGATGAGTAAACTCACTAAGTCTCAAATATTAGGTTAGGTCCGTTTCTTCAATTATGTAGCTAGACATTTAGTCTTAACAAGGTTTATAAAAGGTCCCACCTTAGCTTGGCTCCCAAGCTAAAGGAAGAGTACTTTCTTTAACATGCGATTCATATATTCTAAATCTTCTTTTGATTGTGCCAGTATGACTTGGTAGACTGCGAATTGTAGTGTGTATAATGTCATTATCATCATCATCATCATCAATCAACCAATTTCGTCCACTGCTGGACATAGGTCCCCCGTAATTTTATTAATTTTTTTTCCGATGTTCTGCAACTTCTGTCCAGTTGTTTTTTATCCTTCTGATGTCGTAGGCCCACCTAGTTGGTGGACGGTCCCCATTTCGGTAGGTAGGTATTTATCAAAATCTTGGGAGTCATCTTGAAGCCTAACATATGCTTTTGCTTTTTGGTACACGTGTTTGATAACATTGTATCTATGATCGATGCGGCATTCAGTTAGAACTTGTAGCAGTTTATGTTGATTTATTCAGTCAACTGCCTTTTCGCAGTCGACAAAGATTATGCACATTGGTTTATTCTATAGGATGCATTTTTCGATAAGGGACTTAACTAATTGTAGGCGGTCATCATATCCAGTTCTATTAATAACTTGGTAATGATTCGCATGAATATATTTTTATACATGCGATAGTAAGCTAAGTAAGGCCTGTAA
Organism: Lordithon lunulatus; assembly: GCA_963942505.1. Classification (NCBI taxonomy): domain Eukaryota; kingdom Metazoa; phylum Arthropoda; class Insecta; order Coleoptera; family Staphylinidae; genus Lordithon; species Lordithon lunulatus. The sequence goes on along the minus strand of OZ012667.1, from coordinate 48,896,584 downwards.
TTTTGCAAGTTGGTGATGTCTCCTTTTTTGGCGGCCCGGTCTCATTTGGAAGATGTTGTCCCGTTTTCTATGCAAGCGCCAAATAGCTTGTAAAAAGCTCTTTGTGTCTCCTCCGGCTTTTAAGGACTCGACTGACGCCGCCATTGCAAGTTGCATTGTTATTGTTCATATCTCTTAGTGCCCTTCTTTTTGCGTCTAAAGTAATGTTTGGAACATCCTCGGATCCTTGGTTGGCACAGTTTGTATGTCCAAGCTTCGTGCATTGTCGGCGCTATATAGTGTCGCATAGAAATCTTGAAGATTTCCGTTCTATTTGTAGTTATTTGGCCATTCTGTTTTGCTAGCTTGTGGATATTTTTCCTGCCTTCGGAAAATGACTTCTGTAGCATTTGCGTTATAAGTTCTTCTGTCCTTTCGCACTGCCTTAAAGATTTCTCTATTTAGCTGTCTTAATTCTGCTGTGTTTGTTGTGTGTTTATTTGCCAGATTTCTACTCATTTCCAGTTTCATCCTCCTTATGGCCCAATTTAGCATTTAAGTCTCCTATTTACATACAGTAGTGATTAGTTTTTTCTGTATTGCAGCAGTTATATCGTCATAAAAGTTCTCCATTTCGGCGTCCATGTCCACGGATATTGATACGTATACCTAAATATTTTTAAAGGAGTATCTAGTGTTTAATTTGTACATGCGGTACATTACTCTATTGCTGATACTGTGGATCTTAGTTACGTTTTGAATGTGCTTTTTGTTGTGTGTTGATCCCTAAGGAGAAGAGGAAAAACTCGGCACCGGGCACCAAACAAGGACAAGCGCACCACGGAAACCCGAGAACTAAGGTAAGAGACTACGAGTCCAACTTTAAAAACGAGAAGGAGAGTGGAGGCAACCAATAACTTATATGAACACGACCAAGGAAGGACACTACATTTACCCTAAAATAAAAGGAATAAGTGCATAATTTCTCATGTTCCCCACCTCAGCACAGGCCGGCATCGATGGGAAATACTACAGGGTAGGGGAGCCCAGATCGGCTAGGAACGGGACTCAGAACATAACTGTGATAACAGAGAAAGGAGCGGATGAATTAGCCACACCAATCTGCCACAAGTCTTTGTTTTTTACATAGAATGCGATAATTCAGATTCTATTTTTGAGTATATTAACGTTCGCCGTCATTATGTTTTTGTTAATACCCTCCTAGTTAGATATGTGCTACTATAACTTTTTGTGTATTAAGATTTTTCCCTGTTGCATAAATCCTAATCCTTTTTTCCTTGTTTCGGTTAGTGTTATTATATTGACCATGTGTTCCAGCTTCAGTGAATATTTCTTGTAGTTTTACTCTACAGTTACAGTAAGTTACAGTACTGTTCACATTCCTACTCATTTTCCTCTTTCGTTGCTGCGGTCTTAGTATTAGTGTTTTAGCGTGTTTGGCTAGTTGAGAGGATCGGGTACTTTTTAATCAAGGATTCTTCCTTTAGCCTATCGCGAACCAACGTCAATATGCAAGGGCAGCAGCCTTTTATAGTGCTATGAACAGGACCCAACTGAACCTTGTTTTTAATGATCGCCCTGTCTTTCTCATCAAGGCTTGGGACAAATGGTGTTAAGTAAGTAGTAAACATAATTCGTATAATTATTTAGTTGTATTAATAATAAATATATTTTTTAGGAAAAAGGTTTATTTAAAAGTTATATGTGTTATTAATTGGCCAATATAGTGTATCTCAAAACCTAGATCCGATAGACCAAATCTGACAGCTATTTTGGATACTGCATCTAAAATATACACAAAAACAGTTAAAAAATTGCGTGTCTATTGAGTAGTGTAATAAATGAGTAAAACAGCGGTCAGAATTATAAAGCTTAATAGTTAATAGTCTGAATTTGTATTACGTTTTATTTTATAATAAATAATAATAAATTATTAATAGTATTTATAGGGAGAGGTTCTTCGTTAAACATGTTATTAGAAATTCCCTACGTGTTGAGTCTATTTAATAACCTCGGGTTTTATATACCTAAAGTGTGTAATAACTTGAATGTAGACTATTAGTACTATAACATTTGCATCGATGAATTTAGATTATATTAACACTTTTTTTTCACAAAATCAAGCAATTTGACAACAATAAATGATTCTGAATTTCTTATATTAGAGTTGGCAAAGAAAAAAATGCCATCCGGCGGTAGAGATACCATCGCATGCTTGTACATTTCAATCCGAAAATGTTCGTGTGAACTTTACAAATTATACGAATTAATCAAACGTACTTTTTATGTTTCTATTTACTCATATATTTAAAGAATTCAGATATATAAAATAACATTAATATATGTCAGCACAGAAATATTGGAGAATTATTTATAAAGATTAAATCAACTTTCATATTTTTTTGTTTATATAATTTTATTTTTACTTTCACATTTTATTAAACATATTTTATGTTATCCTTAAATCGCATTTAAAACTAATAATGCCGGATTACTATCTGTTTATTATTGATACTGTTGAGCGAACCTATATTATTAATTATTTTAAGTGTGTTATATCAAACCTTTCAATAAATATAAATAATATAAATATAATCTATATATTCATAAAATGTTCTTTAAATATTCAACCAATTACTACATTAAAATATTCAAAAATAGTTTATGTTTCATATGTATTCTGACAATGAAAATAAACTAAATAACTACATCGTGATTTATTTTCTAATTTAAACTTTAAAGCACATTTTTACACAATCAATTTCACAATTACAAGTAGTATTTCTTATTATATTTGTTACAGTTTGTAACTGGCTATCGACATTCGGGTGCTTCAGGCGATTGTTAGTGTATAAACTTTATAAACGTGAAATCTACTCTGTTCAGATATCTGTGTAATTTGGAACCATATTTTACTGAAGATCTCTGTGTGAATTAAGTTGCTTCTGTGATATTTTTCATTTATAAACCTTTTTTATTTGTTTTTTTTTTATTAAACAAAGAGAATATTATTATATTATAATATATATGTATTTAGGAGTTGCTACTTCCGAATATCTGCCCCGATTGTTAATTAAGGAAACCGATATAAAAATAGAATTAACAATAAGTATATCCGTATTTGTTAAGAATATCGATTAATATTTCATTTTAACACTTTAAATTTATATATTCATCATGTCGTGTAAAAACTGCGATCACAAAACGTGGCTATTTAATAAATGATTTGAATTTAAGCTTTTTGCCGTATTTTAATGATATCGCGAAGATAAATGTAACGGCAATCGGAATTTGATGTGTATAGCTTGTAGTGAGATAAAAGTATAAAACGGTCGGTTCACCTTTGAGTTTGTATCACTTGTATGCGCGTGCATCAATAAAAATATCGTCCAAGTGTAACTGATTGACATGATACATGACTCTTAACAAATTCTTGCTGTGTGTAGATCTAGTTCTATTAAACAACAGGGTTGTAGGTAACTTTGGCCATAACAAGCCGCCGTGCGATTGCGATGCGCGGCATGCATCCAACTTGACTACAAACAACAGGTGTTTTTATATACAGCACTCGTTAACTGTTTTTCCGTGCGTTATTTATTATTATTTTATTTGTGACAATTTTTTGCAGCCGATATATCATACAGCGGTGTGCTCGCGGAATGTCAGGCCGCGAATAATGTTTTTTTCTTCTTGCGCGCAGAAAAATATTTGGCACGTTTCCTCGCCGACTGGAACAATAATTTCCTTTTCAGGCTTAAAAAGAATCCCCTTTTGTACCTTGCTTTAATTTTTTTGTTAAATACCAAGCAAATCATTGCAGAACATTTTTTTAATTAAATGTTATTTACGGTAATTTCTTATAAATGTATCTAATTAATAATACTTAGCGTTTCATAAGTCCGGTAAAAAAAATGAGCGTGTGTAAGATGGTGACAGGGATATGTATGGCATTAATATGAGTGGCGGCATGTTTAGAAAACGGTACCCTGGTGTGTGATACGATCATCCCATCGTCGGAGGTCTCAAGCTTCTGAAGGCCGTGTGGGTGTGCTGTGTCATTGTCAAGTGGAGATGATGTTCTTTAGATTAAATCTTTAGTCATTCATAACTTCTTTTAATTATTTTTATCACACCTCGGGTTTTAGTAATTCAAATAAATTTATGCCGCCTCACCTTAATTAAGAAATAAACGTAGTGGATAAATTAATACATGGTATTTAGTAAATATAAACATAATACAGAAGAATATATATATATATATATATATATATATATATATATATATATATATATACGAAACGAAAGTATCTACTTAAAAATAAGTTATGCCTTAAATATTTTGGTAGATTTGTTATTTATATAGTTTACTTTAGTTGTATTTGCATGCAATAATTTCTTTTAATATATATTGTTATTCTATAGCAGGTTAAGTGGTAGAGCAAATCGGCGAATCTGAACTTCGCCTTTTCTTGATATTTAAATTTGGGTGCAAAGGTTTTTTCTTGAAAACATAAAGACAATTTATTATTATTATTATTATTATTATATTATAATAAAAATATTAATATAAAATATTTAATAATAATATCATTGACGTGTTAAAAAATATGAATGAAACCTATGGAAGGGATTCATAATTATTTTATAGTTTATGATATTTATTCATATAACGTTTCTTTATTATATTTAATACGATTAACACATACGTATTTCCATATTTTAAATATAATAGATTTATTGGTAATGTGAAAGGTAACGTATAAAAAAGTATATAAAATATATCTTCATAATTCAACAAGTAGTAGTAATATTGATAAATTAATACTCCTTTCTCATCGGAACACACGGAAATTATTAGAATATCAAAATATGTGTAATTTCTATATCAGTATAATTTGAAAATTTGAGACTCATTTTACCTTTAAAGTTACTCGGTTGTCGTATAATTTGATACTATATTATTATATTGAATCTCTTGTTTATTTTTTAATAAATACTAGTGTGTATAACAAAATGTCCAGGAAAAGTTAATTCGTAGGGGTCTGCGCTGGTCATAGAAATTGATTTATCGTATTTCGGGTTATTTTGCTTTGGGGATTTGAAAGTATTGGAAGTAATTATATAGGAGGGTGCGATCGGACGAAATGCAGATATTTGTATGAGAATAATAAAAACAGAAAAAGGGACGCGACACAGAGAGAAAACAAAAGCAATCCAATATCCAATAAAAATAAAACTATGCGAAAGGAAATAAATATCGCTGGTGATGGTGACATCCCCTGCGCATATATCGAGTTGTAGAGAGTTATAGGTTGTGTCCAGTGGCCACCAGATTGGGGAACAATCTAGTGCTGTCAATAAACGCGACCCAGGCCAGTGTAATATTTCCCTGGTGTATCCATTGACATATTGCATTTTCGCAAGTACAAGTCTGCATACAAATAACAAGCAAATTCACGCCTTTTCGTATATGTTTGTCGATACCATAAAATGTGGGGCAGACTATCCGTGGGAGCCATGCGACCTTCCAGGTGTCACATGGTGTGCTTTACGATGCGCAGCTCTTTGCTCATTTTTATGCGACCATACACGCTGTCAAGATACGATTACATCGGTCTTTACCAAGACCAGCCACAGTCTCGACCAGCTCTTTACAATATAAACATGAAAAATTCGCACTTTAATTTATTATACAATTGTATCTCTTTTTCTCTATTCGATACCATTAATTTTCACTTTGTTTTATTACATACACGTAATTCTACTTCCAGAACACAAGTCTTATTCAACGTAATCCACGTGTTCCACACTCAATAGTTAATAGGAATCGCATTTCCTTCACGAACTAAGAATTAATGAATCAAGTCCTAGAATAATTGTTCACCTGTAACTTTACATTGTACATATCAATATATTTCAATTTTTAATTATAATGATAATATTATTATTATGTATCATTAAGAGCACTATTAATCAATCTTTATTCGGCTATCGACCCATAATTCTAGCTCTACTACAAATCAAAATAGAAATTTTAGAATTTTTGTTATAGAGTAGTCATTACTAAGTACTGTCCTTGCAAACCAACATACATTTTTAAACCAGGACATTTTCTATACGAATGTACCTTTTCAAACCAAGGAGATATTGTTAAAACAATGTAATTCACATTGTAATATTCTATTCTAGTTCTAGTAAAAAGAGAAAAATATACGACATATTTTGTAAGCAACTTATTTATAAAAATGAGTTCATACCGGGATATAAATGTGGATCTAACTACGGGTACGAAAATCTAGATAGTTTATGATTATAAAGAAAAAGAGGAAAACATACATTTATTGGAAGGATCTACTGGCAAAAGAGATAATGTATCCTCCCTCTTCGAGATTCACAGCAGCTTCAATGTATATGTATAAAGAGAAGAATTTATACTTTGAATTCTATTTGATTAATACGAAAATTATATATATATTATAACTAATTGTATACCTGTATTATGGTGTATACGTTAACTAGGGACGTTTAGAAGTAACATTTGATAGTATTAAATAGATGGACGTAAACTTGAAAACTGAAAGCAGGAATATGTACTTTAGGATACATGCTAGTACTAAAGGGATGTTATGAAATGAAAGATTTATTATATTCCCAATTTAAAGAAGAAACAGTTAAGAAAAGAGAAACCATAAAAACAAAAAATCATATCTGCAACACTAATAATATAACAAAGATGATATTTTCGATAAATCCCTTTTAGTGGATGAATGCATTAAAGAGCAAACATAAAAGTCGAAAATTATATTTTTGGATAAAGAACACTTTTATATTTTTGTAAGCTTGGTATTTGGTCATTTGTGTGCAACCTTTTTCTAGGATAAAGTATACATAGATTAAAATTAAAACGAAAATATCTGACCATCACCTTGAGAATTGACGAGGAATTGCAAATACTTACATCAAACCAAGTATCGAAGCGTTAGAGTCCTAACCAGTATCGAAGAATAGAGTCCCAAAAATAATGTCAAATATCTCAGTAATTTCATGTTGATGTCTTTTCTTTAACTTACATAATAATAAATCGTATGTGGCTAATGCACATTATTTTTCATACTTGTTATAATTTCTTTTTTAATTTAAGAAATATAATATTTTGTCTTTTTAATTTTCCATTATTTTTATCATTTCTGCGGGATTGTTATGAATCTAATACATTCGAATTTTTTAATACTATGATTTATGTTTATAACTAATCCTGATGCCTATTTTAAATTGAAAATCACGTTACATGGATTAATCTTTTCTGTAACTTATGTGTGTGAATGGCCGTGAAAACAATTACGGAAATAGTTGTATCTAGTTTATGCAGCAATTAAAATTTAATTTTAAACCTACTATTCATAAAAACATTAAAACATACGAGGGTTCTAAATCAAAAAGAATGCAGAGTTATCGCAGATTTCTGTGTTGTACGATAAAGACGATATATTAAAACCATTATTTAAGGTTTTTTTAATTAGAGTAGTTTTTTGGAAACTAGTAAGAAGGGTACAATCCTTAAGAACCGACGCAGAGATCTTGATTTATAGATCAACATTTCTCCCATGTATTATCATTCTATCGCTCAGGTGGCCAAAATTTGTTACAAGTTTTGAATATGTATATTAAAACACATTAAACAGAGAAAACTTAAAATTAAGGTTATTCTTTCTATTTTTAGTTTTATTTTACAGGGCGAAGAGAGAGCGGGCCCAAACAAATTATATGTCTATGTAATATCCTATAATGTCCACGATTGATGTAACCATGACGACCACGCATTACAATGGTTGTGGTTGGTGCTTATCCACAAATCAAACCAACAACGATAATGGAATGAACGATATGGATAATACAAAGTTTACTGCACGGGGGATACCCCAGTGCCCCTCGCAATCGTCAACCAGCGACCACCACAGCGACAGCGAGATAAGAGACTAGAAGGACGCACTCCAGGCAGGAGACAACGTATGCTGAGAGCGTGGAAAGAATATACCCCGCCAGGATCGCAGCAAGGCAGATCCACCACTTCGGACGAAGAGACGTCGACCAATTACAGACGCCGAATATTCAAGAGGACAGGTAGATAGACCAGGGAGGACGAGACGTCGAATCAAAAACGAAAGGCCTCTTTGCGGCGAAGACTAGCAGCGGTACGGGCAAAAAGAGGAAACCAAACAGGACAGACGGGGAACCGAATGGGGCAGTAGAACTAGCAGAGGACAGATATATGGTGCTGAGGCTTACTGACACGGTCCACGCCACATGCAACATCCCGAAGTAAGTGAAGACGGACGCTGAGGTTCTGAGAGCCCTCTATTGTCGACTCCTAGGAAGCGCAGAAACTCCAATAACAATACTGCAAACTAGTGAGGCCGAGGCACTACGCAAGGAGGTCGAAAGACTCAAGAAGTAGAAATCCAATACTGAGAGAGAACTGCTAGGCTTGCGCGAAGACTTTCTAATCATGAAGGGACGGATTGACGAGCTGAAAAAAAAAACCATCAACAAGCCCATAAACAAGGAAGCGAAAGCAGCAATAATAAAAAGCCAAAGTTGTAGCCTGCCTCTACTAAAGTCTAAAGGTCTAAAGAGGCAGGCTACGACGAGGCCCTGGAATTACTCAGCCCGAGGATGTATTCACGAAGGTGGCCGTGATCAATGGCCGGGAGGTTAAACCCTGCCCCACGACACAGGCTATCTGGTTAGTGGACATGGACTCCAAAAAATTCATAAATGGTGGAAAGCAGGGCAGAATCGTACGCGAGCTCACAGCCTAGGAGCTAGAGGGCGACATAGCGACGAAAAATCGCACGATCTAGGTCATAAACGATAGAGGACCCGGTTGTTGCTAGACGAGATGCGCGAAGCCAGACTATGGAGAAGTGGCAGCAGAGATCATTGGACCACGCAGCTCCTATCCGGACATGGCGTGTTCCAGTCATACTTGCTTCGGATAGGGAAGGCAGCGACGGCCAGGTGCCGATACTAATGATCAGCCCATACATTATACCACTGTCCGACATGGTACCGCGAGAGAGCGACCCTGTGGACAGATCTAGGGGAAGAAACCATTGAGATTGGAGACCTGATGCTAGAGAGCAGACGCAATTGGAACACTGTGACACGTTTCGTGGTACTGAAACAGAAATACATCGACGACCTTCAGCAATGAAAAGCCAAGAATAACGAATGACAACAGACCAGACAAACAAGAGGCCATATTAGCGGCCTGACAAAAACAAGAACCCGAAAGCACGACCTACGTCCGCACCGTGGATGCGGAGACAAGCCACAAGCACGACCCCAAACCACATCGGGTCAATTCATGCAAGGATAAAGCTCTCACATAGAAAAAGAGACAAGACTAATAGACTGACATATGACGGCATGAATTGGCTCAGTGTGCTAGTGAGTCATGGGTGTCTTTCGAAGACGAAAAAAAATACTTTTTCTATAAGTATAATAAAACACTTTAGAAAACTCGGGGACGATTTTTTGAAGTGGCGAGTCCTAACACTTACGTACACATACACTAATGAACAGCAGAAGGACCCGAAGGTCGATAGCCATTTACAGAATTGTAACAAATTCAATAACTATTACTACTAAACTTATTAAACAGAGAAAATTGATATTTGTGGTTATTCTTTTAATATTTGAAGTTTTATTTTACGACTGTTACAATTTTACTTTAATTAATAATCACATTACAATATAGCTCCAAATTACTGGAATTTCAATATATTAGTATCCGAAAATAAATGATGATAAAGTGAATTTGATATAAATATATGATGAAAAAATGCCCTATACTTTTTTTTGCAAAATATTTCTATCAATTTTAAGATTTTGATTCATATTTTAGACGCTTCCTGTAGAGCATATAATTCTCAGGAAACCAATGAACGGTGCAATTATTTATGTGCCATTTATATCTGCTTGTAATAAAATTCATGTATTAATATGTTCTATTAAAAGTAAATGCACGTAGAATTGAATTCAGCATTGCGAGAATATAATATTTCTGACTTGTCTATAGGTAGTAAAACATATTCAAGCTATAAAGTATAAACTTTATAACGTCTGTTTCTTAAAAAATAAGCTTTCTATGTGTAAAACTAAAAATATTGTAGGAGCTTATATGAATTGCTTAAGAATGAATGTATTGATTCTATTTATTTCGATTTGTTTAGAATATAAAAGCTAGGATTTGCTTGTGAGAGAAAAAAATCTAAGTTATTAAATATTTAAACTGATTTTTGCTTCAGGGAAAAGTTCATGTTTACCAACTGAGATTCTTTGATAAAAAAACAATGACGATTCAAGTAAAGTATGTTTGTTGTTAGTTATAAAAATAAATAATTTAGAATTAAATATTAAGGCTGTATACAGTTTTGCATAATAATCGCGGCGAAAATTATAAAAATTATCGAAAATTAAAAATCTAAAATATTTTAGGTTTTTAATTTTGTTTATATAAAAATAAATAATTTAGAATTAAATATTAAGACTGTATACAGTTTTGAATAACAATTACGGCAAACATAATAAAAATCTAAACTATTTTAGATTTTTCTATTTATGTTTATAATTTACAATAGTTTTATAACCAAACTATCCGTATATAACTTTCCTATATACATAACGAGAATCAGTACCCCATGCGTCTACAGAACGCGCACTTAATTACAACAATAAAAACTAACAAATTAGAAAAGCACATTGAAATTTATACAATTAACAATTCAAATACATTCGTTTATTTTCAACTCATGCAATTCGTATAATCTTGATACTTTCGAATACATCCATTGTATTTATGTCAGGCATTTTGAAATGATTCTAACATTGTTAATTAACTGTACATCTCACCATTTCTCATTACAAATACAGAATTTTAATGATCGGCATTAGAATAAATTCGTCATTATTCTTACAATCACCGCTATGATAGGTAGTATCAATTTACACTAAAAAAACTCACGATATTGACATGTAATGTAAAAGACAATCAAGTTAAACATAAGGACTGATTACTTTCAATTTTTCTTTAATTTTAAATAAAATTACTAATAATAAAATATTTCTTCATGGGCAGTTTCTTATTACTTATATTATACATTTTGTTAATCATATAGAAAGTGAATACACTATTGTACACATCCATTTTTGCTGGTTGGTGCAGCAATAAAATATTTCTATTAAATTCTGACTATCGAATAAGCCCACCACTTTAGTAGCGTTGTTGTGATGGCTGTAATTATTAAGATTGAGTAATATATCACGAATATAAGTTTTTATTCGAGATTGTACTGTTCAGAGTGGTGAAAAAAGTTAATCAAATAAAGACAAATACTGTTTTACGATGTCCAGTAGAAATTATTTAATATTAAATTATTATAGTATTTAAATACCTCTTAAATTCATATCCATTATAATATTTTTGATTCTAATTGATATAGGTACATTTCCGCTAATATACCTGTATTAATTTTATATGTTTTGATACATATAATTTCAAATTATAATTTACGTAAACCTACATATTATTGACTGAACTAAGAATAAGTCCTAATCCAAGCTAATCAGTAACAACGTTTACAAAGTATATAACTATAGTAAGTGAATTTTAAGCTTAATATTTGTTAAAAAATTTGCCCTCGTATTCCATTGTAGAAAGAAGCCTGATGAAGCGAAATATAGATTTAGACATTTTAAAAAGGAGTTTCCTTGAAGCCCACTTACCTAATAATGAAATCAACGCGTCTTTCCTTCACTAGTTTTCGGTAAAAGCTACCCGACTCTTTTATATAAATGAATTTATTATATATTATATAATATATTTATTTAATATACAATATGAACATTATATAACAAACTTGATATAAATCTGTGAAAATTAAAGTATATGTCTACCTATCTATAATTATCTCTAAAATCTCAAAGATTTTGCTTGTTAGAACGATACTATAAAGCTTTTAAGGTATCTGTATAAACAAGCTACTTTTATATTCCGTTTTTATAGTCATTGCTCAGTTTTAAACAATCATAACCTAATTTAAGAGAGGTATAAATAATTAATATTCCCCACACAAATTATTTATAGCGGCCGTAATCATAAAGTCTTTTTTTTTTCGAAATAGATTTTTAATGATTCCAGGTAGGCCAATAAAATTATAAACATATTAGATGAGAACAGTTAACTTTATATGTAATAAATAATCGCAGTAAAAGATGCAGCTCAGGTATTGCTTACTGGGAACTATGCAAGATATCGATTTCTGCATAACGGCGTGATATGTTTACTAGCATTATGATGTGCATGCTGAAATATAATAAATATTCAGTTTTCATTCGTTCCTCATAATTTTAATATAAAAAAATATGCGACCAGAGAATAATAGCATGTCGAGGTGCGTTAATGCATTTTAATTAGGTTTTTCTTTTTTCATCATAACTCGCAGACTGTTATTTTATTCCGAGCAGTGGCGAGAGAGGAAAGTTGGCGAGTACGCGCACCAAACAGAGACTCAGTGCCCGTCATAATCTGATCCTCCCGGGACTGGCTCACATAAATATTTTATGGATTTACGTTGTTCAGTGCATTATACTTATCGTGTTTGCTATTTGATCTGTTGCGATGGCTTTGACAGTTGGCTCTATCACTTCGTTCTGTATATGCGTTTTGGTCCTTATATAAAAGTATTGTATTTATTGGATACAGCTTTTCCCAGCAGGATTATGAAATTACGCTTTGATTTTCTCTTTTTGGCATTATAGCGTAAATTGGATTCCTGCTATATTTATACGGATAATTCAATTTTCTGATGTCAAGCCGATATAAAATCCATACACAAAGTTTTGTAACAGTATACAAATTTCGAGCACTGAATTACTTTATACTGAATTAATTTAAATATTACTAAAATACTAAAGTTAGTGAATATACCGAATATTAATTTACTATTGTTGTTTGTTTCGCCAGGCTGCATTGGTATTAAAGTGACTAATAACCGTCTTCATCAACATCCCATAAATGTGCTCCCTCATTACTAGGTAACAATCTATATCAGGGGTGGTCAACTTTTGTGTACATATGATCGACTTTTTACCATAAACGTGAGTCGCGATTGACTATTGTCGTTAGTGCTCTATTTATCAAGTAATCTAATCGCCTTCTAAGTTAAAACATTGCAATTTCGACCAAAATAGGCTTCGGGATCGACGAAAATAGGCGTCGCGATCGACCAGTCGATCGCGTTCGACCACCTCTGATCTGTATAATGTGTCTTATATTTTACATTAGTGAAGACATATTTTCAAAAAACTCGAATGGACAGAGAAAGGAAGCCGCATCGAAACTCAATCATCTCAGATTGGCGGACGATATTGCGGCCAACAGTACGGAGTAATTGCAACAAATGGCCCACGAACTATACGAAGTAGCAAAACAATTTGGGTTTCGCGTTAACACAAGCTAAACAAAAATAATGTGCAATCTGAACATCTGGGACCAAAACAGAAGATGGACATTCAGGAAATAGAAATGGCAGAGCACTATATCTATCTGCGCCAACGAATTACTTTCCTATAAATAGCAAAGAGCCGAAAATAACGAGAAGAATAAGACTGGTATGGGCAGCCTTCAGTTCAAGGCAGAAAATATTCGGAGAACTGAACCAACAACTAAAGCCCAAACTGTTCAAGCAAGATATACTACCCAGAACCCCAGACAACAAATTCGCGACGCACTAAAGAAGATATAAAGAGGAATGCTTAATGTATCGAACCACAAAACCAATGAGTAGAACCGGTTCCAAACGCAATATCATTGATGTAGTAGAAAGGGTGCTACGAGCAAATTTGCACAGGACAGGCAACATAGCACGGTATACCAATCGAAGATGGATCAAAAGACTGTTGGAATGGAGACCGAGAATGAGACATAGATTTAGAGGTAGACCACCAACGAGATCAAGAGAACGGCAAACTTCGATTGGATTCGGAAACTGCAAGACAGAAACAAGTGGACAAACATTAGAGAGGGCTTCATCCAGAAATGGATAGACATATAGGCAAATGATGTACATTTCATTTAAATATTGTATTTTTCAGAACGAAAAGCAAGAACGGGACAGAAATAGGAACATATGGTCAAAACTGGAATCAGTCTCAGGGATAGAAATCTACATGGAGAGGTAGAGAAGTTCCTTAATGTTAAGATGGGAGTAATTAGAACAGCAATGTGTTACTTGGCGAAGTATGCAAGAGATGAAGTGCTAGTAAAAAATCGCTTACAATAAATGCAAGCATAGTAGAAGAACTGTGAGAAAAAGGATACAAGAATAGTGTACTGAATCCGAAATGAATCATGAATATCAGAGTATATCAAAGAACAACAATTTAGGGGATATAGTACTTTTATCAATTCTAAAACATACTTGGGTGAGCGGAAAGAGAGAGAAGCTAACTCAAATAAGTTAAAGTTTAAGAAAGGGGATAGTTTTAAGAAAGAGGAAAGGATGAGGTAGTAGAAATATGATTGGAATCTTTCGAGCGGGGAAAGCCGCAAAATTGTTCCATATAAGAAACGAGGCACAGCAAAGGGGTAGCTCTGACACCAGCCACTGTTACTGTTATTACGTAGGTACCGCAGGGGGTAGTAGTACCGCGTAGTAGTATCGACTAGTACTAGGACAGCCACACCCCTACGGACCAGTTGTATGAAATTAAAATGAAACTTGAGTCAATAGTATGAACGTGGTTGTGCTTGCCGAACCCACCATGTATCGTGTCATAGCCAAGAGTCTGCATAGGGTTAAACGGCGCAAGATTAGTTTTCTCTCTCATCGACATATGATCAGTCAAACCGGAGTCGCTGCGGTCAGTGGACATGTCTCGCGGACAGCAGGTACAGGGATCTAGGCTTAACTGCACGGGTCAAGTATATTGACACCCACACTAAATAGTACATCCAAGCGAAAAGTGAAACAGCCTATGCCCACAGATGCGTGGCCAAGGGAAAGCATTAGTCATCAATATGACGGACTCTAGGAAGCGGCTCACCTCGGTTTCATAAGCCTTCTCCTGGTATTACGGCCTCTGCTATGAGGATACCGAATATTTCCCTAGCAACTCGCGGGACCGAAGTATGGACCAAAGTACTGATACTAAAGGTGATGACACTACTTCAAATGCGTCCAATTTAAAGGGTGATGATAACCTTGCGAAAAGAATGAATATGCCTACAGTAATATAGAAGGAGGATAAACTCTGACGTCAGGCCTATCTGTAGAAGAGGCAAGGGAAAATACGTTTCTGTCGTATAAACCCTTCAAAGACTGTAAGCCACATAAGCGCAAGAGATCTGCTGGCAGCACCACTGATAGGAACCAGGCGAAAAGAGCTATAGGGCATGAATATGAACCCATAAATTAGGACGTGGAGGTGGAAAACAGGTTAATAGGCCACGGTCTAAAACCAGGTCCACCTCGGCGACACACAGCCAACTGGCCACCTCTGTAAAGGTGGGAATCACCTTATAAGGCTACCCAGAACGCCCAATTACAGAGGAACAGACTAATTCTCTACAGAAACCCATTCTAGACGCCATTGTCGGCGGAGGGAACCGACAATTTAAGCCCGCTTTCCTGCAGGCTCACCAATGACCAGGATCGCTTACACTAACTTGTGTGAACAGGGAAACGGCGGACTGGCTAAAGAATCTTGAACCCCAACTTAATCCTTGGGAAGAAGGCTGAGATGTCGCATTCGAATATTTTCATTTTGTACTTTCCACATAGTGCATAGGATTCCGGTTCAAAGGATCGAGAATGACCTAACGACCTTCATGTGAAGGGCTCTACCAAGAAATCAGATAGGCCCAACACTTGACGTGACTTTGTCAGTAGACTCAGGGTCGGTTAGCAAAAAGAAAGTATTAATTATTGCTCTGAACAGCAAACTCTGAGAGAAAGAAGGAAGGATCTCAACAGTCCCAATACTCTGCATCCTCGAAGAAAGAGTCCCCAACCAGTGAAGGGGCCGAAAGAGTCCGTACAGGTGAAAATGTCCAAGGGAAGTTGGGTCAAAAGGACCTAACCGCAAAAAGCTTAAGACCTAAAGATCACACAAGATAAAGAAAATGGTGATGAGGTACAACCAAATTAACCTGCATTCAAAGACGGCATCCTGTACCCTAAACTGAAGCTTCAAAAAGAAACAGGTAGGTATAGGCTTTCTGCCGGAGCCCTGGATCAATAGGGGATAGATAAAAGGCCTACCAACTAACATCTGTAAGTTGGTCTACGATAGTAACAGTCCAAAACCAAGAGCTTTGGGAATCTTTATAGACATAGAAGGGGCGTTAGACAATACAATAAAAATTGCTTGTCTATAATGAATGCAGACACTAATAAAGGAATTTACATTTCCTCCATAAAGTGGATAGAAGATATGTTGAAAGACCGGAAAATAACCGTAAAACTAAGGGGAGCGTCTCTAACAATGATCCCGGAAAGAGAATATTCTCAGAGGAGGCATTATCATCTTCGACCAGCTAAATGTGATCGGGGTTAACACGATGGATCATGCGAATAATATTGTCTAATTTGATAGTATAATTACGAACCTTGCTCGATGTGCAATCGTCAATCCAAGCAAAACAGTGATGAATTCATTTACACGGAGAACGAAGCTTGATATAATGGCTTCCTTCCTGAATGAAAAACTACTGGAGTTCTCGGTCTCACGTGCACTCCACAGTGGAAAAAATTCTTGCAAGAGCGACAGCGGCTTTTTGGATATGCCGCAGACTCAAGAAACAGTACTATGGACGTACCTAGCGCTTGTCAGGCCCATTTGCTTAGTGCTGAAATGACTGCTATCAGACTAGGACTAGGACGTCAGGTGTCTCTTCACGGGCACACACACGAAGGTCCTGCCGTAGTTCGGAAAGATGTTTCTGACATATTCCATGGATTCCATGCCAGATGAATTTGATTTCGATGAGGTTTTTGAAGTGGTCATTACAGACTGCCGAAGTAACACAGAAAATCGAGTAACTTAGAGAACGACAATCACTATCGAAGACTGCATAATGTACTTGCATATATTGCCTAGGATATGAAGTATCGCTGGCAACGGGCCGGACGCCTACTATCCTACAAACAGAAATCATGGCCCCTGATAGTCAGGCGGCTTTAAGGAGGCTAAAAGTCTATAGCTATGTCTGAAAAAAAACCTGAGCAACTAGTCAAAGGTAACACTCATTCTGAGGTGGGTACCTGAACACGAGGGCATTCAGGGAAACGAAGTTGCCGACGTACTCGCAAAAGGCGGAACTGAGGCTCCCCTTTATGGAACCAGAGCCAACATACGGGCTTACAAAAATACACTACAGGCAATTGATACAAAAGTGGGAGGAGAAGCAAAAGTAAGCCTACTGGAGATGCACCCCAGAACAAAGGCAAGCTAAAATGATCATTTTATTAATCAGCGCAAGGGACAAGACAAACGTATGCCGTGCAAGAAATGATTTAAGAACTGTCACAGGCATTCTAACAGGACATTGAAACTGCCGAACACAAACTGTGTACATGCCGAGCACTTGGGCAGAAAAGGCTTGCCAACTTTGGGATTGTTAATCTAACGACCGTGAAGCAGAGAGGCCTGCTTCTCTTAGGGATATATTAAACTTGGTTCGAGAAGCGGAATTCCTGGGAGAACAAAAGTAGTAGGGTAAAACACAATAGATCAGCATTAGTCGCTCTGCAGGAACGCAAGAAAGAGCCAAACGACCGAAAATAATAAGAAAAGGTAGGAAAGAAAGTGTGAATGTTAGATAAGATTCGATTACATTAAGAACGGGTCGTGTTACAGGACCTACACCACTACGCTCTCTGTAGAGCTTTCGTGGACCCCGGCGTTTCCAAAAGGACTTTTCTGAGATTAGCTAGCAGATTACAAAGCCTCTATATCGGTTTCTTCATATGGTGGGATGGTCGTGGTCTGCCGTTCCCGAGTTCGTTGGACCGTACTGTACGTAGCGTCTCGTAGTGGCATAGTATATACATGGCAGGGTCTTCCTCTTCCTGGCAGAACCTACAGAGGGATTTTTTTGATCTGCCAAACCTATCCGTGCCATGTGCTTCTTAAGCCTGTATTCGCCTACTATCAGACATTACTATCTGTCAGCTTTCGTGTATTACGTTAGTGGTCCTTTGTGAATTTAAGGCCTATTATGAATTCTTTTGCATGTCTTTGCCCTCTGCCGTCTGTCTACCAGTCCTGAGACTATATTATCATCCATTTTTCCATAGATGTCTTTGTGATTATTTTTGAAACACTGCAATAAGTTCCGGGCCCTCTCGAGCGAATTTGAATGCTGTATGAGTGAGAAAAACGACCAGAAATTAAAGAATTACTAGAGGCAGATGGCAGAGGGATAGAAAAAATGCAAATGACTAATAAAGCAGACGAGGTAGGTTTGAGCTAGGGAGCGTACATACATATTGTTTATTTCTGTTATATGTTTTTGTAATTTTTAGTTCTTATTACTTATTTTCTCACATTAAACAATAAAATTTAAACTATCCCTCTAAAATAAATTCCTTATTTTATTTAAGTCTAAAGCCATCTTGAAAGTTACTATATCAATCTGTGATTTGATTTCTGATTAACTAATTATGTTGCAATCTGATATTAGTAGTTTAGTTTATCATATATATATATATATATATATATATATATATATATATATATATATATATATATATATTTATATTTGTTAGTTCCATTCTTTGATTTTGTTTTGTTAAATGTATTTTGTATTAACGCAAGACTGTAACTGTTTTATATTTAATTGCCAACATATACAACATGTATCTTGGTAGTAAAGTAAACTCATAAATAAATATTCATCTAATAAATGATATTGCCATTACTCTTTAGTGTGGAAACCATCTGTGCGCGTTGTGAGGGCATATAAAAATCTGTATCAGTATCTGTTTGATCGGGGGTATTCACGATGTAACAAATCGGGACTCATACATCGGCAATTTCTTTAAGGTCCCCACGGGAGGAGCAGGTCCGAGCTGGACATCAGCGTATTCTCTTTATGTTCTTAGGAAATTATACCTTATGTCCTTCCCCTGATACCGTCGGAACACGTAACTTGCACTATACGGGCTGATTTCATGACGTCTGAAGGACGAACAAAATTTCTTTACACATGCACGTAGGGTAATATTATCTGGAGTATAATTTAAGAATAATTAGATAGAGGATATATTTGTACTATTCCATCTTATCTAATGTAACATTAAACCACACCCATAAGCTAGAGTAATTAAATAGATGCCTAATTGTTTCGTGTGATAAAAAAAATCTGTATCAATCAGTATTAATGAAGTGCTAAAAGTGGTGCAGACGACGAGAGGGTGGAATATTTTCAATTAATAAAAAGTAAATAAAATGTGTGTAAAAGACAGCTGACCCTCCCTTTCAATAATGCAAGCGGCGGCACTCGACACGTTCAGATGAATAAAGTGTTACAATTATGGGAAGTGTACATATGACAATGGCATCATCCACCCCCGGCGTAATCCCACCCTATGCGATTTTAATATTTAGATTGGTTACACCTTTTATATGTAGAGGAAATAATTTAGAGCCATATTTACCCTCCATAGTCAATATAAATACATCCCCTTGTTTGTTTTGAACACTTGTTCCTTTGAAGATCGCTATATCTATATGAGGATAAATATATATGCAAGATGTAACCGAAATTAAAATTATTCAACGCATGTAAATTTTCTGTGGCAACATAAATAAAATAATGAACGCACGTCGTATTCATGGCACACAAAGAAATAATAAATGGGTATGAGAATCACAAATACAAACTATTATTGTTTATTATTCCCACTGTTTGAGACGAGTGCAGTTATACGATATACTATAGGAATTTACAGTGGGAAATATTTAAATAAGTTCATAACATGAATCCATAAAAATTAATTTGCTCTACGTGCCTAAACGGACGTGATATTTATTACCTATGAGTTGAATAGCATTATTTCGTCCTTTCTGGCAATTAAATACTAATGGAAAACATTAAGGTTAGATGTGAGAAGGCAGACGGACTGACCGACAGGCCTATAAGTCAACAATTATCAGATTCCCT
The DNA here is from genome assembly GCA_963942505.1 of Lordithon lunulatus. NCBI lineage: Eukaryota > Metazoa > Arthropoda > Insecta > Coleoptera > Staphylinidae > Lordithon > Lordithon lunulatus. The sequence goes on along the minus strand of OZ012667.1, from coordinate 48,876,354 downwards.
CGGGCCCGAAGGGCATTACTAGAATCTGTCGATCCTATCCATAGAGGACGGAGATGTCTTAGTCAGGTTTTCGTTTTTGGCCCTCGTCTGCAATCACGGATAGATAGCGCAATTAAATCTCCCTTTTATAGTTGATAGAATTCGTTTCTTTCTAGTTGTATAACACGTCTCACAATAAAAGTAAAAGTATACCGAAAATGAAACGAGCCTGAATTACCTAACTAGTCTCAGAACTAACAACTTTATCCAACAGGGTCGGCGAAACGAACCCCAAAGAATAAACGAGATAAGATTTATAAATGAGATGTTGCATTTTCCTTCCAATAAAATACATTAATATTCATTAAACGAAACAATATAATTTATAAAATTACTTCCAACACCTTAAATTTATGATATAATGCATATTTAAACTGCACTTAATTAATTTGTGTTGTAATCTGTATCCATCAAGCGGCTCTTAAAAGAACAGTAATTATACGATTATATGTATGTGTTCGCTGAAAAAGAAAATAATTGTAATATGCTAATAATTAAAACCAACCATACTTGTGAATTGTAAAATATTTATGGATGGTGGGGCTTATTTAAATATAATGGTAAGCAGACTCCATTTCATATAGCAAATTACGAAAAGCTAATTAAACATGTTACATTGGTTAACATATTCAAGTTTCTAAAGTATATAAGGAAGTGATATTTTTTATGCGCATTCAAGTAAGCACAATTAGACTCACTTTTAGTTTTACATAATGAACAAAACCGTATCATTAAAATTTAAAAGCAGCTACATAATTATTTGCCCGGCAAGCAATTAGTAAAAATTTATGAAAACAATAACTTTTGTGTATTCTATTACGGAACGCAAACAGCTAATTAAAACTTTAAACTGCTTTATTTATTTCCTATTGCTCGGCGGACAATTCCGAGAAAAATACGATAACAAAGTTCGCGAATTAATTAGCAGATCCGATTTCGTTCTGGGTTCATTTAGATTTGGTTTTATAAACATTTCAGCACGATGGATTTCCTTATAAATCTTTTAAACACGCCCCGAGATATTTTTATTACTTTCTATATTATAATCTCCGTCTGCATTTCGCGGGGTTACACCCTAAGGCCTTTCACTGGTAATCTCAGATGGGGTGGGATAGACATAATAATTGCTGTGAAGGGGTGAATTAATCAACATTTAAGAAAGCCTGCGTTTAATTTCTCCGGTCATAATGAACATTCGTAATTTAATACTACTAATGGGATATAACATGAAAGTTAAAGTAATACCGTAATAATATTTTATATTGAAATTATCAAAATTTTACATAAGATTCAATTTCTACTCATGATATGGACTATTTATTATATGTAAAAATATGTTAACGGCTAGATGAGCAGACTATAGGCTTATATCAGAAAACAAAAAATAATCGCATTCTATATTACCTGAAATATCATTTAGTGTTATTACTATGTTATTCCAGTGCAAATTATTTTTTGCAATAAGTGACTCAAAATATAAATAACATTTATAATTACATATGGTATAATAATGATTATAGAACAGTTTTTTTGTAAGAAAGAATATCTTTTAATTTTTTCATTATTCTTATAATCAGTCGTGAGGCATTTCTGCCGGTAACGGGGGAAGCTCAGAGGATTTTTATCACCCGGAATTTATCTTAACTTCACCGAAAATCTACGTACGTAGTAAATATATATCTATATATATATATATATATATATATATATATATATATATATATATATTCTTTTCCCAGCTCGCCAATTCTACCAGTATTCTATCGCCTCGCATCCCCAGTTTAACTACCCTTCTCACCTGGATTCATACGTTCATCCTCTCCATCATCGGCATCACGCCATCTCCTCCAATCCCTCACACCACCACATTGTTCTTTATTTCTTCACTCTGCCCTGTCTATTCTATTATCTCCGTCTTTGTTTCTGCTACAGACACCTACCCCGATGCGATTTTCTACCCTGGTTCTTCCCTCTTCTCCCCCAACTTCAGTTGGTCCAAGAAATGACAGCAAGACATCCGTAATTTAGGTTTATACGCAGCAAAGGAGGCTACAATATGTGTGAAAAAATATTCGTTAGGAACTCAGTAGATAATTCAGGGAAGCACGAGAATCAAACGAGGAAAACATTGAAAAAATAGGTGTGTCTAATTGACATATTGGCATTAAACTAAATTAAATATGAACTAACACCTGCACTAGCTCTTTATTTTAGGGGCCCTTCCATCCTCTGCCAAACATGCCCATATGTACCCACCATAACATTACCTTTTCTGCTTTCCTTTCCTGTCTTATCTTTACATCCATACCTAAATCGTGCAATCAGCATTGTTTCCTATTTTGTTATAATTTGAGCTAGGTAGTCAGGCAGACGATGGTACACCCAAGCTTATACCTGTTATTAAAAAGGATTTTCTCTTCTTTGCGCACTTCTAGCTCCCTATAATGCAGTGTTTAATCTCTGTAGCATCTCTATATCAAATGCTAGAGAGACAGATTATATGTCAAAACGTAAAGTATTGCTAGCCCTACAGATTGAGGCTTAGACTAGCGGTGAGAAAATGTGAACATGATGAAATTTTATGTTTTTTTTTCGTTTTAAACTCTGTAGCGTTTCTATTTCAAATACTAGAGAGATAGTCAAAACAAATGGCCCTCAGTACCGGGCAGCCCTTCAGAGGGCAGAGGGTGCGAAGAAAACCCGTTTCAGCCAGTAGGTATGTTAGAATTATGTTCGAGAGCGGTAAAATCCACAACATAATCCAGGAAATGGACGAACTAAAAATAGACATAACCGGCCTTAGCGAGACATGGTGGCAGGGCACGCGTAAATGCAGGATACAATACCACGTCATCTATTACTCAGGCAACGAAGACAACCATTACTGGAACGGAGCAGCCTTCATAGTAGCAAAACTCCTAATACCATTTATAACAAGTTTCACCCCACGCTCAGACAGAGTCGCAATGAACAAAATCAGCTCCAAGTCCTTCGACACAAACATCATTCAAGTATATGCCCCCACTTCGGACGCAGACGACAAAACCATCGAGGAGTTCTACGACCAGCTTAAAACTCTCATAAAGCAAATCAAAAAAGGTAAGCCGATTGCTGTGATGAGAGATTTCAATGCGAAAGTAGGGAAGGGCAAAGAAGAAGACGTAGTCGGTAGGTATGGTCTCGGTAACCGAAACAAAAGAGGAGATCGATTCGTGAGCTTCTGCAAAGAAAATGGGCTAGTAATATGTAACACCTTTTACAAGCTACCATGCAGGAGGAAGGCACCTAGCGACACACCACACCATCCCATGAAAAATTAAATAGACTATCAACAGAGTTTCGCAATGCGATAACAACAAAGACATACCCAGGTGCCGACAACTCATCGGATCATGCCCCAGTAGTCTCTAACCTTCGAGTTAAACTTAAAAGCCAAGCCAAAGCCCCTCCAAAATTAACGATAGACATAAAGCAACTAAATACCGTAAATACTAAAGAGGATATCAAAAACTCACTTGAGGAACATCTAAAAGAACGAGGGCAATTACAAACAGAAGATTCACCGGAAGAAGAATGGGAAAAACTGACAATAGCTATTAACAGCACATGCGAAAAGCAACTACAAAGACAAAGGGATAACCACAAAGGATGGATGAACAAAGATATCTTAAAAATGATGGACATTAGAAGAAGGCTAAAGAACACGAACCCCACTGAATGCCAAGAAACCGAAGAGGTAAGAAAGAAGATCAGAACCGCAAAGGAAGTATGGATGAGCGAAAAATGTCAAGAAATAGAGCAGTACGAACAATAGTACAATTTCACAAATATGCATAAAAGGATAAAACAAATGTCAGGCATGAAATACCACAAAATTGAAACCTTAACAAACAACGCAGGCAATATAATACTAGACATAGCCGATAAGCTAAAATCATGGGAAGGTGAAGACCTCTTCCGAGACAGCAGAAAAGAGGCTATGATCAGCGAAGCAACTAGCGGCCCACCTATCATCAAAGAAGAAATAGTCAAAGCCTTCGGAAGAATGAAAAACGGGCGTGCTTCGGGCCCAGACGGAGTCCACACAGAAGTCTTGAAAATCCTTAGCGACTCTGAGGAGTTCATGGATATACTAACAAAAATTATTTAATTATATATATACGACTCTGGAAATATACCACAAAAATGGTTAGTGTCCACTTTCATGCCAATCCCAAAGAAAGCGTCATCCAGGAAGTGCGACGACTACCGTATGATCAGCAAACCTAGTCGAAAGAACCCATCACCACTCGGAAAGGTACGGCCTAAACTTCAACAGCTCCAAAACCAAATACATGGTAGTATCAAGGAAAACAACTCAAACCCAGAGCTAGTTACAAATCAACGCCAGAATAATTGAGAAATAAAATCGTATAGTTATATAGGAATGACCACTCAAGACACTTGGGACTATGGTGCGGAAGTCAGATGCCGCATCAAAAAAGCCAGGACCGCATTCACCCAAATGAAAACACTCTTTACTGCAAAAGACCTGGGCTTGAAACTAAAAGTGAGAATGTTAAGATGCTTCGTCCTCCCCGTACTGCCGTACTGTTATATGGGGCAGAGGCATGGACGGTTAACGTGGCATTAATAAGGAAAATAATGACATTTCAAGGACTGTACAGACGCGTGGTTAAGATTCCTTGGACTGAACATATCACTAACGTGGAGGTGCTCAGAAGAATGGACAAAGACTTGGAAGTCACCCGTGCCCTGGCACGCAAACTTCAATACCTGGGACATATAATGAGAATCAACAAAAACAAACTACTACAACAAATACTCCAAAGAAAACTCGAGGAGAAAAGAGGCCCAGGCAGGCGACGCCACTCTGGTTCTGACTGAACTCAACCCAACTCTCCAATACTGCCGTAAACAAAATTAAAATCACCATGTGAATCGCCAATCGCCGGACCGGATAGGGCACTATCAGAAGAAGAGAGATATCTCTACAGACTGAGGTATAGACGTTTTTCTCGGGCTCTTACCGTTTTCGTGCTGTAGTGGTGAGAAAATGTGAATATGTTGAAATTTCATTTTTCCCCGGATTAAACTATGTAGTGTCTCTATTTAAAATTCTAGAGAGATGGTTTATATATCGTATGTAGCGAAATGTTAATCTTTGTGTATCTAGCCATCCACCCACAATCATTCCATTTGCTTTGCTATTGTATCACTATGTAGTTTGGATTTAATCTTCCCATTCCATAGTTCTCTTTAGGCACTGTAGTTAAAACCTTTCAACCTCTTCTTCTCTGACACCACATACTTCGGCTTCCTTCAAAAGAATCTATCTTACGCACTCATCCGTAATTATCAACTACCCCTAAAAGCATGCACCCAATAAATTTTCCCACTCCATCCTCATTCTAACTACACCACCCCCTCTCCCCCCCCCCCCCCCCCCCCTTATTACTTGAACCTTACACCTTATATATCTTATCTATTCATTAAAATTTCTATTTACGCCAAACATAAAACCCAAGTACTAAACGCAACTTACATTATCCCCCGTTACTTGTCGTCACATTAGATTTTCTTTTACAATCCTTCCGCATCTCTTTCTAAAACACATCCATTTCGTTCCACCAACATTTTCATCTAGGCCCCGTCTATCAGTCTATCACAGAAAAGCTCCAATGTCTTCACCATTTCTTTAAATCCTTGAATTCCTTGGCCATTACCACAACTAACTCAATGGACAACCCTGCCTACTACCTCTTATATCCTTCGTTGCTCCTATTCTCAGAGACATCTCCTTCTATCGATAGATTCTCTATATTACTGGTATACAGAAACGTTTTTTATGGCTTCTATAATACCTCAGCCATGACTCCAACTTAGCATTCCCGTATGGAGTGTTTGGGTTTAAGCTCTGTAACGATTCCTATTCCTACTTATCTACTCATGTTTCAGTGAGGTAATGGATTGGATTGTTTCTATTGTCATCGTTTCCATGCTGATAGCCAACGGGATAAAACAAGGTGACATGTTTTCTTCGGTACAAAACGATCATGAACAAAATCATAGAAGAAACATCTGAAGCAGGAAAATGATATGTAATGGTAAAAACAGAAATAAAAATATGGTGCTAATATCCGACAAGGAATGATTTGCAAAGGATTCTATTTCAATTCCACCAACCGTCGAAAAATACAACATGGAAAAATTAAAAGTTTAACAGCAAACCGAGAACGGAAAGATACAAAGGAGTGTTAAATAACAAACCAATCCAGTAAGACAAGCAATTCAACTAACTAGGTGTTCAAATACATGACCATTCCAACTTAAGAGGAAGTCCTAGCACAAACAAACAAGGCATCATCAATCACTGGCTGCCTCAAACAGATAATTTGAAGGAGCAAGCAAATTAACACCGAGAGTTAGAACATAGAAAACGTGCATAAGACCTATTATGACATACGCGGCAGAAACCAGAATCAAAGAAATCTGCGAACAGACAAAATGAAAATCCTAAGATAAATCACATAGGTAATCAAAAACAGCAGAATCAGCCAAAACTGCCACACGGAAGGTATTGTAAGGTGCCAATGGCGAAGAAAGTTATGAGATCAACAGAATAGACCATAACCCGCTCTTTGGAAAGAACACGGATAGATTAACGGATATCTGGCTATCAACATCACAAACGAGTACCATCATAAATAACAGGCCAGTAGGCTTATATAAAGAAGATACCAAAGAAAAAGAACTATCCATTCTATGGCCCTCGTCTATTTATCTTTCTGATTCAGTTACGTTCCAAAAACTCATATTACACACTCTCCCCCTTCCCAATCCCGTGAACATGGACTGGACTTGAAATCCGACTTTAACTAATTTCATCTTCATCCTTAATATATTTCATTCCCATAATTTTCTAAAATTTTCTCCGTATCCATTATTCGCGTTTGGTCAGATTTGATCATCATTCAAGAAATATTGACCCTTTGGCATTGACGTAGCTTCTAAGATTCTTCTTTTGTCAAGCTATGATGTACACTATGCCATGAGTATCCGGCTCCCTCATTTGATTATCTACACGAATGCTTCCCCCAACTTTCATATTTTCTTCCAAAAAATTAATCTAATACTCGCCTACCTTTATTCCGCCGATTACAACGTTACTGACTTCTTTCCTTCTCTTCCTCCCTATTATCCAATTCCTGCATTCCAACCTTTAATGGGGAAGGTTACAGGCCCATCTGTTTTTAATGTAATTCACACCTTATACATACTTTCCAGCGGCACATTCTATTGCATCCCTCCTGTTTCAATATATGCCTTCATCTTATTTGCCTTTTACAATAAGTCCTAAACCCCAATTGTTACTTTTAGGCTTTAATTCTGCGCTTCTATTATTTTATATTCTCTATTCTATTTGCTGATTAAGAGCGCATTTACGTCGTTCGCAATACCTTTACATCTATGCTAGGAGACCTATCGCGACTCCGTCCTTTACTATACTAGTATCCCTCTGCTCAAGCAATACTTTCACCTCTATCCTTTTTCTCTCGGGCAGCTTTCCTCCTTGTGCTTGTTCATAGTCTCGCTGGACACGGCAACGTCGTTTTCCATTGCGTCTCACCCCATCATTTGCTGTTGTGATTTTACAACCTAACTAATCGCCGTAAATACTGTACAATGGTCACTATACCCACGCTCAACTCAGCACGGTGTTTTAACTAACTCCGTACAGCGAACTCTTTGATATTTGATTCTTCTGCCATTCTACCGTACTAATTACTTATTGACATACTTTGTTTACATACGACCGATCATATGAAGATAAGGTAATGGAGAGTAAATCAAATCAGGCAACTGACTCGAGTAAGTATGGACGAATTTCAGGAATCTCTATACTCTGCTTGTTTGCTACTACTTTGGCAAGGCATAAGAAAGGCTAAGAGGACTAATGCATTAACAAACAAAAGAAAGATAGAAAATGCACTCAGAAGATTTCAAAGTAAACGAAACGACGAAACTCTTAGGGCTGAGACGAAATTGGATTAGCTAGAGGAAAACAAGTATTTTAAATACACATAGGGAATAACAACTCTGCAACCTAACAAATTCTTCAGATCCATGGAGCACTGTATATAATGCTGCAAGACAAAGCATGGCAGCCTCTAATAACAACCTTATGATAATATAGTCGGTATGTATACGACAGGTATCAGAGAAACTTTACAGATAATGATTGAAAAACGTATCATTAATAATCAGGGTCTTCAAGGAAAATTACATCAGAAGATCGCGGTCGCAGATATTTAGACGGTGGATGAGACACTTACAAGTAATTGAGGTAATAAATGGCATTAATTCTTGCAAAGATCCTCGAATAGGAGGCATGATTTACCAGAAGGTGAAAACTATTAAAGAAAGAAATCGTAGAGCAGTAGCTAATTTCGCTTCAAGGCACAAAGAAGCACAGTGAATGCTACGACGGTTGCTTTTTATGTATTGAAAATGAATAACAAAAACATTGATTGAGGTTTTATTGTTGTTCAAAATACTCTCCTTTAAGGTATACGCATTCCATTAAACCAATTAACATAGCACTTTTTCCATTCCGAAGTAGGTACCAACAAAACATGCATTAACAGCTTCTTGTGGCGTCTGCTGTTTAGTTTCGAGCTCACAAAATTAAATCCAAGATTCATTACCTGTGTAGATGTAATACACTGCATTTTATGCAATGCGGTTGTATTTTATAATCACTTCCTTGCAACAATTATGTATGCTTGTCATACTAATGCCCAGGGAAGCCTTAATCTTACGGTAGGTTACATGACGATCATTCATTTTCATTTCGTACACACATCAATGTTTTCTGGACGACGAATGAATTTTAAGGACCTTCTTTAAATTCAATCCCATGCGAATAAACAAATAAACCATCGATATATTGTAGCCTCCATCACCAAAAGTCGTAGTAAGTTGATCGGCACACTGCTGTTGTGATAATTCAATCATCGCACGAAAATATTCACGATTCAATTCCTTTTTTTCTCGAGATCAAATTTTCAATTTACTATTAACAATACAAATAGCGGTTGTATAACAAAACTAATAATGTATACTGTCAAGAATACCAAACTTTTCGATGGTGCGATCGTGTCACACATAGCTACAGCAGGGTTACTAATTCTCAATACATAAATAGCAACCCTCGTATAATGGACATTACAAATTTATAGACAACCTAGTGTCAAAAAAAATAGTTAATACTAATAGTCAGCTTGGACGTAAAAGGGACACGAATATAGTATGATACGCTGACAACGTACTGATATTGGATCAACAATGAAAATGCCAAAAATTGGTAGATGGGCTGATAAGAACAAGATTATTTTTAACGAAAAAAATCCACTAAGAGACGTTCTATAAATAATTAATAGCAGTATATCTAACACACAGAAAACTGAAACGGGTCTCACAAATGAAATATATACTCCGAGATAAAAAATAATTATGATCATGTAACTAAAATGATAGAAAAAAGTCAAAACCTTATTAACAGTTTAGCCAAATCTGCAAAAGTAACTAGGGGACTTAAACATATATTTGACATCATATACAATATCGTATGCTAAACAGCGAGAGAGGAATCATTATATAAGCAACAAATGGAACAGTATAGATAAAGTACAAAGAAAACTCAATATTAAAATGGGCAAAGCATACAGGAAATGTTTGTATGAAGTCTCGTGCGTGAAGAACGCAATACGATATGCCAGTGTCCATTAACCAATGGGCACACCCAACAGAGATTCTTTGGAGATGCACAGCCTATGTACCAGATCTTCTCAGAGGGCAGGATGACATAAAGTCGATGCGGGAGTGGCAATCTATAAAATAGGACTGCTAATCGAATCAATCAAATTAAAACTCAAATACATAGACATAATCGTCTGCCATTCATAGCTTTAGAATAGAAAATTATAATAACGCGGAGAAAGAAGAAAAAAGTGTTAATATATTCATTGACAACAAGCTGTATAACAATCAGCATATTCAAGACATAGTACATGTACGAGAGAAAATATGCAATATGAGAAAAGCCAGTTGGAAAATATTTTGTCACTATGAACCAAAGAATATAAAATATCCTGTAATTCATTTAATATTTCTTTCTTTCTTCCTTAATTCTTATTAAATTAAGAAAGAAAGTATGCTGAGTTGGGTAGTATGAAATATTAACTGAATTACAGGATATTTTATATTCTTTGGTTGATAATGACAAAATATGCAATAAGAACAAAACAAAAACTTAAAAATAATGATTCATGATATAGTTTATTTATTTTTAATAAACGATCTAAAATAATCCGCATTTCTAATGAATTTTATGTCTTACTTATTATTTAATTTCTCATTTAATGTCAGTATAAACCCACCTTACGGTCCATGTTGTTAATTTCTATTCGTTTCTATATTCAGTATTGAAACTTTATAACACCCAATTTCTCTATATTTATGTAAGATGGTAATCAAATCGTGAAGCGGGCAGGAAGTAGTTTGTGTCGTCCAAAATGAAAAGAAATGAAAAATTTACGATTTCAATTTAATTAAATCAGATCCCCGCGCCCGAATTTATATAGGTCGTGTATATATATTTTTTTTCTAAACGGGCCAAATGAATTAAGTAATTTACATATTTTAACTATAGAGCGACAATCCTGGTCGGCCATAAAAACTGGAATAAATTCAAAACAAACCGAATCAAAACTCCCTTTGAAAACATTATTAAAAGAAAACTCGGCAGCTTATCTTAATTTAATGCAGTTAATTAATACTCGAATTACCTAAACACCCGACTAATTATGAAAGAATATTCTTATATAGAAAATGCCCCTCCTTAATTACTGCGTCCGCCCTAGCACCCTTCTTGAAAGAATCGAAAACAAGGGGGTAATTAAAAGGTATCACATTTTATACCTCGAAGGATGCCGTAAAAGGGGCGATTGTGCATATTTTATAATCGTTTGTTTGTTGCCTTGCTTGCCGACTCAAATCACGTCATAATATTTTCATGCCGCCGGCCATTAAATAATGTAATTAAATTAAGATCTTATATTAGGGTATATAATTTTACAGAGATATTATTCTTGTGTTTATAAGATTGTATATACAATTTAATATTACTTTTAATGAGTATATTTGGGGGGCTGCGAGAGTTTTATAGGAATGTATATTTTTTAGTAAACCAGTCTTGCAATAAACATAGGGTTTTTATTTCCACAATTGTTTTTGTTAGGTATTACCAATTATCAGTTTTTTTTTTTGACGAAGATTTATTTATACAACATATCCTTTAGATTATAACCTTTATTATTAAATTATATATTTATAACCAAGGTTATGCATGTAGAGTTTTAAGTCGTTCCAACTTAAGTCTTTGTATTGTTTGAATACGCGTACGTCGATCACTTTGTATTGTCGAAAATAATAAGAATAAAAACGTATTTTGCTTATAAATATCTAAATTCTTACAGGGGAGTTGTGATATAAACCGATAATATATAAGTATGCATAATATACATACATATGTCGAAAAATTAAAGTTAAGAAGCAGAAAAATGTAATTTTCTCGTATTTTGTTGAGAAATTTGCCCAATCTTTGAAGTGCTGCATCTCGGTAAGTATTAAATAACAAATTACATTGACCATTTAAAATTAAAGGAAAAATGCTCTACAACTTTGTATATACTATTTTACATAAACATTTTCCTAAAATACCACATCGTAAGAAGATATATAAGATATAATAAACTGACAAATATCAAGGTTTTTGACCACTAAACTATTGGTAAAATAAAGGTTCAACTTAACAATCTCGTATTAAGCGAAGGAAATCAAAATCATGTATATTTTAGGAGTATTAGTTGTTTCTACATTGGAAGAGAATAGTCAAACAAGCCAAAGCTCTCCCTGGGCTGTAAAGCTAAAATAAGATAAAACTGTATTTGATGAAATTTGCGAAATTATAAAATTGTATGCGATATTTTATTTTTATTTTTATATTAGTTTTTGGCTCATATTTTTATCGAAAATTATTTTCTGACCTTAATATGTTTAATTTTTAAGATATGCAATATGTCGCATCAATTACAATGATACCCTTTGCGCTATATTTTATTTGGGAGTATTTCCTAATACGTATTTTACTTTATTTAAGCCCAATCCTAATCTACCATTAGGTGTAAGGGTATGTGTTAGTATTAATAATAATTCAGGAGTGAAACATTCTCTCTCGCAGCATGTTTCAATTAATATATCTGAAAATCGCCCTGCTAGACGAATATTGTTATTCTCAACAAGATTGAATGAATCAGAGGTTGACCCTTTTGCCCATTCGCAGCATGTCCGATCTCGTGAAAAATAATTCAACCCTGCATTCTTGCAACCCTCCAATTCAAGTCTTTCAATGGAGAACGTCTTTTCACGTTTTTACTGTTGTGCATGCCGGGGGTTAATTACTCTTTTTCATCTTCAATGTGGAGATCATTTCGCTCGTTTGATTCCTCATTTTATGCTCGCCTCCTCCCCCTTTTTATAATGAATAGATTAAAAATACGAGGCGCGCGAGCGATGTTTAAACGGAAATAAATACCGTGCAATTTAACTTGCAACTAAGTTTGCACCTTCCACGGAAAAGTTAATGAAGTGAAAATAATACGACGTTGGAATTGATCGGTTATACATCTAATCAATTAATTTTATGCATTCCGCTGGAAATTAAATCTGCGTGCCAATAGAGCCGGAATTTCATTTAATTACCACCACCGAGCGATTAATTGTTGTTGGCATTAAATGATAATTTGTAATACCTTTCTCAGATTTTTAACTGAATGGAGGATGATACAGGTAATATCTTTTCAACTTTTCCGCACAGAAGCTGCTATCCGGTATTTGTTAAGATTAGTGGCTTATAATCGTTGTTTTGAAAACAATCCCAATTGTATATGATCCTCCGAGCGTTATCTGCGAAACCAGTAGGTGGCTTATAATACGGATCAAAACAGGAGCTGCAAAAATACCCTCACACTATTGGACTTAGTTGAATACCTTGGATTTGCGGTCCGGTCTTTATGGGATTATAGTTTCTAAAACCCAATAAAACTACTTAAATAAAATTCGGGTGCACTATCTTTAAGAAAGAATTAGTGACAAATCGTTTTGTTGCAACGTAGTAACGACTCGGCGTTCTCATATTAAAAAAATCATGATCATTATAATACCTATATTAAGCAAACTTATTATGATTCCAATTAAATATTAATTATGCCTGTAGTAATTTATTATGTTGCTGGTTTATGTGCGTTAATTTTGTTATTAAGATCAATGGTGCGCAGTAATAAATTTTATATCTTACGTCTGGCATAATAAACTTGACGAAAAAAGTGTTCAGCAAACAGTCGCGCATTTTCATGATATATATGACCGACCTGTACGTTCATCCTAATTAGCAGATGCATAAATAAACATAATATTTATTGCTGTATGCTGCTATAATCTGTGTAATAAATGTTTGCACGTTTAAGTGATTCTACATTCCCGAAAATTGTACGCCATTACACAATTATTAGTAATATTTATAAACGTTAATGCTAATAATTTTATTCACATATTTGAAACTTTTTAGAAATATTTTTTTTTTTTTATTTAATGATCTTGATCATTTATCCAACCACTATGTATTTTTGTATCATATTCCGAATATATGTATTATTCACAAATTACAAATCAACTGTACACTGTAAACACACCACCCTTGGATTAATAGATCCAAATTCCGAACGGAAAGAGTCTATTACTACCGGACTCGAACCAGTGACGGCTTGGACGCCGTGGCTTCAGACTGCCACATTTTTACATATAAACTGAAAAAAATTGTTGGTGAGATTCTAACTGACGATTCTAGTTATAGCGGCAAAAAAGTGGGTTTATGCTGAAATAAAATGCGTAATATGAAATAGAGGAAACAAGGAATTAATTATAGACAGTTTTATTCATTATATTGTTTATTGTGCTAAAATAAGTAATAAGAAGTAAATGATACAAATGTATTCTTATTTTTTGAACCTATTTAATCTCAAATATTGGTGTTTTCTATAGATTTCCTCTGTCTTACCTCTAATTTTATGTAAACATAAACCCATCTTACAAAGTGTCCAAGCGACAAGTTTTAACGTCAATTTAAAATCTAGTTACAGGGCAGGCTCAACACAGTAGGCAAAACAAGCAATACATCGGGGCGCCCACACAGATGGCGCCGAGGTGTTATCAGGCAACCGTTAACAGAATGTTCCCCTAACAAATGAATTTCTCGAAACACAATGTAATTATTGTCAAAAAGTCAATATGTATCTTAGGATTGAGGCTATTGTACAATAAATCATAGTTGTATCCATTTACGAAAAGTATATTTATTATTTATTCGTAAAATAAATAATGACAATTTTATAGATTCGCTAAAAACGAATTTCTAGAAACTCAATGTGATAAATATTTTTTATGCCAAAATGTTCTTGAATAATGAAGATATCTGGAAATAAATAATTCAACGCTAAAAAACGAATTTTTCTGAACTCAAAGCAAAATTAAATTAATTTTGATGTCCGCATGTTCCTGACGAATGAGACTAAAATATAGTTGATATCTCTTTACAACAATTGTATTTTTAGTTTAGCAACACGTAATATATCTACATCTAACATACGATAACCTTCAGACGGAATCGAGGAAGATCTGTGATATATTATAGCGGCTTTCGTTTATCATTCGAGAGCTGTTCCGGGCTGTTCTAATCCAGCTAAGACCAGCCTAGAACATCTCGCGAACGATAAACGAAAACGGCTGTTATGATCACAAACGTGAGGCCTAAACAAATCATAGACATACGAGCATTGTTTGTTGATTATTTCTGACCTCTTTAACGTTACTGATGGTGTATGAGTCTCTTTAGCTGAGTGTAGTACTGGCAACTTGTACTACAGGTGGACGTACAGTTTAACGTGGCTTCCGAACCATTGGAATGTTTAGATGATAATATCATCCACTCCGGACCAGAAAAAGGTGTTTAGCCTTGAAACGAGCATTAACATCTCCTAATATAGGATCAGACCATAATGTAATTCTAAGAAATATACAGCTTGTTCTATTACAACAAAGAAGATCTAAAAAATGCGAAAAGAAGAAAATGAAACGAAAATCAAAAGGGGCTTTATCACCGACTTACTAATATTATACAGATGAACCCAATCAAATTTATATAACCAATGTGTGTATGTACTATAATTACAATCTGGGGCCCAGGATCGCATTGAAACGACATATAAATAATGCGACAGGAGAAGCTTTGGGAACAAGAACCATAAACAAGACATCAACATTTCAAAAAAAACTAAAACAACGGTTCACAATCCAAGTGAAAACCCTACCAATGGAAAAGAAGCTAGCCCATCTACGATTCAGAACCACGAACGCAATACGAGTCTGTGTAAACTAAATAGGAATAAGAAACAGAACAACCAATCAAATTCATCAAATTTATGATATATACAGTACTCAAAAAGGATTTGAAAGATTTTCAGAAAAGAGGTCAATGAAACAGAGGATGATATATAAGGTACTCAAAAAGGATTTGAAATATTCTAGGAGGTCTCAGAAATGAGGTCAATGAAGCAGTGCAGGGTCCGAACAACGTTAGAAACGAACTTTTGAAATACGGAGGAAACGCACTGGCAGCACAACTAGCAAAGCTATTCAATAAGATTCTTTTTACCACACAAGTCCTACAATAATGGAAGCAGAGCATAAGTATTGCATTACATAAGAAAGGTAGACAAGACGACCCAAATAACTACCGACGCATCTCCCTGCTTGACACCTCAATAAATATATCCACTAAACTCCTGGCGACAATGTGGCCAAAAACGTAACAATCGAAGAGGAACAAGAAGGTTTCAGGAAAATCTGCTGAACTACAGACGCCATCAATGTGGGTCTTCAAATAGCGGAAAAGGCACTGGAATTTAATAAAGCAGAGATATGCTTTGTCAACCTCGGAAAGGCTTTCGATAAAGTGCGACTTTCCGACGTGCTCAAAGCTCTTAATGAGAAAAACATACATTCGAATATAATAGAGCTGATAAGATAACTAAATACGGACAATAAGACAGAACTAAGAACTGCGAACGGCGAATAAACTGAGATCAAAATAAAGGCAGAAATGCGACAGCCTCAACCCTCAACTAGGTGATACGTACTTTCTAATGGACAAAATAATGGAATGCCTGGACAGAGCAATCAACGCATACCAATTAGGAAGGACTGTTGTACAAATCATTTACTACTCTGACAATGCCATCATCATTGTAGACTCCGAAATAGACGTCAAGAATGCTAAACACATACAAATCAGCATACGACAGGATCAATAGGAACATCTCCACCATCAAAACGAATAGCCTGGTCATGGAAAATCGCCAATTAGAAGCAATGTAGTAGTAGAGCACAGTATCATCGAACAAGTGTCCGCATTCGATTAACAAATCAACTCATATGCAGATCTGAAAAACAGCATCCTGATCCCAACAGGGCAGCAAGGATCTCTGGCACACTGCGCGGACCAAGATGCAAGAATGCCAATCGAGTAAAACCAGAATATATAAAGAATGTGTTCAATCATACTAACATATGGAGCGAAAATAAGAACTGACCCCGCAGAGATAAAGACACGGTTGAGAGTCGTGGAAATGATGACCCTACGCACAATATCTGGCTGCGCATTGTCGGATTGCAAGATCACACATACATAAGGAATATGCAATAGACCGGACATTGCAAGATGGTAACGGACCCTCTCGAAGTACCACTAAAGAGATCGATATCCCAGGAACAGCGGAACCAGGAAAGAAAATATCGTCATCTCATCATAATTTTGTTCTTCAGAAACTATGGCCATATGAAGGCCACAGCGAATATCTATTTTACGAGCATACCATGGACCATTTGTGACAGTTCTCAGTACTACTGCATCTCCAGAGCTGGATGCCGTATGTCCAAATAGGGTTTATTATTTACTTGTACATAGGTAGTTTGTTGTGGAATGTGAGGTTGGAATTTCTACCAATTTGCCATTCCACTTATAATACTACCTTACTTAACTGTTTTTGTATTGATTTGATGTATTCCTTCTAGTGTAACTTGACTTCTAATGTGATGCCTAGATATTTGGCTGAGTTTTTATAGGGGTTAGTTCGCTGGTTAATCGAAACTGGTATCGGGTTTTCTTTGTGGTTGGTGAAGTTTATATCATATGATTTATATCCATTCTGTTGGATGCGCCACTGCTTGTGTCCAGTGTCCAGTCATAAACCATTTATTTATAGCATTTTGTGGCCTCTTTGTCGCATATTGAGAATTAATTCAGGTAGCTAACAATGCTATATCATCGGTGGAGGTTCCGTGTCCGTATCTGGACAATTTAGGATGTCTGAGGTATGAAGGAGGTATAAAGTAGGCTCAAGAACACTGCCTTGAGGTAGACCAGCTGATATAAATATATAATAAAATATCTGTCTTCCAGATATAACATGAGAAGAAGGAACAAGGAGCTTATTGAGCTTAGAGTTTAATCCTCCTACCATAATTTGTGAAAAGATTGGCTCACATCCAAGAAGACAGCTGAGCAGACTTTTTCTCCTACAAAGCTTTTTCAATGCTGGTTGTTATGCGGTGCACTTGGTCGATGGTAGAATATTGAGCCAATTAGACGTCTTTTCTCGATGATAACTTAGAGCTGTTTTAAAATCAGTTTTTCACATACTTTTGGTACCACTGAAAGAAGGGAGATGGGTCTATAGGACATCACTTCTTCCGGCTGTTTAAGAAGAGTATTCCTCTTTTCGGTAGCTATTTGAGCATCTGTATAATTATAAGATCAAATCTTGGTGTATCTTCGGGTTTAGGTGTTCAATTTCTTTCTTCATCTGTTTCGTGGTTACAGGTTTGATGGGAGTATTATCAGTATTGCTTTCTAAAATAAGCTCTTGATCAAGGGCAGTGTTGGATCGAGTTGGAATACTCCTTCGCTGTGGCCAGTGTACGTATCAACTTCTCTGCACCGCTGCTAGACCATATTTTATCTGGTTTACGAATAGGAGTATTCGCGTTGGGTCTATTTGTACGCTTTGACGTCATTCATAAGGAATAATTGGTATTCCTTTCAGTTGTTTGTCCTTGTAGATAATTTGAGATTCCATCATTTCTTTCTTATATTCTACGAACGTCTAAACTTTCAGACCAAATAGCTCAATAAATTTTAAGTCATTTCTCTCTACATTAATTAAGTTTTTTTTATTAATATAAAATTTCAAATGAAGTTCAAACTAAAAATCTCTTGAAAGAATTTAAACTTTATTTTAAAGCATGTCTCATACGTTCAGCATTTTATACTACCCAAGAATGTTTGGACTGTAATAAAATATTGTACACTATTGTACTATTGTTTTTATATTTTATGTTTTGATATTTTGATATTTATTTTGTTATTTTATTTGAATTTTAATTGTTTTTTGTTATAAATTGTACACTGCGGTAGTCAAATAAAGTACTTATCTATCTATATTCGTTTTTTTTGTTGTTGGTTTAGGTGTTTATATAACGTTTTATGTTATTCGGAATTTCTAGTTGCTTGCTACTTTCTCCACACGTTTTTCTATGATCAGTTTCTTTATTTTTAAGGGATGTTTTTTCCTAGAAGTTTATTTATAACTTCGGGGGTGTTTTTTTTAGCTGTTTTAGTTGCTATTCACCAAGCAAGCGTTGTTTCGTCCTCTAGGAGAAGTTTTGATTTTCTAGTACAATTGATACACCTAAGTCTTCTAAATCCAGTGTGTTCGTCTATTAGTGAGGTGAGGTGTGGGAGATTTTATGATGATAGTGTCGCTTGCCATCATGATCACCGGAGAATAGTTTGAACTAAGTTCTAAACTGCTTTACCCTTTGATATAGCTTGTGGATAGACTTGTGACGATGAAGAAATCAATAATGACATGATGTTTCTTGAGATCACTAGACCATTCAATGGGACTTTCGCTTGATATAATTTATAGATTTTTCCGCTTTGAAGAGTTGGCGTCCTTTATTTGTAGGGTGTCTGCTAGACCAATGGCTTTCTTTTGTATTAAAGTCCCCGCAAGCTATTAACGTTTTTTCCTAACTGAGCAGAAATTTAGAGTATTCATCTTCGTTGATGTCATGCTTTAGACGGCTCTATATTGCTGATACCATACAATGGAACCTCGATATCTGTATTTTAACTGTAGTGGCTTGGGTGCGTTCTATTGCATGTTTCAGTTCCTCGAAGTGTTTTATAATTTCGCGTATAAGGACAATTGATCCTCCTTTGGCATTGTTTGCGGGATGAACTGTAATATAGGTTTTGTAGCCTCATATTTTTGTTATAGATTGATTTGTGAAGTGGTTTTCCAAAATTACGAAAATGTCAATATTTTTCATTTCGAGAAATATTTCAAACTCCCCGATGTGTTGGCTTAGGCCCTTTTCGTTCCAGGTAGCAATTCTAATAGCTCCTGTCACTGGAAGTTGCAATGGAGGGTGTTTGTTTTTTATTATTTGGAACTCATATAGTAGCATTTGGTTAAACTGTTCTTGCTGACTGGAGCATTTTTTTATCACGTCCATCAATCCATCCATCCTTGGAGTGTAAACCCTCACAGATCGCAGTCGTTGTGTCGCTTGTGCAGGCTTACTTAATGCGTTCTCGATCTTTTGTTTTTGTTTTAGCATGTCGTCAGGTACGCTAATTCTGCATCTGTTCTCTCTTCCTTTTATTGCTCTGGTTTCTCAAGATTTGTAGTCCTCTAGCATCCCCTATAATTAGCGGGGTGGACTTTTTCGCTGTAAACACATTTATTTGGTCCATCTGCAGATGAATCGGAAATCTTATGTTTATGCACCTGCGCATATCACGTCTCAACGACCTTGGAGGTACGTACGTACATGATTATATCCTTGGCAATCTTTGCATTGCACAATGCGGTTCAATTATTTACTCAATTCTTCTATCTTAGCTGTTTGCTTGTTAATTGTTGCAATTTCAAATACATGTTTGCATGAAAAAGGGTTAGCATGACAAGATTCAAACACTTCCATGTTTTGTTACGTACATGTTGACAGCATCATTTGCTTTAAATCCTTGAGCTACCAGATCCTCAATAATGTTTGTTGGAAAGGTTTTTGGATCGAGTCTTTAATAGGTCTAGTTTGTTTGTCTAAAAATGAATGGCATTCAGTTTTAGTTCAGTCAATCTGATTCTCTATATTCATTATACGATGAAATTTATTTTATCGATTTTTTTTGGGAAAGCGTAAATTTTATCTTTAGAAGCTTTGGTTTTTAATGCCTCTGTAAGATATTTAGTGTTCCATATTCTCCCAGCAACGACCCGTGGAAGGATATGAGGTTTGATGGTTTGATTTTTTTCATTAATTCTCGGTTTGTTAACATTCCTCCACTTTTCTTTTGTTGTATGGTATGCTGTTGGCTTTTCGGTTTTTCTAATCTCCGCTTTCTTTTTCCTAGTTTCACAATCTAGTATGTTCTTGTTCTTCATATATATTATATGAATATGTTTTTTTTGTATTTCCATATTAATTAATTTGGACTCTTCGTTCGGTTTGCTTTATCTCTTCAAGTGTGTTAATCTTTTGCTTTAACTGCATTCTTCTGATCTAAATACATCCATAAATAGGTTTCATTATTAGTTCTTAGGTGAGTTTCTTTTAAGGTATTGATTGGTATTGTTTCATTTAATGTCATTAAATTGTTCCCCCAGAATCCGAGGGAGTATTCAATTTAAAACTGGAGTGAGATTCTGGGCTATCGGTCCTAACCATCTGGTTTTCTTTTACTGATATGTCATGCATGTTAAGTTGGTCATGCAATCCTGTTAGCCTAGGCGAGCTATTTTATTCCACTCCTGCCCGTCACCTGGGGATGCATTCGGTATACGTCAACTATAGTTTTCGAAAGATTAATTTTTGTTGGTATTTCCTTAGTGCGCTAAATTAAAAGTACCGGGGCGTCAGTTAGCCTCAAGCCTGCTAGTACCATACATTATAACCCATTTATACTTTATGTTACGGTGTGTAGTGATTTTTGAATTGTAAATATGTAACGAAGATGTCTACATAGTGTATCATATAATATAATAATACATATAACAAAAACCCTAAATAACAGTGATAAAGGTGAATTTAAACTGATACAAAATAAGAAATAGAATGTATAAAAAATATAAGAAAGCAAGTTCTATGGGTATTTTCAAGTATGTGAATGAACAAAATAAGTGCAAATGTGCAGTCCATCGACTGCACATTTGATGTTTCTTCAAAAAACTTGTTTTATTATTAGTGATGGGCACTATCGAATAAATACTATGGAATTATTCATAGTGTGGAAGCTATCGGACCATCGATAGAAATCTTGATAGGGAGTGGGTAGTTAAAGAGTGAAATTTCCAAATTTGGACCGGGCCCGCGAATGTACGGTGATTTTAAAAGTCCCTACAGACTACAAGCTTAGCTGAGACTTTTGGAGCGCCGCGGCAGACTGTACAGAATTCTGAAGGATCATCAAAATATACTTGCCGTAAAACTACTCGGTGGTCCGCTATTATGAAAAAAAATCATTTTATTACTACCCACTTTCTATGTCCGAAAATTCAATAGATAGTCCTATAGTTTCTCGACTATCGATGTTTCGATAGTTTTTAATTAAATCGTTTTTAACATCCTTAATGTTTATGTACTCGATATTTATTAAAGAAATGTTTGATATTTCTATATCAACTGATTTATTATTTTTATTACTTACATTTTACTTATTAATTATTATATAAATTTGTTTGTTATTGCCATAAATCAATCGGGTAACTATTTTTATTTATTAGTTCTTACAAGATTAAGTGGCCAAATAATACTATAAAAATTATATTTTTTAAATTAAATAATTCATTTTCATATTTATTAATTACGAAATCAATTTTTAAATAACGAAATTATATTGGTTAATATCGCGATATTACTAAATTATATGCAAATATTTGTTATGTAGAATAATGCGAAATTATTAGTCTTATTATTATCATTAAATTATAAGGCACTTTAGCGCACAATGAAATTACAATACAATCCGTGACAAACATAACAGCTTTGATATGTAATTGTAGATGTTGGGTTTAATCATAGAGAATGATATTTGTTGTTTAATCAAGTAAATGAACTAAACAGGTCAGTAAATACTAATTACGGTTGTGCATTACCGCTCTGCTCATTAAATTTTGAGCAAGACATAGGGACATTAGAGACCATTAGTCCACAGGCGTATCAGCCGGGCACCAAGTCTTGCTCATCTGATTATATTGGAAGCTAAGAGACAAGTGTCTGTGGATCAGAGAGCATATGGGGGCGCGGGCCGTGGGGTGGACGTGAACGTAAGGTGCCGCGCTCGGATGGGGAAGCAAAGGCCGGGTAATTGGGCTCGCTACCCTGGACTATTGTGCGCGGATCAAGGATCAGGTTATGACCCCGCTCGCCACTGACTTGGCTCGTGTTTCCACAGCTCTATCATTATATAAATACACCACTGGGAACGCTGAGTCCTGTCACTCATTTATCTAAGACACCCCGCTATTTAATCACAGCTATCATTATTGTTGTGCCCTATAGTTGTTCCGAACTCTGTTTCCGTCTGCGTTTTATGTCTTTACGATCATCGCAGCTTGTAAATGATAATTACATCCCACTATTCAGCGGGGATCTATGTCTATTGCTAGGTACTTTACTGTTACCAGTAAAAGAGCAACTTACAAATAATAATTCAAGCATGAAATTTGTCAGACATCATTACGGTCGGCAAGGGCAATCGTCCACAATACGGCTGGATAATACTAAATACACGGCATCATATCTGTATGAGTTTACAAACATGCGGTAAGTAAGAGATTATTTATAATCCCATTGTACTGTCGGCATTTTTAAACGTAAAAAGTGGACCGACAGTTCGACACCTTTGTGGAATTTATTTCGGATTTTGGTGGCATTGAGGGGAATATTTTGCGGTAGAATGATTTTAAGGATAATGATGTTGGGACAACTTAAAGTAAATAATGCCGCGGCTACACGGGGGCTACCAAATTTGATAATCCCGATCCGAACGCCGACTTATTTCCAATTAAATGAACAACTAACTACTGCTATTCGACCATTAATTGTATCTGGTAGATTAATGAAGTTCCTGGACGATGTTCTAAGTTTGAATATCTAAGATTACAAACTTGTAACTGACGGGCATTCACCAAATCCAATGCCCGGCACATATATCGGATTTGAACTTACGAGCTTTAAGAAAATAGATTGTTTATAACAATATTATAATTGATTAACATTATAATATAGTCTTCTTATTTAATTTATATAATTAAAAACTTAAATATTATTATTGGAGTATAAGTATCTAATTCAAGATTTATTAAATTAGCAAAAAGCTAAGATCATGTTAATTTTTTATTGGAGTGCGGGTTGACAGTTATGTTCATTTTCTATTGTATTGAGAGAAGCTAATTACTAATTTATTTAGCAAATAAAAACTAAGCTCCCGTTTCTGCATACATGTGTTGATACCAAGCCTGCTATGGATAATAATAATGATAATAATAATAATAATAATAATAATAACAATAATTTGTCTTTTATTAGCTAATAGCTATAAATAACATCAATAATTTGTAACACCTATGTAAGTAACAGATACACTTAATGTTATAAAATGTTGACTAGTTAATATGTGATATAAACGAGTAAATTGTTGATAATATAATTATTGCGTATACGAAAATTCGCAATTTGTTCAAATAAAGTTTCAACAGTGTGTTAATTAGAACTAATTACAAATAGAGTATAGTAAATAGTATTTATTCATTCTACATATTTAACCAATACATATGCGGTTTCTGAATATAATTACAAACTTGTGCCATTTGCAGGTAATTTATTCATTATTGTATACGAACGACATTATTGAAATTTATTCATTTATATCCCGCCATTTCATAGCAAATTGGATTGTGTCTAAACGATCACGTGCATGTAATGTGAACATCGTCAGACAATTCAGACTCGATTCCTTTTTTAATTTCGTGTTATTTTACTCTCCGCTCGTTTTTCGCGTGCACGTGACATTCTCTCTTAAAAATGCGTATTCAAAATAAATTTCTTAATAAATCTGTCTGAACGATAGCAGTATTCGCATTTGCGTCTGTTTGTGTGTATGTGTTTTGTATATATGTATATATAAATTGCCGTATAGAACACAGCCGTGGCTCCCTTTTTATTCCTTTTGCGTCTAGATGTTTCTTTTCAATTATTTTGTAACTCATTTACGTAGGGAATTTAATGCGCATTCTTTTTCAATCTATTTCAATCATCGCGAACTCGCAGACATTTGAATGCGCTTTTTGTAAAGCATTGTTCCTTTTCCCTAAATATACACGGCACTCGCAAAACCAGAGATGTTTAAAATTATACGGACTGAAACTGAAGGGAAATATAAACACGTTCACAGCATCTGATGTGTTTTAAAATAATCGAATCCCCATTTACATTCTCATTTCAATTTCAATTTATTGTAAATGAATTATTATAATTTGTAATGGATTTGTACGAACGGTCATTAACCTTCGGAATTTAAATAATAAAGTTTGGCAATTTCGAGATCTTATTGCTGTAAGTAATTACGGAACGTATAATATTCCTCTAAATTGATTTCTTAAGTAATTTCACATTTAAACGACCTTTATATTGAGAATCACAATGAAAATTACTAAGCTAACACCAACGTAAATACAACTGGTAAAATTGTGTAAAATCTTTACTTCTCTGGTATATTTGTGTATTTCTTTATGGGCGAATATTGAGTTCAGTCTTATGACGTCGTTTAAGATGCAGAAGTCAATTAATCTGTTTCCGTTATTGTTTCTCATCGGTTCTCCGTCCCTATTATATATTCTATCCCTGTATTTATATTTCCTATTCTTGCATTTATGTCTCCTGTAATGTAAGTATTTTCTCCTACCTTCTCGTATATTATTTGTAGCACTTCCCAAAATTTGTCTTTTTGTTTTACTTTCGTGTTCTGTTGGTCCATATACTGTGATTAGGTTTCCCTTCCAACCATCTACCTCTTCAATGTTTACTGTCATTGACGTTTCGTTTACGCATTCCCATTCCGTTATTGACCTTTTGCTTATGATGCAACCCACTCCTGCTCTCGCTTTTTCACTTTCTTTAACTCCACTATATATTTGTATGTAGTCGTCTATGGCCCTTTCTAAACCTCTCTTTTTTTTTGCTGTTATAGCGTTTCATAATATTATATATTATTTTATGCTACTTTATAGAGGCTTTTTAGCCTATACCGAAAGGTAAAAGGCAATAGATAATATATATATATATATATATATATATATATTTTAACTACTTTATAGAAATTATTTGTATCGTTTGTTTCGTTTATCGAGCAAGAGCTATGCCAGGCTATTCTAAGACCAGCCCAGAACAGCTTCCGAACAATAAACGAACAAAGCTCTAGATATATTGTCGTTTAAGACGCAACATGGCGTAACTGCATTTTTTTAAGAAATAAGTTAGACATATTCTTGGATTTGTCGCGAAAATACAAATTCAACGATATGTGTAATTTATTTCCCTGAAAAATGGAGTTATTTATTGTTGCGTTCCTAACCTTTTATTTGTATGTCATCAAATAAAAAATATAATTATAATAAAAAAGTTTGTTTGTATTTAATAAAAAAAAGACCTTTATTTGGCATGACACTCAACAAATACAAAACCCTCCAATATGCCATGCTCATCAAGAACAACAAAAATAAAACAAAATTAAAAAAATAAATATTATGTATTTAATAATAAATTTCTCAAAAGAAACTAAATGTATTAATAAATATCATATCAATACATTCAATTACCTTTTGACAAACTATCTTTCAGCTTATATTAAATCATTTGTATATTAATTTGATTTATCCGAATAAGTATGGTGTTAAACTTTTGAATGTTACTGAATCGTATCTTTTCCATTATTAGGCAATTGAAGAAACCGCCTGTATGCGGTGAAAAGTATAAATTTCACGCACACTTCACACATTCTCGGTTGCTACCTGCGGCCCCCACTCACGTACGCTCATTCAGAAAATTAGAAAATTATAAAGCTATTATTATGAAGTGGCCAATATTTAACCACTTAACCCTTTATAATGCCCACATAAAACTGTCATTGTCAAACATATTTTCTCCTGCATGGGAACCCACCGCACGGTTGAATGCGTGTTATTAAAATCAAAAGTTTGAAGCGATAATATCACTTTTTAAGCGATCATAGAAACACATACATACATCCGTCTCGCATGTCAGGTAGAGATGACTAATTTTTATATCAAGTTTAACGCAATAATCATTTAATAACTGTTTAGGTCGGCGATTATTTCTTTACGATTAACGTTTATAATCATATACCGAAAATATGTAGGATTTTTTAATTATAAATATAATGCTATCGTGGGATACGTGCACCATACGGTTTAAAAATATATACAAATAATTATTATTTATTTTTATATCCTATATTAATATTAAAATTTCCTGTGAATAGTTCTCTTCTTTATGTACCGTCTCGTAGTCGGAGGTTGGTAATCATAATCGCAATTTGGACCTTTGAAAGCCGCTAAGTGAATACGGGCCACTAATAATTTTAATTAATGTAAACAATCTTTGACAGTACATAATTTGCAAGCAGAGCGGGATTCCTTGGCATTTATGCAATATGTGCCGTCTCGTAATCAGAGTTCGGTAATCATAATCGCAATTCGGACCTTTGAAAGCCGCTAAGTGAATACCGGCCACTAATTATTGTCCAATAAACTTTATAGGTCCCATTGAATGGACAACTGACAACATCATTTCGATAACAATATTTAAAAAAAATATTATTTCAAACATATGAAATAGGTATGCAATTATGCTTCTATGGCATATTTAAATGATTATAAAACGTGAATTACATTGTACTTGATTCGTTAAGAAACTTTCATTCAAGACTGCTCTAGCTGAAATTTTAACCGTGTCCGTCAGACAGTGTTGTACGAGAAACAGGTGCGGCCCTACTTTTCGTTCAAGGTTTACTATTATCGTAGACTTGCGAAGTACGTGATTGGTCTTAGTACGAGATGATCATAGCACGCGCACTTCACTTCTAGCTTGCTTTACTTGAATGAAACTTGTACAATCATTCTTGATGAATCTATTACAATGTAATTCACGCACGTGAAAACGAATATAGCTGAATTTAAATTTTTAAAAAACTTTATTTGAAATAACCCTTATATAAAAATCAACTCAACTCAAGTAAATCAACAATATAACCTTCATCCCGTGATCTATTCCCTCTGTACCCATACTCATTTCCTCTTCAACGCCAGCCTTTTGGAGATTTCCAGGCCCCTACCATCCTCTCTTAACCATTCACTCACCTGTCCTCACTCGGCTTTCACACCCTCACATTCGTACACCCGTGGTCTATCCTTGCACCATCCACACGTTCCGTCCTTTCAGAAGAGAAAAGCTTCAGAACCGCACCTCGCTCTTGTCATACATACGTTGTCCTCCCTGCTCCATCCTCCCCTAGTTATGTAGCTGTGGGGCTTCCCCGCACTTGTCACTCCACATAACCAGAGGTGTACGATTTCTCAAACATTCGCAACCGCTTTTCCTGCTACTCAACATCTCTCATCACACATCATTCTCTAGACTTCCAATCCCTCTAAACTTTTCCTCCACCTACACCTCAGATATACCGAGTCTTGTGTACATTCTTCCTCTATAATTTCTACGTCCGCTTTCTGCCCTACTCTTACATCACATCCACACCTCCCATACGACTCCCACCACATGCTCATCCGATTAGTGTCCTGCAGGAGCACCGCCATAGGCGTCGATCTTTCTAGTCCTATCAGATTCTTCAGTAACCAACTCTTTCGATTATATTCCACTTCCACAACCATACACCAATATTAGCTTCACACACGTATCCCATCTTACTCGCTATTAATAGGTTACTATCCCACCATTAGTGAATACGGGTTCATGTTGCAATTTAAAAGAGTATTCAGTTAATCAACATTTTAATTAAATTAGAATTAAGGTAGAATTGCGATAACTAATAGTAGAGATATGGAATTCTAGGAAACCAGCAAACTTAACTTTAGCTAACTATATCGTTTCTAAAAATATTTGTTATAATTTCCAGGCGAAACAGAATTTATCAAAAGAAAAGAAGATGATAACATTTTGAAATTGAAATTTGTTCTTAAACTTAGAAAACATAGATAAATTTCATTAATATTTGGTTCATTATACTTTGTATGCACTTCTTGTCCATGTATCTTGATGAACTGTATTGATATAAGATATAAAACTTTAGCTACGCCACTGCTCTATGATTATGCATAAGCAGTATCATCCTCAATCTTGAAAGTATTATAATCAAAATACAAAGTCAATACTCACATTACAATTTCTTAAAGTAGCATCTTTAGTTATTTTCCTAATTTCTTTCTTCGTAATATAAGATGAAACGTTTGTCGTCCTCTGAGCTGATGTAACCACTACCACTTTTCCTCTCAAAATATTAGCAAACGAAGATTGTGCGCCCTTCTTATTTTAACTATGCAGTTGCATTAAGTTTCACCGTTCATTGACTGAAAGTATATTGAAATTAAAATTAACACCGTAAGTACCATATTTTTATTTACGTCTCTATTTATCGATCAAAACTGTCAGTAAAAAATAATGGTCACGACACGCGGTGTTGTCGTTTCATGGTTAATGAGTTCTGTTTTAGCTATACGATTTGCATTGGGTGGATGGTAAAGGACTATGTAAAACATCATATACATGCACGATTTGCATTAGGTGGATGGTAAAGGACTATGCAAAACAACCTATACATACAGCAGAAACGTCAACCTCACCAGCACGCGCTGCAAACATGTACAAAGACCAGAAAATACATCTCCCTCAGGAAAACTAGAAACCAGGCTAGCTCATAGATAAACATGCAACCGAACCTATGAACGACTGGAATACTGTAGGCTGATAACTCGCATATTCGACAAATCAATTATTCGTGAAACCTCAACCAGTATTAGAAAACTGATTGAAATAATGGTGACGATTCATAGCTATGAAAATCCGGACACAAATAGAATCATGGAACATCAGAACAATAAACGAGACACCCAAATCAGCAAAATCAGACAGGAATAAAAGCTATTAATCATGAGACTAAGTGAAGTCAGATGTAATGAAACTAGAATAAAGTAGCTGGGAAGCGAGGAAACCATACTACACTCAGGATAATATGAAGGCGCATACGACGGAGTAGTATCCCAGCAAGGCAAATAACAGCCTCTTAAGCTGGGAAGCAAGACTCAACACCAAGGCAAGATGCGTGACCATCACCATTGTATGGTAAGTACAGGCCCCGCCCATATGCTGTATGCACTGCGTCCCTTACGACTTATTGTGCCTCATACAACATTTATGATATGCTAGCCGGGTCAACTCTGTAGAAAAGTTTCCCGATTAGCGGTGGACTTGAACCACCAACGTTTCGTACACAGTTGCTTCAGACCGTCGCCTGCGACACGAACCGAATAAAAGAACGACAGCTTCTACGACCAACTAAACAACGTCCTACGAAGAATCAGAAAGCAGGACATAATACTAGTAATCGGTGACCTTAACGACCAAAGGCGGCAACAGCAACAGAGAGAAAATCATTGGAAGGCAGGGGATGGTAACCATAACTAATAATGGGGAAAGACTGATGGCCTAATGTGCAGAAGACGACCTCTCTGTGGGGGCACCCTCTTCCCACACAGATAGTGCCACAATATTACGTGGACCCCACCGGACGACAAATAGAGAACCAAATGACTACATTATGATAACAAAAAATGGAGGAAGTTCCTAGTAGTCCGAAACCCTCAAGGAGCAAGTTACCACCACCTTGTCGTTGCAAATCTATGTCTAAAAGTAGCCAGACCAAAAATAAAGAGACGGCCAGTAAAGTACAGAAGAGATACTCTTAAAGGCCCCCATACATCCAAAACATTCCAAGGGCATACGGTAATTCTCTTTAGAGAGATGTATATAACGATCTGAAATATTGTGTGAATTCTTCCTCACTAGCTGAGCTACACTGATGAGATATAACAAGATCGAAATCTAGATATATAGATTGCTAAGAGGTGAATTCATAATTATAGAATAGAAAGTGTTAAAATGAAATACGTGAAACACAAAACCGAATACGAATCGAGCGAAGACATAGAGCACCAGTATAAAATCGTGAAGAGAATCTTCACAGAAGAAGCGGATGCAAAGATTAGCCACACATCAAAAAAAACAAAGAAAGATACATGGCCAATAATCCGCTAAAAGAAAAATGCCAACCAAACTATAAACAACAGCAAAACTAGAAGCTAGAGCCAAACTTTCAGAGACTACTACAGCAGAATAAACAAGGGGGTAAAGAAAAGCTTCCGAAGTGACACAGGACGATGCATAAACTACCTTGCAAGCGCTGCAGAAAGGGATGCCAACAGAAGGGGCGCCTATATACGCCTATATATATATATATATATATATATATATATATATATATATATATATATATATATATATATATATATTAAATAACAAAGAAGCTAACAAACAAAGACCTACCACCGAAAAACCCCATCGGAAAGAAATACGGATATTATCATAGACGCTGCCGAGACCATGCAGAGATGGAAAGAACAATTTAAAGAAGTACTGAACATAGACAAGAAACCAACCCAGAGCTACGGCGGAGAAACACCATAGCTGATACCATGTTAAGCATAAACACCAACACACCAAGCTTCGACGAAATAAAGCTAGCGATAAAGCACCTAAGTACCACAAAGCACTTGGAGCTGATAATTTAATCCCAGAGCCACTGAAGGCAAATGCTAATTTAACCGCACAAATGCTACTTCCCATCCTCAATCAAATATGGGAAACAAGAAAAAATAGTAGTAGAATATAAAACGGTCATAATAGAAAAATTACAGAAGAAATGCATCCCGTCCATCTGCGATTGGCGAAATATTATAATCCCACCAATAAAAAATAATGTGCTGATGAGAATACTAGTCCTCCGCATGCAGGAAAGGAAGCAACAGAAAGATAACAACAAGCAGGATTCAGGCCACTTAAATCATGGGTAGAACAAATCAACACACTGAGAATAATAATTGAATAATTATACAGGAAGCCACGGAAAGATAACAATAAGCAGGATTTAGACTACTTAGATCATGTGTAGAACAAATGAACAGACTGAGAATAATAATTGAATAATTAAGTCAATGGAACTGGAGAGTAGAGAGACTCTAAGTTCTGTTTATCGAATTCTAAAAACCGTTCGAATCACGAATGTATGAGGTATATGTTGGAACTTGGATGATTTACACGCAAAATATACAACATCCTCGAGGAGTTATACCATAAACGGCAAAGTGAGACATAAAAGCAAGCTGTGGGAGCAGATCAACGTCTGCGCAGGATAACTACAAGGACGCAGTTTGTCCCCGTTTCTATTCATCATAATACTTATAGTACTTGACACAGTACTCAAGAAATGTGTAAGCACGTCGAGAGGAACAGCGTGGGGAATCAATAATAGCCCTCGACTCTGCAGACGACCTAGTATTTCTACGACACAAACTAAGCGACATGCAGACCAAAATAGATGTACTGATAGAGAAAGCCTCTAAAACAGGCCTTAATATTAATACAAACAAAACAAATGCGCATCAATACAGTCAGAGATCATGTGCAGCCATGGGGAACCACTGGCACAGGTAAATAAATTTAAATACCTCGGAAGTACCCTAACAAACGATGAGGCAGGAACCCGAAACGTGGAGCTCCGAATTCGAAAAGCCAAAGCGACTTGTAGGCAACTAATATATAGAGTATATAGAGCAGCACCTCATACAGCACTGACACAAAATTCGGATATTCAACTCTAACATCAGGTCTGCTATAAGACATGGAAGAATGAACGAGAACACAAAAAGATCGAAATTTTCATAAACAAGTATGTACAACGCATCCTTGGAGTATTCTGGCCTGAAAAAATATTAAACAATGAACTATGGTGACGCGCTCTTGAAGAGCCAATCGAGCTGCAAATCAAACCACGCAAGTTGACCTGGATAGTGCGTATTAAACGCCGACCAGAATGCCTAGCACAGGAGGCGCTATACTGGAATCAACAGGGGAAAAGAACCAGGGGCAGGCCGAAAGTTATATAGAATAAAGCAACTATCAAGGAGGCAACCAATGAAGGTCTGGGCCGGAAACAGTTGCGTTTGACCGAAACGATTGGAATATACACGTTGCGGCCCTATGTTCCTAAATTGGAATCAAAGAACATACACACACAATTAAGATCTACCTTATCACAGCTGGTTACTCATCTTCTGTAAAAGAAATTAGAAGTATTTTTTACAGAAGATGAGTAATAGGATTCTAATCATGAGGAATTGGTATCCTTTTTATTGGAAAAAAATATGGCTATGGTGTAGCTAGTGAGTGTTGTTACTTTATCTCAAATAAGCACTTGGCATTTATGAAAAGTTGCTCTAATGTTCAGATGAAACTGACTAGGGCGAATTTTCCAATAGGAAATAATAATCCCAAAAGGGAAATAATAATTTGGATTTGAAATTTGCTCTTCCATTTGACAAACATAGATAACTTCTTAATAATATTTGGTTCATTGTACTTTGTATCCACCCTTTTTATCACGTATGCACCAATGCATACTGTATTTTTTTTCTTTTTCTGATGGATAAAGGTCGTTTTAGACAAGACAATTTCTTGGCTCAAAAGTTAGTCAAGATGCGAGACAATCTAAATTGTCTCGTATCATACAGCAAATTATTTGAAATATTGGATTGGATGGTAGATGGAAAATATAACGCGGTCTATTTGTCAAGGACAAATTGTATGGGAGGAGGATATATGAATTCATTTATTGAACAACTTTTGAGCTAAGAAATTGTCTTGTTTAAATCGACCTTAAGCGCTGAAAATCAAAAACTCCTCCGGATGAGATAAACTCATCATCATATGCGTAAGCATATTAAAGGTATCATAATCCAAATATAAGGTCAATCCTCACATTAAAATTTCTTAGGGCCGGTTTATCAATTGCCTGTTAAAAGTGGCTGTTAGATACCCAGAACATAAAATTTATGTGACAGGTAAGTCTCGGTATCGGTTGATCAAATTTATCCTCATAGTAGCTAATTGCTAGCTAGCTAGGTCTAAAGTACTTTGTTCGGCTTCACGTCATATAAAACGTGTTCATGTTTAAAAGCGTAACTTGACTGTGAGATTTTACATATAGTTTTATATATTAATTATTAAAATGAGTGATATCAAAAAGAAAGAAAGGAGTGATAGCGCGGGAGAATACTTCACTCCCACGCTCTGGTCGATTTAGTTTAGAAGCATTCGATTGTCATCGAATGCAAAATGAACGACGCCCACATATGGAAGACGAAGGAGAAATAGTTGGAAGCTATGGCAGCTGACCACTAATAGCATTTGGCCGCGAACCAGCAAATCGCTTAAAATTAAATATGAAGGTATTCAGAAAGACTTAAGAAACGGGCACAGTACAGACTGGAATCAATTAAAACAGGTGTAGTTCACGTTTGCCCCAGGCGAAGAGAAATTGCTCAACCAATCCTATTACCGTCTTGTTCAACCGCAGAATCCATGGAGGAAGAAATATCGAATAAAGATTGGGCCACTCAGAAAGCTGGTAAATTAAGAGATGCTAAGAAATATTATAAAAACCTTGCTTCACTATTGTTCGTTCTTCTTCTTCCGGTAATGTTATATGTCCATTCTTAAGATAACAAATTGCAGTGGGAGACTTTCCACTGCAATCAATATGTTTCCAGAGGCATAAAGTCTTCATACATCACTATCAATAGCTGTTGAAGAGGATTGATTACAATATTTCTAGAAAATAGAGAATAACAACATTTATTGATTGATAGGAATTATTATACACATTTTGCAACTTCAGCTAGGTTTCATAATATTGGAATAAAATAATAAACAATATAAAAAGTCACTTAAAAATTCACATAGAACTCCACTATTTATAACACAGTAATGTTTTAACGATGAGGGAATCAGATAAATTAAAAATTAAAATTTGTTGTAATAAAACTAGGATATTTAAAAAAAATCTAAATATGATCTTAAAATCTTCATGGTTCCAAAATTGGAAATGATTAGGATGCCGACGAATAACTTATTGTCTCCAATTCAACACATTCATAAAGTCCTTCAAATCGTCGTCACTTTCATCGGAAAATATATTAACTTCACATCAACCATATTATTTGTTAGGTTAGTGCCAGTTAAAATCCTAACAGCCACTTTAACTGACTGTTAGTTTGTACCTCCTGTTAGCATATTTTAACTGCCTGGTAATTTTAACAGAAGATTTTATAAACTCGTTTTTGTAGTTACCCGACAGATATATACTAATAGGACCTTAACAGTCGATTGATAAATCGGGCCTTAAAAAGGATCTTTACTAATTTACCTATTTTCGTGTTATTCGTAATTATATGTTAATGAAATATATATGAAAGTCAAGTTGGTCAAAGAAAATAAAATAAGAAGTAGCAATTTGTATTTCATATTGTTTTATCTAGCATTGGAGACTAAAAAAAAACACAGAAAACAGAGGCAGACCGACAAAGGAGACATTTTGTAAATTTAATTAAATCATATACCAGCTATGTGATACACCAAACATGTTTTGTGATGTACACTCTCGATAGATTCTACCACATTTGCTTGTAAATATTGTTATTGTTTACAATTATAACCATTAAAATTCAGTTTTTACAATAACGTGTTCGCTAAATCACACCATACGAAATCGTTCCATAAATATTTTAACCTTTAAATAACCGAGAGAATATTTTGTTGTATCATATCAAACATTAATGTTATTAGAGCCGTGCTGTGTTCAGCTAGTAATGGTAAGTATTCATATTTCTGCATTACTCAGTGTACATGTCAGAAACGGCGCAATGGAATTTCGATACTAACCTTTATTGTGGTCCTCGCCGCTGTCTTTCTTCAGCACCTTACCAACGACACCACACACACCCACAACACTTAATTACGCACTAGTTTTGATAGTGATAATGGAAGAAAATACACATTTCATTGCAACAATCGCGAACGCAGCCATATCTGAAACAACACTGACTCATATGCGCAACGCTGGCGGTCATGTGATATATGGCCACAAAAAATACTCAACTAATGCAAGGCACTTCTTAATAATTTTAATAATTCTCCAGGTGCCTAACATAATTTTATACATATATCGCCCAATTTCAGAATATTCTGGTTGCTAAATATACCAAAAATTAACATAATATACTGAAATAGAAAAGAATGGGAATATGTGAACGTATATGGGTGGAATGAGATGCGACGAGCTGGCATGTACCAACAAATTCTTGGAGATAAACCTAGTCGTATTCTACGTCTATACTAATAATAGTTGAATTAACTAGTAAAAAATGTCAAATTTAGTATAATCTGTAGCCAGTGCAATGGGACATTATTACCCTTCTAATCAATTTGTTGACAGCTCACCGAAGCAATATGCAACATGCAATTGAACACACTGGGTAAGTTGCGTATAATTTGATCAATAGTCTCTTCCATAAGTAAATATTTCTTACACTTTTAAGTATATTTGAAGGTCTATTTTTAATTACCCATATTCCGCGTATATATATATATATATATATATATATATATATATATATATATATTTGATGTAATATTAAAATACTTATGAAACCTATATATAAGAGAAATAAAAATTGTAATTATAATTATTCACTTTGAGATTGACGATTTAACGGTTTTTATGAAATATTTTTAATTAACAATAAGTTGTTTGTCTAATCAACTAATTTTCAGAAGTATAATTAATTTATTCAAGTATTGTCCGTGCATGTCTTAACAAATGACCCTTATAAATATTCACTATTACTTACAATTACAAGAGAATTATAAAAAGTAATCAAATATTCTAACAACGCATACGTGATTGATGCATTGATTGCTTGCTTGGGTTATATTTGAATAAATTATTAGATGATTTTCGAAGAAATTATACTTTCATTATAAATCTATGTTTTAACTTAACATTAACTAGTGGGAATTTGCTATATTGTGGTTTAAAGCCTGTATGACATTATCTAGTTTCCGATATCGTTTTATATATAAGAATTGATATATTAAACTGTATAACTATTTCTAAATGGAAAATTAACATTGTGTATTACGGTGTTGTTATTGTTAAGTGAATTTATTATTATTCCGCCACTATATCAATTTCTACATGTGTGTATGACACTATGTAGTTTGTCTCTAAGAAACTACATAATGTCATACGGACTTAACAGTGCAAAACTAAAAAGGTAGGTAAATTATTTCAGTATAATTTGTTTTACTCGGTCTCGTACGAATCAATGGATTTATTTATATAATGATAATAATAATGGGGAAAACCATTCCAGCACACTGAAATAGCAGTTTCGACTTCCATATAAACTTATTGTTATTTCTAATTATTTAATTTTAAATTTAGAATATATATGTACAAAAATTGTTATGGGGAATAAACACTTATTATAATTATTATGTTATATTTGCTCATGTTTTTCTAATTATTTAGAGATTATATAATTTATTTGTTTTATTATATTATGAATTATCTTGAATATAATATAATAATCATTGTGTCCCTGGACGTTTCAATTTTAGCTTTTATTTGTAGTAAAGATGTTATTTTTTATTATTGTATAGAAATTGGATAGATATGAAAATTTTAAAGTAAAGAGTTAATTCTATTAGTATTTATTATTAATATTAACAATTTTCGGTTTTAGCTTTGCAATGCATAATTCATTGATAATCATGCTATATAATTAAAAATTATTTTGCTGTACGCACCAACAACGCCCACACGAACGCCATAGGGGATAACTTTTATGGGGATGTAACTATTGCAATACAGAAAGAACCTACTCACTACATCACGCTAATAGAAGATTTTAATGCTAAATTAGGCCATAAGGTGGATGAAACTGAAACAGCACGGGTGAACAAAATGATTTGGAATAAGGAATGAGAGATTTCAAGTCCTCCTTGATTTCCTACTACAACCTACAACAGCTTTTATTTCAAACTTTCACAGAGAAAATAAACTTGGGCGAGCGCCGAAGATGAAAAATGAAATCAACTTACCATATCCAATAGGAAGGAGATCGTACAAGACCGTGCTGAATAAGTTGCTTATAAAATTACCAACATCTAGCAAATGGAAATAATTTAAAGATGAAACCAATAAAACCTACAAATAAAATCGTAAGCAGGACTATCAATGTTGTGGACCCGAATATAGAAGTTACACTTATTCCAAACTCCATAAAATCCAAAATGTCAGACAAGCAAAACCCAAAACCCAACGAAATGGCAAACTCAGTACAAGCAGTCAAACACTAATGGAAAGAAGAAGAATTATGGCAAATAAATACAGCAAAGACAGCAGAATTAAGACAGCTAAGTAGAGAAAACTGTAAAGCTGCGGAAGAACACAATAAGTTAAAACGTAAATGAAATCTCAAAAATAATCGAGTAAAACAGAGACATGAAATCGCTACGGAAGTCATTCTCTGAAGGCAGGAAAAACAGCTGCATGCTAGCGAAGCGGAATGGCACATAACAACAAATAGAATGGAAATCTACGCGATACTATATAGTGACGACATGCTTGGACACCAATATACAAACTGAGCAAAACCAAGGATCCAAGGATGTTCAACGCATTATGCTAGACAAAATAAGAGCGGCACTAAGAGATATGAAAAATAATAAAGACATTGGCGAACCACGTTATTAAGAGCATTCTGCTAATTGGTACAGGTACAATCCCGTTTTCTAAGCAAGCACCAATTAGCAGAATGCTCTTCATAACGTGGTTAGCCAATTTCTTTATTATATATATATATGTATATATATATATATATATATATATATATATATATATATATATATATATATATATATGTATATGTATATGTATAAGTTATTTTTGGGAAACACCGAGGGCGGTGAAAGTCCTTTTATAATATATCAATATTTCGCTCTTTAACTTCGAGCATCATCAGGATAATTATGCAGAGTTAATGAACATAGAAACTGGCAATTAACATAATTTACAAATTTTGCAATTCAGATTTGGCGCTTCGCTGACAATATCATAACTCTGC
Source organism: Lordithon lunulatus (assembly GCA_963942505.1). NCBI lineage: Eukaryota > Metazoa > Arthropoda > Insecta > Coleoptera > Staphylinidae > Lordithon > Lordithon lunulatus. The sequence continues at coordinate 48,837,673 of OZ012667.1, read as the reverse complement.
ATAAATATCCTGATGATGCTCGAGATTAAAAGAGCGAAATATTGATTATAAAAAATATAGATTATACAATTAGTTAATTCCCATATCGAAAAATACGAATATAATAAACTTACATAATTTTCGTCGACTACGAAGCTATTTGACTCAACATAAATTGCTGCAAGCTCATACTGAATGCCGTATTGATCTTAGATACACCAATGTCACCAAACAGACATGTCAGGCTGCAGAATGGCTTCCAAGATTTTAATATAGAACGAGGCGATGTAAAATTGTCAAAACTATACACATCCGTTCTAGAATGCATGTTTAAATAGATCAACTTCGGCGACATGGACATAAATATAGATGGCGAAGATATAATAATTATAGCAGATTATATGAACGACGCAAAAGAAACGCTAGGCAGGCTCAATGCAGCCGCAAACTATTTTATGATCAAAAGGAACACCAACAAAACCCAATGCATGACAAATCTAGTTGTGTGTATGATGCAATCGATATAGATGGAATATGTGAGCTCTTATAAATACCTTGGACATGAAATCTCTATAGGTAGTGACAACCAAACATGTGAGATTTATAAAACAATGGGCCACCTTTGGAAAGTTGTATAAGGCATAATGAAATGTCTGATTTAAAGATATTGCGCAACTTTACAAGGCAGCCCAAGTTAGACCTATTCTTCTATAGATCCCACGGGTTTGGTTGTCATTGCCCATAGAGATTTCGTGGCCAAGGTAAGAGCAAACTTGTTAAATGCTCATTCCATTTATCATAATTGCCTCTATCATAACAAGATTTATCATGTATTTGTCATGTATTGGGGTTTCTTGCTGTTATAGGCCCTAGTGCATGCCTCGTTCTTAATTAAAATCTTTGGAGTCATCCTGAAACCTGACATAAGCTTTTGCCTTTTTGGTACACGTATATGATGACATTCGTGTATCTATCCGTACGGTATTCAGTAAGTGATTGCAGCATTTTATGCTGATTTATTGAGTCAAATGCATTTTAATAGTCCACAAATATTATGCAAAGAGGTTTATTATATTCGATTCATTTTTTCATAAGGGACTTAACTAATTGTAGATGGTCGTGCTATCCCAGTTCGAAAGAATGCCAGCTCGCGAGGTTGATAAAAGTCGAATTTATTTATTAATCTATTGGTAATGATTTGCATGAATAATTTGTATATGTGCGATAGTAAGCTTATAGGCCTGTAATTTTGCAAATTGGTGATGTCTCCTTTTTTGTGCAATATTATAATTACGGCTCGATCCCATTGGAAAGGTGTTGTCCCGTTTTCTACGCAAGCATCAAATACTTTGCAGAATGCTCTTAATAACGTGCTTCCTCCGGCAATTAGGGACTCGACTGTTACGCCGACATTTTTTTTAAAATTTTTATTATAAAACTTAATCAATATTATTCTCAATTACATTCTCAATTATGTTTCACAAATTAAAAAGATTCTCCAGTGCAGCGCTTTCACCAATCGTTGGATGGATCTGGAAAACCTGATGTGAAGGATATTGTTTGTTGTTGTACTGGATTGGTTTTTTCTTCTTAATTTGTATGTTATTTCTTCTTTTTAGTTTATTCCGTTGCCATGATGTGTTTTTTAAGTTTAATTTTAAATGTCTTAATATCTTTGAAATTCTTTAAATATATTGGTAGCTTATTGTAATCGCTTCTTCCCATATTGATGTTATTTTGTAAAGCAGAGGTCCGCCCTTTCATTGTATTTATTTAACTTCTGATTTCGTAGGAGTTATATGTTTACAATTATTAAAGTTGATGTTGCTTTTAATTTTTTTTAAATTTATTTGCATTGTTAATATTATACTTTTTAGCGTGATTTTGTTTAGTATAGTTAATTAATTTGCTTTAGTTGCTTTATTGGTTTTAATATCTCTAGTGCCCCTTATTTCGTCTAAAGTAATGTTTGGAACATTCTCGGATCCGTGGTTTTGTACAGTTTGTTTATTGATGTCCAATCTTTGTCCATTGTCGTCGCTTGATTGCGGCGTGTAGAAATCTTCAATCTCGATATTTTGAATAATAAGATATTGGGATCAACACGAATGAACCTGAAAGCGCTCAACCGCCCATAAATAATACTTCTGGACTTCATCGAAAATACAGAGTTTATGAATGAAGAGATAGGGAGCACAATAGGTAGGCACATAGGACACCAACAATGAACAAAACGTTACATGCATATCTCCAATAAAATAGTTCTAATAAGAAAAAAAACGTCCTACCTTATAACATGCACATTTTAAGAATTGTTCTGTTTTATATTCTTGAATACTCCGAACTCGAGAAATTAAAGCTGGTTCCCAATGAAGTGTTCTAGGCCCCGTTCTCTGCATAGCGGACCTGCCTGAACCAGAAGACGTCACTATAGCCACGATTGCCGATGACCCAAGTATGTTTGCAGTTGGCAAAGATGTCCACAGAACAACGACGAAACTCTAGCGGGCTTGCGACAAGATCTCAAAATAGATTAGTGATTGGAAAATTAAACTAAATGTGACTTAGTCACACATAAACTTTACCAATAAAAATGTAAATGCGCAGCTCATTATTTTCTAGTACAGTACCGACTGAAAACATAATCACATAACTGGGCATGACACGATGCTAAATTAAATTAGATAACGCACATCTAAACTAAAATTATAGCCTGATATTAAAATATAGAAAACTCTATTGGCCGAAACTCCAAATATGGGTTTGTACCAGAGCATGCCATATTGAAACCGAAAACACAAATTCCAGAATAAAGTTCTATAGAACATTCACAACGTGTGTCCGTAATAACGATATTCAAATATACCTAGCAATTACTATGGTGAAGGAGTGAGGTTCACGGAAACTTGGGAAATGGGAATGTCTACAGAAGCTAATACCGGCTAACTTCATATGGGAGTGCCAGGGAGTATATAGACAAAGTAGGTACGGAATATCCAGTCGGGGTATCACATCACGAAGGTAAGAAAAGAATATCAGGATCCTAGTGTCCAGGACTGAACAGAAAATGACTGAATAAGGTAAGAAGACCAAGATTAGATTTCCAAATTGAAATATATTTTCAATAAAGAAAAAATATCCTTAAACAATCTAACAATATTGTACAGAAATTAGTTTTCATAGAAAATGGAGACGAAACTGTCACATATAATACTGAAACGGAGGCAAAAAACGGCCATCAAAAAATAACAGATAATTAGACTTCATATATATAATTTGTTTACATTTATTCATTTATTTACATGTAGGGTATAGGTTTACCTAACATTAAATTCATTGCTAATTTTTTTGCGCTCCATGGAAATGTTGTTTTTATAGAAGCAAAACTTATATAATGAAAAATATTCCATATGTTGTAAAATAACTTTTAGACATTTCTCATTATTGTTAATTGTATAATATATCTGGGATTCAGAATGTAATGGCGTATTATTGTACAGTAGCTGCTATTTCCTTGACTAGAATTGAAATTTATAGAGGATACTGTTAGCCGATGCTTAGAATATTTGTCCGGTAGTTCTCAATGTTCCTTGGAATAGTATGTTTGTTTAAAGAATTGATAGAGGATGTATTTAAATCTAAAGCGTTGTTAAATAATTTTTGTATGAGCAGGAATTTGAATAAATCGCCCGGAATCCGCACCGCGTGTCTGTTATGTATATAAATTCGTGCGTTTGTACAAACATAAAGAGCGAATGTAGTGAGTCTAATTAGAAAATAGAAGCAAATAAAATTGACATATTTATTCGTATATTAATAATATCAATTAAGAAATAACAAGTGTGTACGTTCGCTGCAAATGGAAATCCTAATAAAAGAAGAAAGAAAGCCAGCCAGCTAGCAGCTTTGCATACAACTCGTTTCTCTTATAAAAAGAAGGTATTTATTGGCGACACACTGAATATAACATGAAATACCAACAAGACTGGTGACGAAAAAATCGCATACATATAATTTGAATTCTTTTATTTTATGCGCCGGGGGAATAATATCGCGGCTGCCGCGAATAGTTTTGCGAAATTTACACCGCGCCCCGAGTTTCGTCTCATTGTTCGCGATGAATATGCTAAGCGGTCCCGCGGTATGCAGACGCAGACGCATTTCTTAATTTCAAAGCCTTCGCGAATTATACACAAATTATAACTGCCTCTGTAAATAGCGATAATTGTCACCTTTAATGGCTCCATTGCGAGCCAAACACTTTCATCGATCACAACGCTCTAATATCATTACGTAAAATCAGATAATCAAATGTGATAACTATTAATAAAGCATTAAATAAATCGAACGGCAGCGGCCAGGAAATTATATTGTTCAGAAACTTCAATTAATTTTCTAACTCTAACTGATATTATCTATATTGAGCATGTATGTAGGCTGCTGGTTCGCTAGTTAATACGCATACATGTTCTTAGCAATAAATTTTCATTTTTAATATGGAAAACAGAAGTCATTAATTCTAAATAAATTTATGTTTCTACGAATGATAGTTTTTCTAATCAACATTCATTTATTATTTGCGTCTAAACCTAATACGATTTAAACTATTATATCATCACAACAACGTTAAAAATCTAATTTACTGGATGTACTATACATCTCAGCTCTTGCATATTTCCCCTCTTACGTGTCACGGCGCATTTCCGCGACTCGCTGTATATACAATATAAATTCGATATCATTTAAGAATGAGATTTCCATACGTATATGCTATTTGAGAGAATGAGGAGCCCGTCAGTAGCGTTCTCTGCAAAGTCATCAATACAATGCTGGTATGTATATCTGTACGTCAAAGGTTCTGATTTACAGATAGACATTTTGTTGCGTATTGTTCGAGCTCGTATATGACATCTGATAGCGGGGATTCAGATGAATATAAAGAATAGGTGGAGAGAACGGGGAGCATCGCCAGTTTTATATTCATGATGTGACGTGCGTATCTAAATTTTATATTTTTCCATGGAATCAAAATAAGGTTTATATACTGCAGAAAAAAAGAGTACGTACACCGAAATTCGTCTGGAACTATTCAATATTTCAGCGTCTATTTTATTATTTATTGACGGTGTTATTATATAATTCAAGATTTAGAATCACATATTATATAGAAAACGATGATTAATAATTAATTGATAAGAATAATTCAATCGTTAACTCGTACGTACTGCACGTAGTTATGTGGCATTGCTAATTAAAATTTATTCACTACTAATATAATTATAGCAGTCCTCAAAAACAGATGAAATAGACGTATTGGTTTAAGCATAGCTAAATATTAATCTTTTAAATTTAGCCGTATGTATTTTATATTAGATATAATTAGCAAGGATATTGCTCATTATACCTAATATTTATTGAACAAAATACAGGCTAATGATTTCCCAAAACCAAAAATTAATATTTAGCTTCGCTAAAACTAATACCTCTATATACAGCAATTATAGAATTCTACATTACTACTAAAAATATAGACAAATTGTACTACATTCTGAAAGATAGCATTTCATTAACATGCTTTATTTTAATTTTATAATATTGTACTGTCAGAAATCTTATTCATTTCATATAGTATGTTGCTATTAAGGTATAATTTTTATTTTTATCATTCATTACTTCGAGTAGCCAGACACTGGTTTACGATTATATCTAGAAATAGCAAAATCTATAAATTTGCGTCTTATAAAGAAACAAAGGGGGATGGATCTCTATATTGTATTTAAATTCGATCCTTTATCTATAATAATTCTTCATTCGATTTTATTTGCTGGGCAAGTTGGGCAAGTTAGACACATAAATATCCGAAAGTAATTTTCACATTCTAGTGATGTATTTTACATTTCCAATAAAAGTTTTCAATCCATATACGCGAGTGAGCGCGAGGGTGAATATAAGAATAACCCTATTTTAGTGCCCCTGCCCTGCAATACACGTCAGTATTATCAACCTATAGCCTGTCAATGTCACAGAGTTTATTGATTGACACTGATTACTATACATACGTACTATACACACGCCCCGTTTAGGATCATGTGTCTACATTAATTAATATCTGAAAAGATCAGGGAGCGGTAAAAATTCAATCGCCCCGATTTAATAGTGAAGGGCACATCAATTTAACAGCTCGCACAAACATACCTATATGCTGATTGAAATTTACATACAAGCACCATGGAAGCGTAGATAGCATACAAGAAGTTACACAAGAAAACAGCATCTACTTATTAAAGCAACGCAATTACAGCTGAAAATATTTCTTATATTGAATGTAACTGTGTCAACGTGGACCATTCGATTACTCCTTGGTCAATCAGATAAATATTATTTCATGTTTAATAGGGAGAATGGCGACTTATTTTGCTATTCAAATCCAATCGATTCGAGAGTCATGGTATTCTTAAAATCAATTTAAAATTGCCTTACTTTGAATAAGTACCAATTGTTAAATAGTTTACGTAATATAGATCAAATTCATTATTTCCATGTAAAGATACAATTAAAGACCGTATATATGACAGTATATTTTGCATCAATAGATATAACTTGTAAATTGTATTATATTATATATTGCATTTTACTAAAAATATTGTTCATATTTATTTTTATATATTGTTCATGTTTAGGTAGACTTTAATGGTCACAATTATGTCGTTATGTTAATGTCACATAAAAGTACATTAATAAACATTATTTTCAACCAACATAATAAATGTAAAATGAATCAAGCATAAAACAACTCTAACTGATATGCAAATGAACACATATTACCCATTAATTACATATTAAAATTAAAGTTGCAATTATATACAAAAACAAAGCGTGTGCGTAACAAACTACTTTTTAATCATCCTTTACTTTATTTCGACTTGGATAGCGGCACACATTTATCAACTACACTTCCAAACCTTCACATTGTTGTTAAAATATACACAACACGAAAATCCGTTCTCGATTTATTATTTAATTCCCGCACACAATGGCTGAGAATGCAATAAAATGGTACCTCGATATGCGCCGGTTCGTATTCCACTGCCCTTAACATCGTTTTGTCGTTATCATTACGGCGATAAATATAAAGTGTCACACGAAAAGTGCACTTTTACATAATTTAATTGTATGAATGTAAATTTATATATGTATTAGATTAAGTTTACTGTTATATTAAACAATGTAGCAAATGGGTCACCGGAAGCAGCGATTAGGTTTTCGTATATTGCGGAATTTATTTACGTAACTGTTTAAAACATTTTTCTTCGATTTCAAATTGAAATGAACACAGTGCTTGAAGGTAGGTTTATGGTTACATAAATTAAGAAATAAGAAATTAAATAGGAAATAACATGAAAGATATAAGTAGAAATAAGAAATACTTAGGACCGTTTAGGGTCACAAAATATTTTGTTACATTTATTGACGGAGTGTCAGTTTTTCAGTTGATTAGTGAACTTGTGTATAGTGTGAAAACGTGAGGAAGTTGTAAGGTAGGGCTGCATGGGAATGCTTGGCAGAGGATGGAAGGTGCTTCAAAATGCTAAAAGAGCGGGAGGTATTTTTTATTCTATTTTTCTGTTCTCCTTACCGCTTAAGGTACCTATATTTGCCGGGATCATTAAAAAAACAACTTTTATTTGCCATATCCATCACATACAAATTAACTCAAGAATATTCACAACTCGAAATAAAACCCTCATCCCATAACATACCTTCCCAGATCAAAAAATACACAACCTACCATGCACCGTCCCTCAACTACTTCCTCCCCACGATATGCTTGTGCCTTCATCCTCTCTTAGCCATTCACTCCTAATTCTGCACTCCCCCAGTTTTAGTTATATTTATTGATGTATGGTAATATTGGAAATAATATTGGAACTGGTTGTGCATTTGTCTACGACCAGAATAAGCTATGTTGGAGAGTCGTTCATATTCCACTGCGAAACTAGAATAATTTAACTCTCGGATTTGGCATACACGCAAGATTTTTTCATTTAAATGACAAACGTTCATCAATAGGATTAGTGATGGCCACTATTGAATGAATTGTACTATTGATAGAAGTTATAGATAGTTTACACACTATCGAATATCTACTATCAATAATCATAATACTGCGGGGTGCTTCTTTCACATTTTTTTACTGTATTAGTTTTTACTTGTCCGACATCCATTTTTGAACTACCCAATCTCGCTTGCCTATTATATTAAGCTAATAATTCCGCATTTGTGTACCTTTTCCTTCCTATATTCCAAAATCTAAAAAATCGCGAAATTCCACACTTACTCATCATGCTGCTCTTACATCTGACTTAAATGATGCCGATCATATGTTGTCCTCTACCAATATCCCTCTGCCAAAATATTGAAGCGATCTGATGATAAGCAGTTTTCTGTACTAGATAGTTTGATCTGTGTCTGCTGCCACCGTATATTCAATTTCCTCCTTATTATTCTCTCTATTTGGATAATTTATTTTATTTATTTTATTTCAACCTTCCATTTTCGCGAAACATTCTTCGATATTAGGCTTAGCCAATTATATTCCACCTGTCACTATTTCTTGATATTCCAAATATTATGTGACAGATCAACGATCGATGCAATATTCATCCTAATACAAATTTCTAAAAAATCCATTGAATACAATAAACCAGCGTTCGCCTGTTTCATCGACCTTACGCAAGCTTTCGACAGAATAAAACTATCAGATATCATGAAGATTTTAAAAGCAAGAGGCACCAAAGCCAAAATCATCAACATAATTAAAGGCTTAAACACAGACAATACAACGACACCCAAGAGCAACCGATGAAATACTCGTAACAGTTGGTATCAGGCAAGGGGATAGTCTCTGTCCTACATTATTCAACACAATAATGGATGAGATAATCAAAGACATAAAATCTATGAATATTGGTTACAAAATGGGCAACACAAAAATTAGTATCATATGCCACGCGAACGATGCAACAATTCTGGCAGAAAATGAGAACGACCTGCAGCGCCTACTTCATAAATTCAAAACAACAGCGGAGCTATTTAACATGCAGATCTAAATCCAGTGAAAACAAAATCTATGGCGTTCTCAAAGGAGCCAATCAGATGTAAACTCGCCATCGCAGGAGACACAATAGAACAGGAATGCGATTCAACTATCTTGGCGCAGAGATATCGAGCAATGGAGATTTTTACAATGATGCCCAGGCCCAAATAAACAAAGCGTCAAGAATTGCTGGATGTCTCCGAGACGTAATATGGAGAAACAAATTTAGGAAAAAAGAAAGCAACGTGCGCATATATAAGACCTGCGTCAGACCAGTCATGCCCTATGTAGTAGAGACCAGAGCAGACACACAAAAAAAACAAAAAGACATCTACGCGCAACTGAAATGAAGGCGCTCAGGTCCATATCAGGTCTTATTCTGAGAGTCCAAATACGAAGTGAGAGTATCCGACAAGACTGTGGTATCACTGATGTCGTGCACTGAACAAGGTCTCGGCGCCGCGAAAGGAACCAGCATGGATTACAAATAGATGATAATAGACTGGCGAATATCAAGACCAGATGCAAGAAGACCCAACGGACGTCCACCCAAAAGATGGAAAAACAGCTGGACATCGGGATTGCAAGAGGGAAACTAGTTGGAAAATAATAGGACTCGTTCAAAAACAAGACCCCCAGTATTAGATGCCTAATGTTTACTAGAGCTGGGCAGAGGCATATTACATGCTCTGCAGTTTCTAGTTCTTCATTGCACCCTCTACATAACGGGCTGTTCATCAGACCCATCGTGTGTAGGTGTTTGTTTAGCCGGCAGTGGCCAGTTAAGATGTTTGTCAATAATTTCAGATTAGTTCTAGATAAGTTAAGGCGGACCGTAGCTGCAATTTTACAAGGTTGCCTAATTGCTGCCTTTGATTGCTTGCAGCCCAGCGTTTCTCGCCATCTTACCTTGTGAAGAGCATGTGTCCTATGCTCTATTATTTTTTTCAGAGTACCTGCAGAAAGTATTTCATCCTCTTGGGTTGTTAGAGGATGTAAGGATCCCTTCCTGGCAAGTTCATCTGCTATTTCGTTTCCCTTGATGCCACTATGTCCTTTTATCCAGCAGTTCTAGTTTGTTATATTTAGCTAGCTCCTCCAGGCTGTGTAGACATGAATATAGCTCTTTCGACCCAAATGTGTTGGCATTTAGTGCAATTAGAGCTGCTTTGCTGTCGGTGAGTATTTGGATATGTTTATCCTTAATATTCCGTTCAGCTAAAATTTGAACACCCTTTAGTATTCCTGTTAATTCAGCTTGGAAGACTGACGTGAGTCTTCCAAGTGGTGCATTTATCTTGAGCTCGAGTTCTGGTGAGAATATTTCATAGCCAGCTCTCGTCTTAGTTTTGGATCCATCAGTATACATGGTTATGTTGGCGCCTTGTGGGATACTATCCATTGTGATGATGGTCTGAAAATGTATTTGGGTAGAATTCTGTCGCACTTACCTTCTATGAGGGGGTCTAGTTTGATGGCTTCACTCAGTATGCTCCTGTGTCCAATGATTCTACCTTTATCATGCCACAGGTTGAGTGAAGATAGCCTTAATGCTGTTTTTACTGCAGTCTCCCTTATAATAAGGTCGAGTGATTGTAGACATAGCAGTGCTTCCAGAGCTGCTTTGGGCGTTGTTCTCATAGCGCCGGTGATGGCAAGACACGCGATCCGCTGGACGTGTGATAGCTTTGAGATAGTTGTAACTTGTTTGGTTTTCGACCACCAGACTATTGCACCATATGCGATAGTTGGTCTTATGATCGCGGTATATATCCATTGGGTGATCTTGGGAGACAGGCCCCATGTTTTATCAACCGCCCTGCGACATTGCCAAAATGAGATGCAAGCTTTTTCCAGCTTGGACGTTATATGCTCATTCCAGTACAGTTTTGTATCCATGATTAATCCTAGATATTTTACTTTATCTGTGAGAGTCAGAGGGACCTTAAAGAGAGTTGGCATGTTCATGAGCTCGAGTTTCCTCTTCCTCGTAAACAATATCAGTTCTGTCCTTTTTGGGTTAACTGTTAGCGAATGGCTATCGCACCAGTTCTCAACAATCTTTAGGGCACTCTGCATGAGATTACAGAGTACACCTTCAAAACTGCCATTTATCATGATCACTATGTCGTCGGCATAGCCGACGGCATAGTATCCTGAGTTGTTTAATTCCAGGAGGAGGCTATCAACTACAAGGTCCCATAAAAGGGGTGAGAGGACTCCACCTTGAGGACAGCCTCTTCCTGCATTTTTTTTATGTTACGTCATCTAGCGTTACTTGGGTTGTTCTTAGACCAAGCATATTTTTTATCCAGCCCCTAATAGTGGGGTGAATCCCGTGAGATGTTAGAGCATTATCGATACTCTTAAATGTTGTTTTGTCAAAAGCACCTTCAATATCAATGAAAGTGGCAAGCAACGAACTTTTATACTCTAGTGTTTCCTCTATCTTAGAGGTCACCAGATGTAGGGCTGATTCCGTTGAGCGTCCTGGTTGGTAGGCATGCTGTTTCGGATGTATGGGGTACGTTCTCAGCGGCCCGTCCCTGATTTCAGGATCACAGAGCCTCTCCAACATCTTCAATAGAAATGAGGTTAGGCTGATGGGTCTGAATGACTTGGCAAGTGTGTAATTTACTTTGACTGGTTTGGGTATAAAGGTCACTTTGACCTCTCTCCATGTATTGGGTATGTACCTAGAAGCAATGCAACCCTTAAATATATATACCAATGTGTTTATGATGTAGGTTAACCCCCATTCTAGCAGTGCTGGGAATATTCCATCTAGTACTGGGGACTTAAAAGATGAAAAGCTTGATATTGCCCATTCTATTTTAGTTATACTTATCATTTGGTCAGCTGCAGCCAATGCAGTCCAGGGTACTCATAGCACTCTTCGCACCACATTTCAAAAGCATCGATTTTTCCTGACTCGTGACTTCATTGTTCATGATTCCGTTTTATATAGGAGCACTGGGAATACTAGAGTTTCTTATGTCGCTGTCTACCCATGTTTCTTGTAGGTCTCTTAATGGTCTTCTAGCTATTCTACACCTCGTGTTGATTTCTTTCGATGGTCCGCCTTCCTTCACGATCAGCGCTCGATAATCAGCCTACTTAAGGGTTTGATGATATCATGATAACATCATCTTACTTTCATCGGACCATGCTCTCCGATCTTTTGCAATATGGGATGCTTCGTGTGGGTTGTGGCAGTCTTCATCTGGTCTATCCATCGGGATAGACGGCGTCCTTCTGTTTTTCTTACCACTATCAGACTTGACATGGAGTCTGTCTTTCTTGTTATGTGGCCAAAGTATCGCAAAAGTGTTCGGCAAATGGTGGTAGAGAGTACGACTGTGATTTTTAGTTGCTCTAGGATGAATGCATTGGTACCATGGGCCGTCTAACGTATACGTAGCATGCCTGTATATCCACAATTAGAACTTGTCTATTCTGCGCTTGTCGGACTTTACTATCCAGGTTTCCGACGCATATGTTGCAATGGGGAATATGAGTATAAATTTTGTAGTAGGAGTTATGTCTTGCCTTATTCTGCCGATATAGGCCTGCAACAGTGTGTATGTGGGGTTGGTTATTTTCCGCGCGGTCCACTATCATAACCTTTTGCCTCTGTTTAGTTCGAGCCCGTATTGTTTACTGATATCAGTCGAGTAACGACTCGACTCGTTATTTTAGTAAGTTTTTGTTTGCTCGGCGCTATTGTATATTAAAGTGTCGTCTGCATATCATAAAATGCTCATTCGCCCTCCTCTCAATGAGACTCCTCCTTCCCATGCATCGAACACTTTGAGAATTATGTGTTCTCTGTATATATTGAACAGTATTAGTGACAGAATGCAGCCCTGTCTCCGCTTTGATGGTAAATTTGGTTGATTCTCTTTGGTTGACTCTTAATTTCGCTGTGTTATGTATATACAGATATAGCTGATAAACCAGCTGAATGAGGTGGTATGATAATTTGTGTTCGTGGTTTGGATTCTCGTGACAGGTATCTTACTTTGTCAAATATCTCTCGAGATTCTTGACGGTGTGCATGTTGTTCAACTTGGGAAGATATAGATTTGTTTCCTTTTATCAGATCTGCAGTCACGTTTTATGATGCTATTTATATCGTAGACATTTTTTTTGTTGGTTTGCCTCGTTGAGTTGGTATATTTCATTGCTCATCCAGATTCCATGTTGGTCCGGGTCGAGTTCTTTGCAGAATTAGTAATCCACTGATTCGTCGCAGTCCAGAGCACGAACTACTAACATCGGATTTTACACTGAAGCTTCAGGTCACTACCAAAACTACTCCCACCAGAAAAATGAACCAAACTACCTAATCTAATTGAAGCAAAAGTTTTATGGTACTGGATGTGCAGGAAGGAGCACGTTGCCTGACTAGAATGTAATCGATCTGGTTTTTATGTAGTTTATTTGATGAGGTCCATGTGGATAAGCAACCTGCATTGTGCTGAAATGTAGTCTTCGTTATTGAAAGATTATTCTCTGCTGCAAATTCTATTATCCATTCGCCCCTCTCATTTCTCTTTCCTTGGTCGTATTTACTAAGCAAACGAAGCAGGTAGTCGTTTTATTGAGTGCTACCAACCCTAGCAATCAAATCTCCAAGTATGTGCGTCATTTTCTGGAATATTTGCGCTAATGCATTCTATATCTTTCTACAATTTCTCAATTTCTTCGTCAGGATGTCACTGATAGGCATATATACTTGAATTATATGGAGCTTAGTTGATATTGCTAAGAACGTAATTTTTATTATCCGATCGTTTATTGATGAATGAAACCTTTTCACTGATTTTTCCAGCTTCTTTGATACTAGCAAACCAACTACCTACCTACCAGTCTTATCTGCACCCGATATGATATGTAGATGTTGTGGTCTGCTGTGGTAAAATGCCCTTTCTTTTCTGTCTCTTATATCCCGCAAATTTCTGTCTGAGTAGTTCTCTTTCAAGTGTATTGAATTTACCGAAGCAGGTCTCTGACGTACCAAGTGGCCAGAGATATTTTCTTTTGGAGTTTTAGTTTCTATTCCTTTTCCTGCTGATCATAAGTCTATTTCGCATGCGTTGCCTGATAGTATACAATCGCTTGCAAGGTCGCCAATTTTTGACCTGTCAGCCCGGACCTGTTGTGGAGCGAGTTGTTATCTGTATCGCAGGGCAAACTCATTTAGATTTTCCCTTATCATACTGTTCTCATGAAAAATGTAAATCAGGTGTATGTTTTTTCGTTATCGGTTTGGTCCTACATGGTTGACCACACCGTCTGGTTTAGCCGCCTTAGGGGCCGGTTTCTCACCACCTCGACAGTAGAGTGCCTCTTTTCCTTCCTAGGGAGGAAATTTGCTGCTTATCCCGACAGTGATTCAGTCTTTCTCTGTGTTAGCCACCATTCTGGTGTTTTCTTCTTCTACCACGTGGTTAGGCTTCATCGGACTAAAGACCGGTAGGTTCCTCAGTACTTTAAAAGACGGTTTCGTTCACTACATCTAGTTCCCAAGTCATTGTTACATATTTTGAAACGACGGGTCTGGTTATTTATCTATTATTTGATTATAATGGGTTGTACTAGGGCTAGTAGAAGTGAAACCAATAATATCTAAACTACTGTTATCCAATATGCTTTTCCGACATTACTCAAATTAAAAAGAAATTAAAAATGAGAAGATTTATGACAATGTTATACTAAAAAGTTTAAAATTAAATTCCGCACTGTTTCTATTTAAATAATTTTTGACAAATATTTTAAATTCAGATAAATAAAATCTAATTAGTTCGCAATATCGTATCGTTTCCAGTGTTACCATAAAATATTGAATTTAAAAAAATTCAATTACCTAAACATTAACTTTAGAAATACGATAAACCTAAATGTGTACTTATTAGTTGTTAATATTCTGCTAAAATGTATTCTTATTTCGAAACATGTGAGAATCGATTAATGAGACATACGGCTAATAGCGGGCACATTATTGGTGAAAAAGTTTTGCCCCTAGTATTCCCCGTTGAAATAGGTTCGTATTTAAGTTGAATGAAATGTACAACCCGGCTCAGTGGCTTAGTGGTCGTGCGTCTCACACAGAGCATTGGGAGTCGTGAGCTCAAACCCCGTTATGGGACATTCTCAAATTACTTTTTACAGTTTTTCAGAGGTTTTCTGTGAAGTTAAGGTAAATACCGGGTGATTACACTCCTCTGAGCGTATTTACCAGTGGAAAAGCACTCGGACTGATAATTATAAACATATAAGTTTCTTTAAATATAAAGACAAGGGCGACTGCTTAATAAATAATTAATATAGGTAACAAATAATTAGATATTTTGTTTCCTATGCTTATTAGTTTATTAATTCCTAGCGTCGTTGGATACAATTGTTGTGTTGACATAATTCTGATGAAATTTTTGTCGTACATTGTAAAGAATCCGCCATTAAAAGTTTTTGGGACCATACGTATATGTCCATAAAACTTAATTACAGAAGCTTTTTTATAACCAGTATATAAACTAAGTTTTTAGCCGAAATTGATCAATTAAAAGAAATATATAAGCTCTTCCAGCTTGGTGACTATTACCTTACTTAACAGCATCGATAAGCTACAATAAATAATTCGAAAAAACTAAAACCCGATGACCACAACCAAATACCCCAAAATACCAAAAAAAATTCTAAAACTTCCTCTCTACAATTACCTGATGACAAATTAATGAATGGATAGAATCGGCTGAAAAGCTACGACTGATGGCCAGTTGGAGGATGGACACCAACTTATGCAATGAAATATATTGTAATAATATTGATTGATTGATTGATGTAATGCTCTAATAAAATATATATTATACATAATAACCGATAAAATAATAAAAAGTACTATTTAAATTTGATAAAAAAAACAATAAAAAAAACATGAAAACATGAAAATGTAATTTTTAGTAATTATTCCTCATTCGGTAATTGTACATAATAATATACTACTATTTTTGTCGGTGTGATATGTGAGTGCAAAGTTTTTTGTGTGTTTAATTTTAAACTATATTTCCCGCTTACTTTTTTCAATTAAAAAGTACAGAAATATTTTTTTTTAAATGTTAATATAGTGAAACATTCTGTATTGTTTTACTTTGTTAGAATAAATTGTCATTAAAATAATTCGGTAATATTACACATAATGTTAAACACAGGATTTTCGAGGCTTAGTCACAGAGCTTCAATTAATAAGCATCGAGACCAGATTTCGCATGTCAATTAATGGGCTTTTTATTAAAACACAATCGCATTAGCCGCCCCGCCGTGATGGGAGCAATTATTTATCTGCATTGCTCGGCCCGAGCATATCTGAGTCATTTAGATATAGTTACAAGAAGACAGTAACACCCTCTTAGTGTATTGGGGATAATTAATCCCCGTGTTGCACATAATATTGTTTCGGTATAATTACTGTGCTTGTAGTTCTGACTGCTGTCTAGTTGCTACAGTTAGACTTGGTTTAGTACTGCCCATTATGGATGTGCAGTGGCAGAGGCTTATGTTTATCGCGGTTAGTATCCCTGGTAAGCCTGTTTCGACTTGACTTACTATGTGTGTTCACCCGTCCATTTGATTACTTTGATATGTGCTTTATTTTATTTCCACGTCTTCTCTCCGCAGCTTTTTTTACTATCCTTATCTTGACATTCGCAGCGGACGAGCGAAAACTTTACTAATCAAGCTTTCATTGAAACAAATCTTTCTATAATTAATTTTATATACCTACATTCAATGCTCTCATTTATTTTTTATATAAGCCCATTACCACACTCAGGCCTCTATTATGGAGGGAAAAGAAAATACACCGTTTATAAAAATATAAATCTATCATGAATATAAAGAAATATGCAATATTGTATACTTTATAATTAAATTTCTTAGATATCTCTATTATATTCTTAAATATCTTGCATCTACTGTATATATATGAATGGAATTTAACTTTATTTTGAGAGAAACTGAAAGCAATATTTACATCTAATTTATTATTACTATAACTTTAAAATACATCGCTAACAAAATATTACAATACACATTTGTGTGCGTGACTGTATAAGCCCATTCAAGTAATAATATTTATAAATTATGTAGTTAAGCGCCGTATCGCCCATTGGTATAATGGTGATTAATGTAAAGGACAAACAATGGTCAGTTAAAGAATATAAATAATTAATATAATGTCATTTAATTATATCCCTAATTGTCTACAATTGAACTATAAATTATTAATAAACGATTTTTCAGTGTCAAATAAATTGCTCGGCTTAATTAATTATATAAGGTTAATTTAATGAATTAGGATGTAACATTAAGATGTTAAATTTTGAAAGCTCGTATAATATATGGACGTGAAGGAGTGTATCACTAATTGTGTAAGTTGTTTTAGCTGGTGAGCAATAATAATTAATAGCACCCACATAAACGGCCGCAAGTGTACATATCTTGCATGAAATATACACGTCGTATCAACAATAATACCACACAGGTAAGAGATAAAGCACCTCTATATATACACAGGCTATACGTAGCCCAAATACTAATGTCCTAAATAGGTATGCACACGTGCGTACTTGTTATGGCAACGACGTGGAGAAATTCCCATAATCTATTAATGATTGCCGTATATTATTGACGTTGATATAATGAATCTTCTCAGAAGAAATATAATTAAAAGATACATGGATTTATGGAAAGTCCTTCGCTGGAATAAAGTTTGTTATTTATATTGCTACTAGTTTACGTTTTCATGAAAATAACTATTGTACTTATACAGGTGATCATAAAGTACAGGATGTATTCATCATTCTGCACAGATATAAGGCTACGGTACTATTTATATTTGGAATTAATACATTCCGTATAAATAGAATTTGTATAATAGTCTACTGTAATCGTCCTTGTAAGGTTACTACTGATTCAAGTATACGTTTACAATAAGTGATTCTTATATGTACTTATTAATATAAATATTTATTCAAATAGTGCTTATTAAAATTTAACTGGGAACGAATTACATATCTTAGAAAATGCATGAAATTAGTTGAAATATTTGATTTTAAATGTTGTTAATCCTCAAAAACTAGTTAAGGAGAGAAAAATGCTGGCGTATATACAGGTTGGAAGTAGATACAATTGAAAAAGTAGAAAAAGAGTTTAATACTGCCCACACACCACAAAAAAACAAGTACTAAGATCCCCGCAACAAAGGAAAATAGACAAATAAGATAACTAGCAGCAGTTGACGATTACGATACAAGAAAATCTGGAAACACACAACACGATTAACAACGAAATGGAGGAAATAAAAGAAATGTTGAAAGAAGGGATGATAGAGATTAAAAAAGAAATAAAGGGAAAAGAATAGAAGTGGGAAGAAGAAAGAGGGCACTTAATGAAATAATAAACAATTTATAGAACCGAATAGAAAGCGCGGAGAAGGAAAAGATCAAGAATAACATTATAATAAAGGTGCTACGTATAGAAGGTAATGATATAGAAGCTGGGGTCGAGGATTCTTAGCCATTAAATTAAAAACGGAAGCCCAAATCTATACAGCGTTCAAAATAAATAAGGGCACGAAGGAGGAAGTAATTATAGCAGAAACGGAGTCATGGATTAAAAAAACAACATATCATAAGAAAAATAACAAAAAATTACTAAAAGGCAGACAAATATTCATAGACAACGATTTAATAAAGAATGAAAGAGAAATACAGACACAAATCCAAAGCATAGTAAGGGAAGATACAAATAAGGGCTTTTGTGTGAGACTGATAGTAGAAAGTTAGTATAAATGATAGACAAGATTTTAAATGGGAAGAAGTCGTGGCTATGGGGGCAGCCGCAGATATGGCATGAATGGAGATTTCAGTCTGGAGGAAGTTGAGGATGTGCTAAATTGGCTTAAATGTGAAAAGGAAGCAGGTGTCAATGATATAAAGAAATAAAGAACAAAGCTCGGGCATTGATGAATGGCAGTGGCAAGGAGGCCGTTATCCGATTAATCAACAAAATATGCAGAGGGCAAGATGCAATCCCGGAAAGCTGGAAGCCAAGTCAAGGAGGAAAGAGGAGAATATACTAAAAAGCCGACTGAGGGGCAAACATATGCGGAATTGGTCGGAAGTGTTAAAGGAACATACATAGGAGCGAACAATATAAACGGAATAGAGAGAATCGGCCACCTCCGTTTGCAGGTCAAATGAGATTGCAAGCAAGGTCCCGGGCACCGAAACGAGAGTCAGGAGAGTAGGGAATATACTCCACATCAAATGGCCGGATGTATTTTCTACAAAGGCTGAGATGAAGGAGACCATACAAGAAGAAGGCGAGGCCAGGATGGGAGGGCCTCGATCGTCCCAATACTCAACACAGGCCACTGCTGGATGGATGGACACAGGACGGGAGTATGCACGGGAGTGGACCGCCACCACCTATTTCTCAGATGCGGAAGACAATGTAAACGGAAAACCCCCCGATGCATACTGTACAACGAGTACAGCCATGCCGCGGGAAGCCTACGGTTTGCTCTGGCACGGAAGGCATTGGAAGAAGGGACGCCGGCGGTGGGGGCCTCTCACCCACTGAATGATCCCCCACACTACAACCATCATAGGAGTCAACGTTGGCAAGGGCAGAGCAGCCAAATAACTCAAAACTCATGAGTGATAGATGTGCCCATGGGGGACGTAGTCATCCAGATCCTAGGCCATCACCATGACTACATCGTGTCCTACAGTTCACCCACGAGGGGGCTCGCGTAGACTAACCTTCTGGGCATTACAATTATTAGCTGCTACGTACCGTCAAATTTCTGCAGGGCACATGCGAGGGAATTGCTTACAACACTGGAAAGGAGCGGCTAGCGAGATGATCGTCGTGGCTGGCGATATGAGCGCAGAGTCGGCAGCGTGAGGCTCACAAGTGATATACTCCCGGTCGAATGAGGCGTGAAAATGGCAACTGCACTTGAACTGTTAATCAGCAGCGTGGGACGAATGACGACTTTTGTGAGGGTGTTAGATGAAGAATCCTTAAGCGACCACCGACACAGAATGTACGACATAACATCCAACAGAGTGGACATTCAGCCACCACACCAAGACAGACAACAGAGGAGATGGGCTATCAATAAAATGGACGCAGAACTGTTAAGCGTAATGCTGGAGCGCTGGTCCAAACTCTCAAGCAACAATCCAAATCCACTTGCAGAAGAGCTGCACAGGTAGTTGCAAGAGGCGTGTGAAACTCACAAAGAACGTAAGAACTTGTAAAAGAGTCACCTAGTGGTGGAACCACAAGGCAGCAGATGCAAGACAAGAGGCCAACCGGGCAAGAACGCCCAAACTGAATCACTTCGAGACCAATACCGATTGCGCCGAAAGGTGTCCAGGCGGACCATTGTTAGCGCCAGGAGACATGCTGGCGCCAGGTATGGAGGAGATAATGGATATAATGGAACTGCTACGGAATTAAAAAACAACATAACCCTATATAAATAGCTCCAAACAATAAGATAAAGCATCCAGCAGGTAAAGACACACCATTTTACCGATCGGCATGCAGAAACCGAAGAATTTGAGGTAAAGTACGACGCGTTATACAACAGATAAAAATGAGTCAAGTAATCTGCGGGAATTACAAATGTTGGAAAGCTACACAATGACCAAGAAAAAGCCATACCTGAACTAGAGGGCCAACCAATCGAATTACTGATGTCCAGACAGAATTGTCAGTAAGGCGTTGGAAGGACCTCCAATAGCGTGAGATGAAGTAGTTATGGTCATTAAACCAATGGTAAAGCAGCAGGGCCAGATGAAATACCGTGTAAAATCTACAAACTAATAGTCGATACATAGGCTATTCAAGTATATACAAACTTATTCAAGACCATTTGCGCCAGTGTATACCGCGAGTGGTGAAAGTCTGTCTTTATCATATGACCGAAGAATGCAACTGCGTGAAGTACGGGCCTCTACAGAATATCATGTAGGGTAAAATTTCTGGCAAACACAGGCATGGAAGACTAAAAGCATCATGTTTGAAGAATCTGTATGCATGGTGTGGTGTAAACTGAAGTACGCTCTTCAGACATGCACCAACAAAGTTCAATTAACGTGATGGTAGCCAAAGTTCTAGGAGAACGTGGCATATAATGAAGAAGCTATTTTTAAGATGATAACTCAACGATCAACTAAATATTACATATAATAAACCTAATAACGCTATTTAAGTGCACTTTAAAACGAATATTTGTTTGACTATATTGTATCCTCCGGGCAATTTGTTGTTTTTCATTTTCGTTTGTTTTTCAGTTCGATTTCTTCATTGGTGATCTGGCTGCTTCTCTGTTCTTAGTTGATAATAGCTTCTATTGGTACTGGTGTATGTGTTCAGATGTTCCTCATATGGGCTTTTGTACAATTCATGATAGAAGTTTTCAACGGTACATAGTATTTCTTCTCCATTCGTTATGATATTGTTCTGCTTTATTGTGTGTTGGTTCTTCCTGCTACGATACCTCGTTTGATGATGTTATATAACTGATGTATATTTCTCGTAAGACCTCATAGCTTCTATTTCTATTCCTTCTCAATTCGTTACGTGTAGCCATTAAGTTTGTCACCTCGTTGCCAATTCTATCCAGTCGATACCTTGACTTTTTTGTAAGGCTTCCGTTATTGCCTAGTTTAGACCTTCAATGTTTTTATCTAAACGATTGGTGTTTCCTAATAAATCGGCGATATCATTTCGGAATTTATGGTGTGACCATGTTCGATTGGTCGTCCTCTTTGTAAGTGTATGTCACTTCCTGTTCTGCAATTGTTGAGTACTATTACGTTTTTAACTACCTAAGTGTTTCCCTTTGGGCATTCCCATTTCCATCTTCAATACAAGCAGGAGGCACGTTCTTGATAGATAAAATAAAAACAATATTTCACCTCTGCCTGCGAAATAACACAATTCCAGGCATGTGGCACAAATCAATTACCACCCTGCTTTAAAAATAAGGCTGACAAAACTATCAACTCATAACTTTTATGATTCATAATAGTAACAACATTTAGACCATAGAACACTGAATTTCTACCAAACAAACGAATATTAGATGGTCAAAATTCAATCAAAATCAACTTTGATTTGCGGAGAACATTGTACATAGCAACTGAGCGAGGAGTTTAATATCCCCTTTGGGCATTCCCATGTCCATTTTCAATACAAGCAGGAGGCACGTTCTTGATAGATAAAATAAAAACACTATTTCACCTTTGTCTGCAAAAAAACACAATTTCAGTCATGTGGCACAAATCTTTACAAAAAAACGAGATAAGGCTGACTTACAAAACTAAGAACCCATAACTTTTATGAGTAACACTACAAACGATTCATAATAGTAACAACATTTAGAGCAGAGAAAACTGAATTTCTACTAACCAAACGAACATTAGATGGTCAAAATTCCAACTAACTTTGATTTGCGGAGAACATAGGTACATAGCTACTGAGCGAGGAGTTTAGCATCGGAAACACAAACGTAGATTTAGTCTACAATTTCATATGCATCAGTCATAAAATTAGAATATCTAGAATTAAACGAACTACTCAGAAGAATCAACCTCATATGCAGTGGCCCCCTACTTTCTTGCGTGCCCCAAAAAAAAATATCCGAGTGAGCAATTGTGATATATACTTAAACATACTGCAGCATTATTTGTACCAATGATGCACGTCTTTCTTAACAAAATTAGAAGCTAACCAAGATTCGTGAAGGAGTTAGTGCTTTATAGTAAACATATCCTGAAGATGACACATTCATGAATCATAACATGGATCTTGTAGGAGAAGTAAAGCATTTTCATCAATATGTTAACCATAGTCAAGCTTATCAGCGATCAGCGGAATATGACAATCTAACACATTAGAATCTGTATAGGGTAATATTTAACGATCTCGTCCAATCAGCATTCCCTAATGTAGAAGCAATTTTGAAATTGTTTCTTAGTATGATGGTTACCAATTGTTCTCGAGAAAGACCTTTTTCTCAGTTGAAGAGGATAAAAAGTGAATTTAGAACAGCAATGACTCAAGATAAATTATGTCCCCTCAGTCTCATGTGCATAGAAAGTGACAAACTACGCAGTTTATCATTTGATGATGTCACCACTGACTTTGACCTGGCAAAGGCAAGAAAGAAAATATTTTAGTTTAATATAATATCTTAATCCTTAAACAAAAACTTAAACATGTTCAAGAGGTTAGATAATAAGCCTTTGTAAATTGTGCCTTTTTAAGATCTTTTTTTACCAGAGTTTGCATTTTTAAGTTTGTTATGAATAAAAATGATTTTAATTAAAGATTTATTATTTCACTATCTATATACTTCTTAATTGCATTGCAGTTTAATCCTGTAGGTATCAGAAAAACATATTTGGCACTAACATATATATATATATATATATATATATATATATATATATATATATATATATATATATATATATATATATATATATGAACTTATAAAGAACCTCTCAGTAGCTTAGGGCCTTATCACATCTAAATCCTTCCCTGCTCACATGGCCAGCGCATGGAAAGCTGAATTATATCCTTAAAAGCAAAATCCCGATGTATCTGAAAATAATATATATAATATAATGCACTTTACCTGTAATTTCATATGGAGTATAAATCTTACGCTTAACCGCCACTTCCCCGCGGAATGTGAACATAGTCCAACACAAAATGGAAGGAAAGATACTTGGGGTATTTCTACAAAATCATATTTCCAATGAACCTACTACCTACTAGACCGACCTAAAGAGAATTGCTAGAACTAGTTTCGGGAAAGTAAAGATATAAGACGATAGAATACCATGTATATGTTCAACAGACGATCGAACTCAATTTTCGAAACTTTCTCGGGATTCATCAACATTGAATAAAATATATCGATTGATTGAAAATGGAGTTTCCACTGCCCTTCGCCGTTTTCTAAATGGCTGTAAGTTTTCCATTTGTCGTTGGGATACAATAAACGACACTTTAGAATCTACAAGGACGATTTTTGTAGCAACAAAATCCTAATACTTACATATACATACACTACACTCGAAGGTCGTTAGCCAGTTACAAATTGTAATACATGCAGTAACTACTACTATTATTATAAAACCCTCTCAGTGGCCTACTGGACAGATACGCAGTTTATCTCGTTAGCCTACTTTCGCATGTACGGACGGTAGCCTGGAATACCTTGTATGCTAGATACTAGTTTGCATTGTAGGAATTGATAGCATTTACTTTCCGTCCCATTTAAAATCAGGATTCCATCACGACGAAATTTGGCGAATTGCCTTTATAGTTTTTCAGAGATTTTGTATGAAGATAAGGTAAATACCAGGAGATTAAACTCCTCTGAGCTTCTTCTTTAACCGACGGCAAAACCCTAGGACTGTCAGCCAAGAACTTTTCCGGCGGCTAAGTCATGGTCTTAGGAAGCCGAAATGAACGTGGCGATATACTTGTCCAGTTCTGCCAGGAATACAATTTTGAGATAACAAATACATACTTATACAAAGTCAAAACGTATCCAGCTACTGACATTCTATCTGCTCACAATCATGTTGTTGTTGTAATTTAGGTTATATATATATATATATATATATATATATATATATATATATATATATATATATATATATATATATATATATAGATTTAAACAAAAATGAATAATAAAGCCATCAGATATAATATCAACAGAGTACAGCAAAAGAATGAGATCGTGAGGGATACAGTTCGAAAGCAATTACACAGTGCCTTATTACGAAGGATATTTCTAAAAATTATTTAGAAGAATAGATATATCATCAATAATTAAAATTAAAAGAGTAAACCACAAATCAATATTTATAACTTTACCATACTTTTTAATTTAATATTTAAAAGTTATTCCATGCGTGTTCTAAATCAATCATTTTAGTTTTCAACAACATACAACCTAATCTGTTCGTATAATTAACGGACTATTCGTATATGGCATTAATGAATTAGTGTAATTGCAGCGTTTGCCTATGTCTCATATGTTTCTAGAGTATCTACGCAAGATTAGAATCTTTAATGTTACCAGTTATTTTTTGCAAACTAGGAAAGTATGTTAATATGCGATAAACGATATGAAACAGTTATGTAAATAAAAAAGAAACAGCAATCATTAGTATTGATACCAAGTTTGTCGTGTATTGCTTTTCAACATAAACGTATGAAAATGAAGATCTACTTGTATATGGTATGAAATAATTGCCGGTTGTGCAAAACACTATTATATTAAACGGGTCTCATGGCGGTTTTAGATTTCTCAGATTGTCCTTCATAACAAAATTTATGAGGGCATGTGTCACAATTTTTAATCTGTAAAAATATTGTTTATACTGAACGGTTACACGCAATGCTGGGATTATTAAATTACGCGCCAATATGGCGAAAAGTAAAAGCGCGCGTTCTAAATGTATATTTTGTAGAGTTATTGAAATTTCCTTCGTCATAAACAACCCATTCAAGTAACTTTCAAAAGTATACAAATTATTTTACATAGCGCATACAAAGTACTAACCAGCTCTAGTGGATACGCATGGGAACTGAATTTTACTTGTAATAAAGCTTTCATTCCACAGAAAATTATGTACATGATTGAATTATAATATCATTAGGATACTCTAATCAGCATAGACATTCTTTATAAAACGTTGAATGAATTTATAAACATAATATATGAGAAATACTCGCCAAAACGGAATTTACATATAAAAATGTTCAAAATAATCACTGGCAATTAAAGACAATCACTGAATATTCCAAAGTTAATTGTGTTAATGATTGCGGGGCAGGTAACAAGTCAAGATCGGCCCATATCTCTAATACTTAAGATAATAAGAATCAGTGCAGTCACTGGTTAAGCAGTACCTGCGCGTTGGCTTCCCACTCACGTCTTAACACAACTCTATAAATTATAGCAACATCGAATGGTCATTAATGCATTGGGTGGTGCACTAGCCGTGTGGTCTTATTTCCTTCTCTACCCTCTTGTTGCATTTATATTCCGATTATGTCGATCTCAATCGGAATTTTTAATAAGCCGCAACTACACTACGTTTTTATTCTACCACTACTGAACTGAACACAATACAAATTTTAATATTACTTCATAATATTATATATATATATATATATATATATATATATAATTTTAAAAAAACAATACTAATTAAATGTACTACGATTAATACAGGAACAATTAAATGTAATTGTTTGTATATAATATACAGCACTAATTGTCTTTTATAAACGGTCATTAACATTCGGCCGAGTGCAATTTTTACATTTTGTCTTCTGTCACGCTTGCCGCCTTAATACGGTAAGTGCATTATGCATGAATTAAGTGAAAAAAACTCACGCATTTTTCTAAATAAGGTATAAAATCCGAAGCAGGTAATAATGAAAATATCCAACAATAAAATTGTAAATTCTTTCTTCGTTTTCTTTGACAATCACCGCTGTATATGCCTATCTTAGACATTAATGGAAAGACGAGACGGGAACGTTAATAATGACTTTAATGTGTTTTGATTCAAATTGTTAAAAAAGCATCTATTTTTTCTCTCTCTCCGCCGCTCTTATGAATGCATCCTGTTTATTCAATGGACGTCCATGAATAGGGAAGGAGAATAATTATAATATCGTAGTATTGCCAAGAAATAAATGCTGATTTTTATAGTAATGGATATAAACTATAATCATTTTATATTTTAATGTTTAAGATCTTAATTAATTGAGATTAATTATCTGCGCTTATTATTATAGTTCATGAACACTCATTCCGTTTCTAGAGAATTCTATGTTTATTGTGTTTCATCTTAGCCGACTGCATTCATTATTATTTAGTCATTGAAACCACTATGAATCATATAATTGACATTTTATGCTCATGTTGCTTATACAATATGGAATTAATTTTTCTTTTATGCTAGAAAAGTGAAACTATTTAAAACAGAAATAATAAAGACATAGGGCCGAAATACTTCGGGTCGATTAAACGGACTTTAAGGGAATCAAACTATGTAAATGTGAAATTATATATAAACAAATGTATTTTCTTTTCATTAAATAAACACGATTATTATTATCAAAGTCATTGCGTTATAAGTATAATTAATAGACGAGAAGAATCCCTCTTTTCGTCTATTAATTATCCTTATATAAGATAATAATAATCGAAGAATAATAGGAACGTAATATAAAAAGCTTCCTTTGTAAATATGAACATTATTTATATAAATGCGGGACAATAAGTAAAGTCTATAGGTACATCACGTATTTTCAAGCATCATTTCATTTGAATTAAAATAGTATTTTCAATTTTAAATCATAGGCTGAAAGTACGTGCGGTCTTCATTCCTGCAACAATTTTGTCTTGTTAGGCGCGACCATAAACGGCGGTATATTTACTATCAACGTTTTCCGCTTGATGGTGTATTTTTTGTATTTAATATATATCTTCTTTGCTGCACTTTTTTTCGTACAGTCGATTATTATTGTTATCAAGAGCCGAGGCTCTCGTACGGAATATGGACATTGAACGAGACAGGCAATAATCTTTCTGTGCGCGTGTCACTCTGTCAGTCCATACTTAGCGCTGATCTGAGACAAGCCGCTCTTGTAAATATCGGAAACAAGACAATGCCACTGTATTCATGTTTGAAAATAATCACTTCAGGTGTGTTGATCTAATCAGCTTCCACACTTGGTATTTTAAAAGTCTCACCGTGACGAACAAAAAGCACGGATTTTATCTGTGACATAAAAGACGGCGTTAACTAATTTTATTGAGTATTTTCAATTAAATCAGATGGTACATGATTACTAATTTGTAAATTTGTAAAATTGTAAAATGTATGTATTTCTAAATTTAATAGAAAAGAAATGTTTGCATATTAATAATATGTTTCGGGATATTAGGAATTTGAGTGTGGGCAGTATTAAACCTTTAGCCTTTTATACTTTATAAAATGTACCAGCTACTTGTACTACAATTAAATTACGATAAAATACAATAAACCAATAAATCACTCAATTTCAAAAGTAAAATTTTAAACATTTAAATTAAATTTCCCTCTAATTTTCATACAAATCAACGGATCATATCAGCTAAACTTATGTACCCTTCTTAAATACAGTTTTTCCATTTCATTGTTTCCGGACATCTTCGTCCATGCATTCCCTTATATTTCTTCTCGCCATCCTCACCGCTTCACTACATTCATACATACACACTCACCAAACCAATACTCCGTACCTTCTTCACTCCACCTACATTTCCTATAATCCTCATCCATGCAGTATTTACCTCCCCTCTCCACGCACCCACAGCTAATCATTGCAATTAAGATTCGGTTCTCAATCGCTCTAGGCTCACATACAATGGCAGACGGCGGTGTACCTTTACATCCTTGTACTTGCCGTTATGCAACGTCGATTTTGCAATAATTTCGGACCAAACCCCCTTCTGCCATTTCTGCACTTCAGCCAATGAAAAACCAACCTGTTCATACAAATATTTTTTACAGACATCCATTTACCACTTTTACATATATTCCAACTAATTTTATCAGCCTTTCATCACTCATTCCCGCAACCACTTTGTCTTACCTCATCGCTCGTGCAGACGTCCATTCTACACACATCCTATTTTTGTCCTGCAGTTCCATATATCTTGGGGTTGCTCTTTCCAGGCCTACCAATCTCTTCAGGTACAGTAGTTGCATCTTTTCAGCCTCTATCACTTCCGTTACTCCCCTTATCTCAACCCCGTTCATCAATATGGACCTCACGCATGCATTACAATAACCAGTTATATAAGCAGTTGACCACTAAAACAAACTCCTTCTCCCGGGCTAAACATTTTGTTTATCATGTTAGGAAGAAGTCCTCACTATCACCTCCTGGCTTTAATCAGTGTCAGTGCTGCTTTCATCTCAGCGCCTTTTCCAATCTCTCATGGTGTTGATCCTGGTCCCTCGCAGCGTCTTTCGCCGGCCGCGCCTCGACCAGCACGTTCGCCGAGATGGTTGCGGCCAACAGTTCCACCGCATTTGTGGAGATGGTCCTATACGTGATTCTCAAGGTTCTGGTGCCCTCTTTAGACTATCCGTATTTCTCTTGGACCTTGTTGCATCTGCCCAAGTCGGTGCTGCATAGACAAGTTGGGTGCACGACACCGTTGCCAGGAGTTTGGGCGACACCGTTGCTAGGAGTTTGCGCCTCCCCTCGACCGGGAAGTCGATGTTTGGCAGAAGTAGGATTTTTTTTTATCTGTGAGTGTCAGAGGGACATTAAAGAGAGCTGGCATGTTCATGAGCTCGAGTTTCCTCTTTCTCGTAAACAGTCTTTTTTGGGTTAACTGTTAACGAATGGCTGTCGCACCAGTCTTCAACAATCTTTAGGGCACTTTGCATGAGATTACAGAGCACACCTTCAAAACTGCCATTTATCATGATCACGCTGTCGTCAGCATAGCGAACGGCATAGTATCCTGAGTTGTTTAATTCCAGGAGGAGGCTATCAACTACAAGGTCCCACAAAAGGGATGAGAGGACTCCACCTTGAGGACAGCCTCTTTTTGCAACTTTTTTTGATGTTACGTCATCTAGTGTTACTTGGATTGTTCTTAGACCAAGCATATTTTTTATCCAGTCCAGTGGGATGAATCCCGTGAGATGTTAGGGCATTATCTATACTCTTAAATGTTGTTTTGTCGAAAGCACCTTCAATATCAATGAAGGTGGCAAGCAACGAACTTTTATGCTCCAGTGTTTCCTCTATTCTAGAAGTCACCAGATGTAGGACTTATTCGGTTGAGCGACCTGGTTGGTAGGCATGTATAGGGTACGTTCTCAGCGGCCCTCTCTCTATGTATTGGGTATGTACCTAAAAGCATTGCAACCTTTAAATATATATACCAATGTGTTTACAATGTAAGTTAACCCCCATTTTAGCAGTGCTGGGAATATTCCATCTAGTCCTGGGAGAAGCTAGATATTGCCCATTCTATTTTAGTCATACTTATCATTTCGTCAGCTAGCAGGCAATCTTCCTCATTAGGTAGATGGGGATCGGTTACTATGTTGGGACCTCCAGGTTGATTGCAGGAAAGGGGGTGTCTAGAAGTACCTCGATAGTTTGGGAGGGTGTTACCGTAAAGGTACCATCCTTCCGTTTTAGCGAGTTGAATTGTTAAACAGGGTCTTTAGAGATTACTCTTTTTAAACGAGCAGCTGCTGCTGTGGATTCAATGCCATTGCAGTAGGCTCTCCATGTATTCCTTTGTCGCTTCCTGACTTCACTTTTGAATTGTCTACGGGCTTCCCTAAAGGTTTCCCATAGACATCATTGTTGTTTTTGGCCTTGTTGAAAGTTTTCCTACCCTTGGATTGAAGGCAGTTGATCTCTGCACTCCACCAAGAGGGTGCAGAGGCTCTCATGCTCGCCTTTCTCATGGGACAGGAGTCCTCATATGATGAAATCAGTGATTTTTGGAGGTGTTTCACACACGCCTCCAAATCATCCACTAATTCTGGAATGTTGTGTGCTGTATGAAAATCCATCCTATCCGATAAGTATCTGCAAAATAGTTGTTTATTAGTTTTTTGTGGATTTCTGTAGGACGGTAGTTCACGTGGTACGAAATCTAGGTCGTAGCGTATCAGCCGGTGATCAGACATAGATACCTGACTTGATAGGTGCCAGATTTTTATTTTGCTTGAGATATTGCCCAGTGTTAGACTGATGTCTATCACCTCGGCTCGTTTTTGTGTTACGAACGTTGGTTCGCACCCTCTGTTTAATATCTCTATTTTTGTACTGGTTATGTACTCAATTAGAGCCTTTCCTCTACTGTTGATGTTACTGCTGCCCCACAGCACATGGTGAATATTAGCATCACATCCGATGATGAGGCCAATCTCTAGTTTTTCGCAGTGTTCCAGGTTTACCAGTTCTGGGCTGGGAAGTGGTTGGGCTGCGTCGTACGGTAGATACGCAGAGGCTATGTAGATCTCTGCGTCGTCGTCAGTTTTCAGTCTGACAACTGTGAGGTCTGCAGAGCTGAATTGGTGTAGGAGTGTACCTGTAACTTTAGAAGAGGTTAAGATACATGTCCTAGGTTTCTTGCCAGCAGCACTGTATAGCAGGTTACTGTGTGGTTGGTGTTGGCCCTTAGTTCCCAGGTACTTGATGTATCTGCGTATCGTATGATCTGAATCCGGTACCCTTATGATGTTGGCGGCCACTCCTTGTGTGCCTACTCTCCTGATTATAAGGAGGATGGCATCTGTCTTCGGTACTGCGAGTCCAAAGTCGATTTCCTCTACTGTTAGTTTTGTTTTCGTTTTGTCGAGGTCCCTCTCTCGGGCCACCACGGCAAGGTCGCCCGCAAAAGCAATAGTAGTTACATATGTCGGTAGTTGTAGGTGAAGAACGTCATCGTAGCCGACGTTTCAGAGGATTTTTTTGTAGAAAAACTTGCTAATTGAAATTGTTTTAGAGCAGAAAGTCTAGAAATGATTCACCACAAGCATGTCTTCCCTCTGATCCGAATTTCCCGAGGCATATATTGTATATTTTAAGACGAGTTTTGGCACAGAAATTGCCACATAGTACAGTGAACTGAGTTATCACCCGGGGCTAAATATATGTCGTCGTAGAATATGTTTTTCGTCGTCCGTATGAGATGATGTTGGAGCGTATGCTTGTATAATATTAATAGTGTATCTCTTATTTGGTACTAGTATTAAGAAAGCTACTCTAGTTGAACATTTTTAACTGATACAATGTTGTTGCGGAGGCTTCTGTGAATTACTAAGCCCATCTCTCCTGATATGTAGGAGTAGTAAAGGAGGTATATAGATTTTAGTTTTAATAGATTCTCACTGTACCAACTTCACAATAATGCTGATAACATTCCAATTGATTTCCTGTATTTCAATTTGCAATTCTTTTTTTGGATATAAGTGTCTTGTGATATATGTTGCAATTTCTTGCTTTTTTTTTTCTTTGGATTTGGTTTTCATTTGGATCATGAAAGCGATTTTTTGCCTCACATAGTAGGGAGATCATTTTCAATGTGTAAGATTTTACACTCGATGCTACACCCATCTGGGGTTTTCATATTCGCCTCATTTGTGTGTAAAGTCATAATCTTCCACGTTGACTACGTGGGTTGAAAGATGGGTAGGGTATGAATGCAGAAGAGATATGTATATAGTAGAAGAAGTGAACGTCGAGACGTAATTCCCCCAGATACATGAAGATGATAGAACCACGGCTTGTGTGGGCAGGGTGGTATCCCTGAAGGACTGTTCCTTTACGGTTTCGAGAAGATGTGCCTACTCGTTACCTAGACTGCAATATACCGATTTATTAATACGCACTTTCGCTGTTTTCCTAATAGCTGTCCCTCATGCGTCAATTGTGTTCAGATAGTGGTATTAATTACTATCAACCCTTATCATCAGCTACACTCTCTGTGGTGTAGCTGGTAGCACGCTAGCCGCGAAAGCCAAAGGTCGTGAATTCGATTCTCATCAGAGTGCATTTTTTCCTAAAATATTATATTAAATAGTATTATACAGAAGTGTTGCTTAATTCGAGGACTAATCCTTAGGTGGTGGTAGAGCTTAGTTATTCTAGCAAGAATTAGAATTTTTAATTTGTAATTTCGACTTCGTTTGGTAACTTGAGGACTTTTAAGTTAACCGAGAAGAAAACGCATCATATTTTGAAAAGAAAACATAATCACATTGCCATGATAAAAATCTGACACTGACGTATACAAATCTACGCCAAACTCAGTACAACATACTAATTGAACTACCGTGTTCTGCCCGCCTCTTTGTCCAGATTCATAATTATAATTCCGATTTATTTGTATGTTGGTAACGTAATGTGTACTAGCCATATTAAATTTTATTAAATTCCTAAATTCAAAAGATGAGTAAAGTACAATAAATGATTACATACTAACATATTTTAACAAAATATATTATATTGTAACGTAGTATTTGAACGCATATAACAGCGAAGCCAAAAGCTAAAGCACCGAACATAATAAGATTCCAATGACCTGCTTCACCCTTCCGGACTAAAGATGTAATAATGACCAGTTACCTTAATAAACCGTCCGGAATTAACAACGCGAAACTTGCAATAGTTCCCGCAAACTTAAACATTGCGGAAACACAAACTTGTGCACCCTCTGAAACGTAAAATATAAATTTACTACAACATATCAGTACAAAGAAGGGACGGGAGTGGTATATGCACGACTTATTGTCACTAGTGTTTCTATACGTATTCGTTG
Organism: Lordithon lunulatus; assembly: GCA_963942505.1. Classification (NCBI taxonomy): domain Eukaryota; kingdom Metazoa; phylum Arthropoda; class Insecta; order Coleoptera; family Staphylinidae; genus Lordithon; species Lordithon lunulatus. The sequence goes on along the minus strand of OZ012667.1, from coordinate 48,804,128 downwards.
GGAGAGTTATTCTTATTCAATTAAATATATGAGCAAACAAATTGAGAATAAATTTAGATTCTAAATATATTCTGTTATATTACATACATTCAGCTTTAGTTGCGAGTAAATATTACACAAATTATATTTGCTTATACTTACTTCTATAATTTTTATTAAAATATTGTCATATTTCAGCGAAAAGTCAATCGCTTTCTTCGTAGATTTAATAGTTAGAAAATTTAACATTTTCTCTTGAAGGATAAAATCACATAATGTATATGCATGTAGGGATTGTAAAACAGAAATCCCAATACCCGGGATCCATGACCGATTTTTAAATACCGGTAAATACGGTAATTATTTACCTTGGGTCAAAATAAATTTAATATATGCGAAATTATACTTAAACGATAATAACAATATTGGAGAAATCAAATAAAACCTTTGCTCATACTGCATCCATATCTCAGCTAGTTCTAATTATTTTTGGTATAACAGATTTGCTGTATAATCGAGTAATGATTAAAAGAGAAATAAGTTACAATTGACTAGTAATGATAATATTAATGCAGAACAGAACATTGTTTCAAATATTAAAATACTTTTTATATTGTACAAACATTTTTAATTGCATTATATGAAATATAAATATTAAAATACTTTTTATATTGTACAAATATTTTTAATTGCATTATTTGAAATATTTCAGCATTATTTTATATTAAATAAATCATATTTATAATAAAAAAATAATAAAAAAAGACCTTTATTGGCATTTCCCTCACTGTCCCTCCACATCACAAACCTCAACAAAAATATACAAAAACCCATCCACACTTACCTCCCTCTCTCGTCTGACCCACACCTCGCTCTTGCCATGCATACCTTGTCCGCCCTGCTCCACTCACCCCTGGCTAAGTAACTCGGGAGTCACCCACTCACTTGCCACTCTACGTAGCCAGGGTTGTAAGAGCTCTCATTCATTCTAGTCTGCCGTTCTTGCCACTCAATATCTCTCAATCTCTCTCTTACCTCAGTTCCTAGGCTTCCCATTTCTCTCAGCTTCTCCTCTACCCACACCTCAGATATACCCACTCTTTCATACATCCTTCCTCTATCCTTTTTCCAACCACTCTCCGTCCTACTCTTACACCTCATCCATACCTCCCGCACCAGTCTTTCCTCACCCAATTCCTGCAATCTTTCTTCAAACTTCACAACCCTTACACACGACTCCCACCACATACTCATACGATTCGTCTCCTGCAGCAGCACTGCTCTCGGTGTCGACCTTTCGAGACCCAGCAGACTCTTCAGGAGCACACCTTGCTCTCTCTCTATCACATCCCACTCACGCAATCCCCACACTTCCACTCCATACAACAGAATAGGTTTTACACACGCATCCCAGATCTTGCACGCCATTACGAGGTTACCGCCCCACAACCTCTCCCATTTCCTTCTCGCTATTCCCCAAGCCATTCTCGCTTTCGCTTGCATACTTTCCACATGCACCCTAAATCCTCCTCCACTATCAAACCAGAAACCCAAATATTTAAAGACATTCACTCTCTCAATCATCCTTCCCTTCCATTTCAGCTCTTCCACTCTACCCCTTCTACCCCTATTCCTAAACATCATCCATTTAGTCTTCTCCACATTCACTACTAGCCCTCTCCTATCCATGTACCTTCCCATTCTTTCCAACATCTCTTGCATCTCTTCCACTCTCTTGGCTACTAATACTATGTCATCCGCATATGCCAGCATCCACACCTTGGTTCTCCCCACACGACCCCTCCAGCCTGTCCTCTCATCAGCACCGCCTCCAACTCGCTTGTGTATAGATTGAACAGGAGGGGGCTTAGCGGGCACCCTTGCCTTACACCCACATTCACCCTAAACTTCTCAGACACTTCTCCATTCACTCTCGATTTTGCCCACGTCTCTTTATATATACTTCTCACCCACTCCACACTTTCATCTTCCATCCCCAATCTATCCATACACTCCACGAGCTTTCCTCTAGGAACTGAATCATACGCCGCTTTCAAATCCACAAACACCGCATACACTCTTCCTTTGCACTCCAACGCTTCCTCCACCATTCTCGCAAGCGTGAAAATCTGCTCCCTAGTCCCTCTTCCCTTTCTGAAACCCCCTGGCATTCCGGCAGCAGTCGTTTTCTATCCACTTCCCTCGCTAGTCTATTTTTCACAATTGTCATCATCGCTTTGTACCCCGCATTCATAACGGTAATACCCCTATAATTATTTACGACCGATGCCGCTCCCCCTTTGTGTACCGGGACCACCACCCCCACACGCCACTCTTCCGGCAGTTCTTCCTCACCGCTCCAGACTCTATTCAAAACCTGCAGTAACTTATATTTTCCTTCCTCTGTTAATCTTTTGAAGGCCTCTGCCTTCAGCCGATCTTCCCCTTCATATTTATAATAACGCAAGAAAGGTAATAAAACTTTTTGCAACAACTTAACAATATAATTAGGCTTGAATTTATGTAGGCAGTGACTATAGCTAAATGTGGAAAAACCACCATAATATTGATGTATTTGATTCATGTAATTTATTAAAGCACTAAATTTAAGAAGTAATGGTAAGTACATTAATTAAAAATTGAAATATATATTGATACAAATGAATATAAAATAATTTACATAGAAAAGAAAAGATTCAAAATTGCTAAGGTTTACTTATTTCTCTCTATTCTCAAAACACTATAAATTATTTCAAAATACCTTTGAATTGAATGTATATTTCGCTGCACCTTCGTTAAAATATTAACAATCAATATGCATCACATTTTTTTCGAATTTTACCTTGCGCCACCAATAGAGATATTTTGTGATGATATGTTCTTTAAAATACCATAATATTGTATGTTTTTTTTAATATTGACTAACTATACCAGCCAGTAAGGAATGTATAAACTTAAAGTGCAATTATCTTTCAATCAATATTTCCAAAATATACCACCATTAAAATAAGAGAGGGAGAGCTAATCAGGCGAAGAAGAATTTTGACGGTGTGTGCGAAAGGAAAAACTGGAGGAGATACAGAAGGTGGAACATTGGCTAGCGAGACCCAACATATGATGACGCACCAATAAAGTATTAAAATATTTTCTGAACGAATGGCCCACTTGCACAAAAAGGTGTACATTACTATTAAAAATATTAGTCTACGTTGTGATTAATAATAATTAATTAGGAAAAATAATAACAGAGAAAATCGACCATTATTCTACTATTTATCATACAAAACATATCGTACAAAGGTTTTGCTGTTTTAATATTTAAATTATTTAATGCCTAATAATAATAACCCAACCCCACAGATTCCCTTAGACAGATTCTAAGCTTGCATTTATAAAAAATCAAAAGAAAAACAACTGGTGACCAACTTCGTTTATAATTTATATATAAAAAGGATATATCATATTATTAATGACGAATATTAACTGAATTTAAATAATAAATTTCAACCTCTTAATGCCACATTTAACAACAATTTCGTAAGCATGCCGTACTTATCCAAAGTATAATCCCTTCCAAAGTTTGTATGTGAACACGGATTTGCACTGACCGTGATATCAAGTTTCCGAAGTACACGCGTTAATTAAAGAATCTACATTACGATTATTTAATTAAAATCTGATGAGCAGAATCCAACACAGAACAACTACACGCCCAGGTGGTCCATGTTGAATGCAAAATAAGTGAATTATTAATATTCTATCTGGTAGAGTCTACAAGCTAAACCAAGAAATTAATAATTACGAGCATCGAAGTGAATTCGGCTTGACAATTTATTTTTCGTCGTTTGCAGTTGTCGTCGTTTCCTATATAATTAAGCTTTTGTAAAAATTCCGATAGATATTTATTATATTTTTATATATAAATAACATAATAGGACAGATAAACCTTAGTGATTCTTATTACATGAAGTTATATGCAATAAGGTATTATTTATATATTGTTATTTCTTATTACTATTTTATTAGAAGTACAATTTTTTAAGAAAAATCTCATATTGTAAATTTGTGTGATATTCATTGTCCAATGTAGCGTATCTTAAATGCTAGGCCTGCTAGACCAAATGTGACAGATATTTTTTGGAGTCCAGCATCCAAAAATTATCTACAAACAGTTAGAAAATCGCAGGCACTAAAATGTCTATGGAGTAGTGTTATTATTGCGATATTAAGAATTATTTATATATAACAATGTATTATTATATATTGCTATATCTTATTATTAATAATAATAACTAACTCTTAATTACAATTTACCAATATAATCTAGCTATTACGAAATCGATATTAAATATAATAACAAAGGTGTTAAATGTATAAAATAAGATATAATTAAAAGATTTATATAAATTGCGGTTATATATGTGCAGTACAATTTACAAGTCCGGATAAACATGTTTAGCATCTGTTTTGCTACATATTTTATGTTATATTTATTGATAATGCTATTTTGTATGGTCGTAACATAACATCTTCTCCATGTAAGATGATAATTGCATAGTGCATGCGTATAATATCCGCTGCTATCAGCGTTGAATGAGGTAAATTATCTGTTGATTCAGTGAAGAATTCGTAATATTTCAATAATAATTGTACTGCCCATAAAGATAAGTAAAACGCGAAAGATATGAAGCTTGTTCCTAAATATTTTTCAATACCCACGATTGTAAATTTAAATATTTTATAATTTATAATCGCCATCGTTTCTGATATGAAAACATATTTATGGAAATGAAAATAAGTGTTTATTGTCATTAAAGTCAGATATTAAGATTGTAATGTTATTTTAAAATACAACTCCGTGCAATAATACAAGTAGTTGCATATAATAACGCAGGTGTATACGTTTTTAACGGCCATTAATTTGCCGTCCCGCAAATGACCGAGCATCGTAATTTAAATGACACGACTTGTCAATTTGCACCGGTGCGTTTCAAAACTCACAATTATTCTACCAAGATTTTCATTGTTACAAAAATTACCATATCCATAACAGGAGGGCTGAAGAACACCTGTTAAGTATAACTTTCATTTGTGGAAATCTTGTAATAAATTTTATTTGATAACTTGTAATTGGTTTAATTGAAATGCGGGTTGTACGTGATATATCTAATTGAATAAACACGACGTTTATACAAAATGCATAATTCCTTGTTGAGTAATGATGGTATCTACATAAAAGCACATTAGTAACTCGTAAATAGATTATAGTGCCCTTTTTAGGACTTTACAATCACGCCGTTTTTAGAAATCGATACATTTCAATAAATCTCTAGTATACACATGTAATTCATTTAAAATTTTATTATTTTAAGAGATCTTAAATAAATTTTATAAGAAAAGGTATATTTTTGTGAAAGCTGAGGTTTGCAACTATAAGGGATGTATTTTTTCTTTATCTACATGACAACCATAAATAATATAGTTATCTACCTCTTCTATGCCAGCATTTTTTGCACTTGACATGACATAAACTACCTCACTTCACCCCCTATATCTACCTGTACAAGCAACCGTACAAAGAAAGTCAATATCTTAGGGATTCGCAAAAAAATTGCAAAGGAATGGTAACCGGAATATCGCACATAGCATTGTAAAATGACCCAGTTTATACATAAAGGGTTGCTATTTATTGCACAGTAAACTGAAACGAACCCTTCAATTTGGACACTTTCTATATTTCCGGGTATTGCAACAGGTACCGAACAAAGGTATATTCATTTTGAAATGTTGTCATACTAATGTTATGCTCTAATCGGGTATAATATCATTACCCATAGAAGTAATTCTGTATGCATGAGAAAACTGTACTTGCGAATAGGATAACCTGCCAACCTTGAAGCCCATAAAATAAATCAAAACTTTTATTTATACTTTTCATGGATTACAGATTGATTTGCATTTCGATTGGAAATAAACGTTTGTATTAAAATAAGCTAGAGACTTAAACTATTATGTTAATTTATAAATTATCTTATTAATTTCGACTGTAAGGGTTTTTGTATTAATTTTTTTTAATAATCCTCTTAATAATAAATCTTTAAAGCAGTTTCTAAAGGAATTAAATTTTACCGCTATCTTTTAGAAGGAGATTTAATATAAGATTTTTAATTGAAAGTAATGGTGCAGAAATGATTTGTGATATTTTGAAACATTTACGAGTATTATTTAAATACGTATTTGTTTGCATTAAATATAAATTCTATAATATAATAAGTTAAATAATGCATTGAATGCCTAAAATCGTAAAGTTCTATATATGAGAGATAGTAAAGAACAATGTAGCTCATTTCCCTGTGCGAATAAAAGGAAACTGAGACGCACGTCGCGGTGCATTCACGACCAATATAAACAGTGCAGTATTCAGGAATTCCAACTTTATTGCTGCCGAAAATAAGTTTACTACTATTAGCGCACAGTAATGTAAATTATACTAAAAATGCAATGTAATAAATCTACAAACAACCTAGTGCTCCACTTCTCACATCTTTGCAGCATTTAACTGCACACAAATTTCAAATTCTTTAACACACAATTAATTGAATTTGTTATTTCCATCCTGTCTACTACGAATTTCAAATGGTTCTCGTAATAAACCCTTTGAAAAAAGTACTGGTATTTATATATTATTCGATTCCATTTAATACTGTGTTTCATTGATTGTTGTAAGCGTGTAAGGCATGTAATTTTGCAAATAGCGTATTTGTTATTAGCTTGACCAACAGGGTTTGTTAAATGTATTGTAAACAAATGTACGCATTAGTTTTATTTATAAAATGGTGAATGCCGACCGCAGTTACAATCCGTACTATTTATATACAATACCAATTAGATAGATAACAAACACATTCATAGAGCCGAAAACCTGAATGGACAAACAAGCCATCCCACGACATAGAGGGAACCGTATAATGACGGCTGTGAAATTTAAAACCTTCCGTTCCGAATGATAGTGTCCTTTTCGGCTCATTATTAAATATCCCTGTGGCCGCGGCCGAAGTAAGTCGGGGCTGTTTATTGGAGTGAGACAACAAACAAAGGATTCATATGTTTATTAGATCGGACCTCTATAAATTACCATTGATTAGGATTTTGTGTGATTATATCTGATTGTCTCCAAAATGACTCATAAATAATGTCTATATACCTGCATGGGGTGATACCGTTCGAGGCGAAACACTGAAAACCGTATCGTAGTATTGAATGAAGAAACTACACCAGAACAGAACATTTTATACGTGAAAATTAATTATTTATAATTTTCTACAATTCCTAAAATAAGCGGCGCTCTTATAAATAGCAAAACGATGTGATGTATTAATGGCGTCTGTATTCGCGACCGTTCTAATTGCATAGCATCATTCTTTTGGTTTATATTTAAATAATATCTGGCTATACAAAGAAGCAGCTATTTCTGTGATTCTGGCAGTGCATGATGATGAATAATAACAATGCAAACGGCGATATTTTTCTGACGGCTGCCGTACAACCCTTGACAGGTTTATTGCCTGGTCTAAACATCATTTAAATTCGAACGCTGTGTCATCTTTGAAAGTTGCTGCACCGTCCTACATTCCATTCATACGAAAACTTTATGAATAAATGCATGTTTATCTAAATACAATGCCACATCGTAATTTCATTATTCATATTGTGAATTTATATTCTTTGTTCGGAAACAATTTTTCCACTAACACCCTATCGTGATATTGAGTATTTTTTTCTGTTAAATAGTATACTAATATATTTTGTATATCGAACATACTTGGCTTTTGCTTGAATCTTGAAAGGAGATCCCGCAACCGCTCTTTGTAGTTACCGCTTTATGAATGCAGAGCGGTTTCCTATCAGGTCGCGGTAGGCGCAAAAGGCTACCGTGTTTAAAAGCTCAGGAGTAAGGTGCCCATATAAAGTATTAACACATTAATCATGTTTTTAATTAAGTATGTTACAGATTTTAGCATTTGTTAACTATTAAGAAATAGAAGATTTATTGATGATATAATAATTATTATTCAATAGTAACAATCAATATTTGCATTTAATATAGAATCCCCGCTTAACAAACGGGTGGCTCAGGTTCGAATCCCGGCCAAGGTCATCGGTACCATTTGTCGTTAGAATGTAATTAACGACACTTTAGAAAACTCTGGGACGATTACCTGAAGTCCAAACACCGGCAAACACACGGCCAAAAGACCTGTAGTTCGATAGGCAGTAACAAATGCAGTAACTACTATTACATTTGTAATGATAAATGCTTGCGACATGTACTATGTAGTATTTAATTTTCAAGGATGGAAATAAATAAAAAATGTATTTTACCATTTATTTAAATTTAGTGTGAATGGCAACCGATTTGACTGTGAGCTAGTTAGTATCAGTCATCGGGGTTGCTGTTATAGGTTATTTCAACTATTGTGCATATTCTGCTTCACAAATTATTCTGTTTGGCGCCCATAAGTCACGCTACGTAACAAATTAGCAGTATCGAGAAGGTAATTGCCTCTATAGTTATTTGGGTTTTGACATGAGAAACATAGTACGTGTTTTGCACTGTTATGAGATTGTGCGTTGTTGTAATATTCTTTGTATGAGCTTGTTTATTTCTTCTATAAGTCTTTTGCTACCCTATTTCAATAACTCATTCGGTATTTTATTTTGTCCAGGCGACTTTCTGTTTAATATGTTGGCTAGGGTTGTTACTATCTCGTCTTATTCTATATTAACTAACCATTATTTGTTGTTATTTGGTCATGAAACGCATTTTAGCGTGGTTTGTTGCTTTCAAAAAGTTATGCCAGGCTATCCGTGTGTTTTCCTCTATAGTCTATATGATTAGGTTCTATTATTTCCCTCATTTCTATCCATTGATGTCTTACCATCCACCATACTTGTTTCTGGAGTCCATAAAAGCCTTATTCCACTTGTTTCGAGAATGTTTCCAGGTCAACTTCATTCGTTTTTCTAATTATTTTGTTTAGGAGGTCTTGAACTTTTCATTCTGCATTTTTCTACTAAACGTAAGCGATTATCTTCTTTTGAATATCTTTTTTATCGTTTTCTGAACCGTGATGGTTTTAGCCAACCTAAACGTATCGGCCTGGACAGCAAAGAGATCAACATCATCAAGAAATTGTACTGGAACCAAACCGCTCATAACAAGGTTGGAGACCTAGTCACGGAGGAAATTAAAATTAAAAAAGGAGTGAAGCAAGGATGCATTTTGTCACCAACTCTCTTCAACCTGTACTCCGAAGAAATATTCCAAAATGCCCTGGATGAAGTCGACATAGGAATCAAGTTCAATGGCAAACGACTCAACAATATTCAGTAGGCAGATGATACCATGGTTCTCGCTAACAGTTTAGAAGACCTAATGGACAAAATAAACCAAGAAAGCAAAGAGTTTGGACTCAGTATGAATACTCTGAAAACAAAGACAATGAGTATCAGCAAGCATAGGGTTAATAATGCTGTAATCACCTTAGGTGGAAGCCAGATTGAGCAGGTGTTGCGCTTCAAGTACCTTGGTTGCTGGTTAAACGATAAATTGGACCCGATTAATGAGATCAAAATCAGAATTGAAATTGCGAGAGGAAAATTTCAGAAGATCAACAAACTATTGTGCAATCGCGATCTCAGATTTGACACACAATGGCGTGCCGCAAAGTGCTACGTACTGTCAGTGCTACTCTATGGCGTAGAAGGATAGATTTTGAAAATATCCTCGATGAACCAACTAAAGGCGTTCGAGATGTGGATGTACCACAGAATGTTGAAGATGCCATGGGTGGACCGTGTCACCAACGAAGAAGTACTCCGGCGGGCCGGTAAATCACGCGAAGTGCTCTACATAGTGAAACACCGAAAAGTCGCGTATTTCCATCATATCTTCCGAAAAGATAAGTACAATCTCATGCAACTTATCATTGAAGGCAAGATGGAGAGAAACCGAGGAATTGGACAAAAAAAGTTTTCATGGACACGTAACCTCAGGCAATGGTTTAACACTCGCTACGTAGCTACACTGACTCGGTGCGCGCAAAATAAAGAACAGTACCAAATGATGGTCACTAACCATCTGTAATTGGAGGGCACCAAAAGAAGAAGGAAGATGGTTTTTGAGCCTTTATTAACGATTCTGGTGCCTATTCTAGGTTGGCTGGTTTGGGTTATTTAATGTTTTCAATCTTTTTGCTATATTGTCTGTTAAGATTATACGGATATTCTCTTATTGGGTTCGTCTACTCTGATACAGTGTTTTTGTAGTATCATTCCTTCATCCAAGACTGAGTCTAGTTTCTTGTTTCGTGAAGGTTGAAGACGTCATGCTGCTATTGCGTACCAGGTTATTTTAACATATCTAATGTTCCTTCTAATCACCCTTGTTGTGATATTACTCTTTATTATTGTTATTACGACTGCTCCTTCTTTCTGTTAGGTCCTAGATGTCATTGGTCATCCAAGATGTCTTTATAAGTGATTGGGTTCCATTGATTAGTTTTGTTTCTTGTGCACATTTAAGTATTCCTTTGCAAGCTCTCCACAAGCTTTATAGTACCATCTTCGGCTTTATTTATTCATCTAATCTAGTTCTCAGACTACTCTGATACACTGTTTTTGTAGTATCATTCCTTAGTGACTCTACGCTGAGTCTAGTTTCTTGTTTCGTGTTGTTGATGGGTGTTTTAAAATAGGGTTTAGTTTACAGTGGAATAATCTCTACCGATGTTTCCTCTGATGTTTTGGAATGTGTATTTGAATTGTTATTTATATTTAAAAAATGTGTTGTACATACGGAGATGTCTATCAGCAGATCTCCTTTATCGTTTAGATAGTCTTCGCTGAATCATTGTTTGTTTCCGAATATTATCTAATTACCTGCTCGTGCGTTTAAATTCCCTATGATAATGATAACTTTCGTGGATGATGTCTTGTCCAAGATTCCTTGTAGGTCTTCAAAAAGACTTCTTCGTTTTGGTACTTCGGGGAAAGCATGCTGATATAATATGCAGCTTCTTTTGTACCTACAATCCTTTCCTAGATGTAGTTACATTCCTCTAGAGATTTCTTATACTTATTATGGAGGAGTACTCCCACTGCAACAGCAGATCTTTTACTTTTGTGGACACCACTATATATCAGAAGTTAAGCTTCATATTGATCTTGTCTTTGGCCCTTGTTTCCTGAATGCGCATATATATATATATATATATATATATATATATATATATATATATATATATATATGTTCTGCTGTTTGAGCTCTTCGTCTAGCTCCTGCACCTTATTGTGAATCGAACTGGTATTCTAACTCGCTATTATAGCATATTTTACTTTTCCCAATTGATTTTCCTATTCATAACACTGGTCTTGGTCTTGGTATCAGTCTTGGTATAAGCCTTGTTCCTCCATCGTTGACGTGCTTTGAGTAATATGCGTTTTACGAATAGATTACTATCCTGGTTCGACGATGAGCTTTTTGGCCTGTAACTTTATGCTTACAAACTTGTAATAAATTTAATTACACAGTTCTGAAAAAGCAAAAGGGAAATAATCAAGATCGGAACACGTTAGATCCTTATATGAACCCAGAAAAATTCACAACGTACTTTAAGAAATACAACGAGATGGGCCGACGCAAAAGTCAAATTAACGAAGCAAAAATATACTACTCGGGTAATAACCACCCACAACACCGAAATCTAGTAGCGATAGTATACAAAAATTTCATACCTGTTTCAGATAGTCATCATGATAAGAGCAAAATCAGCACAAGGAATACAAATCCAGATATATGCCTGCTAGGCTGGTACAGCACAAGGAATAAAAATCCAGGTATATGCCTCCTAGACTGGTAAGAGCAAGCAATAAGTATAGCAATTTTATGATGCCATCGAACAGGCTATATATATATATATATATATATCATAAATCACCGTTACTATGGGGTATTTCAATACAAAGATTATGAAAGGAGACGTAGAAGACATTATTGGGGATTTGGACTGGGAATAAGGAATGAAAGGGAAGATAGACTGACACAGTACTGCCAAGAACAGGATCATAAACACCTTTTACACGCTCGCCTAAAACAGATTATGTACATGGAAATCGTCAGCGGATAAAAAGAACATTATTATGAGAAACGAGATAGACTGTGCATTAATAAAGAAGCGCTACTGGAGTGCTATCGAATTGACTAAAACCTATCCTGGTTCAGATGCAGTAACAGACCACAACCACAAACAATCAAGCAAAAATAAGAGAAAGCAGTTGCAAAATCCACACCTAAAAAAAACAATAATAAAACAACAACTAACATAAAGTATAAATGAAGAATACTGACAATACTCTGGGTAACCAGAACAACAATTAGGGAAATATTAAGGGAATTCGAAATGAGAAAGAAATCGTAAATACTATCAAAATATAGAGTTAAATGAAAAAAGAGACATACAACAAAACAACAACACAAGAAGCAAAAGTGTCAAGCAACAAAATGAGCCGGATGATACAAAATGGCATACATATCGGAATAAAACACTTCAATAATTTACCTTTTTTGCCATGTGAGGTGAAATCCGCGAGACACCCATGCCTCACTACCACTACTAGGTGTTAGAGGCATGGGTAGTGTCAATACACCTCGGCCGATAGGCGCCCCTTATCGGCTTAACAAAAGACTGACGTTCTGTTGCTCGGAGCTTGTCCACCTTAGAGTCACGCTAAGCCCCTCGCTCCGTCTTTCGGCAGTCTGTCAGTCGTGTCTCTTGGTCTCGGATTGTTCGTTATTTGTCGTGAAATGTCGTCAGATTTGGAGGTCATCACCAAGCTTCCATCTCATTACAATCCGGGCGTATGTTACTACAGCATTCCAGTTGGTGTCGGTAGCCAGCATTAGTGTCACCAGTCTACTTGGGGTAGCAACCTTCTCCCCAAGCTTAGTCATCAATGCGGCCCGTTCGTGGTACCATCGGTAGCATGTAAAAGTCGTATGGGCTGGGTTGTCCGCCACAGTAGTTGCATATTGGTGTCGCCGCCTTCCCATTCCTGTGGAGGTAGTATTGGAAGACTCCATGCACCAACAGGGTTTTGGTCAGCCAGTGGTCGGTTTCCCCAAATTCTCTTTCGATGAGTGGCCTAATTTGTGGGAAATTCTGCGTCACCCAGCTGGCGCGTTGGGACTCCTCCCATCTTCTTTGTCATTTATCCATAATTGTGCGAGCTTGCTGGAGTCGCGCTTCCTTTGGTGTATATTCTCTCTTCTACTGCTAGACCTTCCGGAAGCCTACAGGCCCGGGTGATGCAAAGGGTGCAGGTGCCCAGGCTAGGGCTGCGTGCAGAAATTAGGCGCGCGTCAGTATTGTCAGTATTCTTGAAAGTCTCGCCCCCGTTCTTTTTATTATTAGCCTCAAGAACAGTTCCCAGGTAGCTGATCCTATGAGTCTTTCCTAGCATGCATATTGTGATCCCTGCCTCTCCCCGCGTGTCCGCTTTCTTCGTGGACAGCTGGACAACTTGGGTCTTGTCACCGTTATACTCAGTTCCATTTCGGTTATCCACTCGTTCATAATGTTGACGGCCCGTTTGGATTTGCTCTGGTGTGATCTATTTATCTCTCGCGATACCGAGATCATCCGTGGTGTTCCTGTTCCTCAAGGAGCCTTTAGTAGATTTCCTGTAGTACATAAATAGTACATCCGCTTTCGCATCCCTTGGTATGTTCATGGTTCCTAAAGTGTCCGTGAGTCTTAGGACATGTCCCTGGGCTCGGCTACCTCCTTAAGTCTGTTTTCCTTGGCAGTCTTCGGATGACTATTTTCTCGCTCCCGTGGGAGTTTTATGTGTCATTTCTGTTCCTCTGGTGGCGAAGTTGTCTTCCTTTTGACCGATTGTTTTGGTGGTTCCTCATCTTGTTTCAGTTTTTTTTATCTCGTCGTTGATTCCTTTTGGTCGTGGGTATCCGGTCCGTCTATCGGATGTTCTCGAACGGGTTATGCTGGTCCGTTTGTAGCTTCAGGTATGCGTATGCTTCCCCAGGCTCGGTTGGTAGGTCGCCGGGTGATGACGGTCGGGAAATACCCACCACGGTGCCTTCCCCGACCCCCGCTGAGGTATCTGCGCAGTAAACTTGTCTTACAAATTTGAATCCATATCCATTTTAATAGTTTTTTTCTGCTAGAGCAAAAACATAACCTATCCGTGGTCTTAATCGTAAATCGATCGTGGACAGTACAGGACAACACTGTAGACAAAGGCATCTAATTTTCTCACGCTACCGGGCCATGTCCACCGCCAAGCCGGTGCGGGAAGATGGAAGGTGAGGCACGACGGGTACCCTCGACCACAGTCAGTACGCATGGCTCGGCGGCGTCCATCCCCTCGTCCAACCACCAGGATTGGCGGGTTCCTCACTCGCCAGAATGATGTCAGTCCGGCAGCCGGAGTACTGACTTAGTGAGGGGCTGCCGTACCGGCCAGACCTGCCAAAGGGCTAGGAAGAATGTTTTTTTGTTAGTTTTATGATTTATTTGTGAGCGTTTTTTATTTTTGTTTGTATTTTAACGATTTTATATAGCGTTCTGGTCGTGGGAGCTTCACTGGTCCCTGCTCTGGCCTAAGTTTTCATAGTAGGGCGTTTTGTCGATGTCGCCTCACTGGGTCCCACGCCGCATCAAGGCGTGTTCATTCGTGGTGGTCAATAATTTAAATAAAGACATAAAAAATAACACTTAAACATATTTAAATACAAATTAAAAGACTTCTTAATCCTGAAAATCAAGAAAACAACCACCAACAAGAACTCCTTCACACCAGGCTGACCACGTCAGTGGATTGGTGACAGTACACACAAGAAACGATCCAAGAGCTACCCAAATATAAATAATAAAAATCTAGTGAAAACTACGACCACGTGAGAGGATACAATGGACGATATATATTTCTTGGTTGAATAATCTAAGGCAGTGGTACAACAGTAGCTCAATTGAATTATTCGTAGTCCTTACATCAAAAATAAAAATTACAATAATGATAGCAACCTTTTTAAAGGAGACGGGACATATAGAAGAAAATATATGATTACATTTGGCACCTTTTTAGATTCAAATGAAGTATTATTTGATTATGTTGATCAATTAATAATATTTCAATGCGGGAAATTCAAGACACATACGTTTTCGATACTTGTTTCTTAAAACAACGTAATTAGACTTACATTTGGCACATATAGGTATAGATTCAAATTTAGACATAGTTTGTTTTCGTCTAACATGTCAGTTGTTATAATTACGATTAAGATATATATATGTTATTATAATTATATATATATATATATATATATATATATATATATATATATTATATATTAGCCTGTTCTCAAAAACTGCACATAATATAAATAAGTTCTTACTTTTCCGGCACCAGGACAAATAATTAATTTTGATTTCTACTGTTATGTAGTATGTGTATGTGTTAAAAGAATATTGATTCATCATTTCTTGTAGATTTACGCGAAAATATAATCAAAACTCAATGATATCAAATCATAGACAAATACAATTATTTTTTAAAAATACGACAGTAGTGGCAGTAGCTTCCCCTATATTATCTGCACAAATCTAGCAGACACAAAGCGATTTTAAATAAATTTCTTAAAGTACTCTAAGGTATGTATTTTCACTATTTCTGAGAAAAAACTCTATTACACGGTTTAATTTAGTAACATAAAATGATAAAATCAAACTATTTAAATTAAAATTACCCTGCTGTAAAAATAGTAGTAATATATTTGGTTTAAATCTTACTATTATAACTATTCTGAATTCAAGTGTATCGAAAATAAAGGCAGAAATTCTTCGTTGTATTGTCATACATCGGAAACAATAAATTATAATTGGACTGACTGTTTTATGCCGACCACAATAAAACTTATGTGTGAGAACGGACCCGTCTCGCTGTCGATTTAAGATTCACAATGAATTGCGTTCGGGTGACCGGTTGTAATAAGTATAAATATTTGCGGGCCGGGCGGAATTGTTTTCGGCTTTTCGTATTTTGTCCGCGTGTGCTTTTTACCTCTTATTATTTTACGGCGAATACCATTGTGGGAATGTGAAGAGTGAGCTACTTATTTTATGGGCAGTCTTTGTTTTCGTCGAGATTAGTTTGTGGTAGTAGTTAGTACAAAACTGTTGAGTTCGCAATATGCGGGCAAAAGAATAAGTCAGATCGACGACAGGAGTAAACTAGTTCCGTGCTGACAGGCCGGAGTGCTTGCTCGCCGTTGTCACCAGCCGGACCGAACCCAACAAAACTTCATCTAATTGGATGTTGGCCCGATATAATATAGATTTATGTTCAGTTTTAGCCTAAAACTGGATCTTGTGTGATTTGTGGGACGACAATCCGGCTGCGGACTAGCCACGTTTCACCAATTATTTATATCGATATGTCCCCCGTACATATATTTACCTGAAGGTTCGACTGGTAAAGAGGAAGGGGTTAAATTTGGTGCAGTAGGAATGTGCGCGGTGGCAGCATCTTTTTTCTTGTAGTAATAACTGCTCGGTTATGACGATCTGCAACACGGACACGTGTTGTGTTTTAGATCGTTCGGGCGCGATATCGACGGCCGGGACGCATAACTCCTCACAACAATGGCACGAAAAACACATGCCGACCAACTTGTTTTCATATCACCTTGATGCATCCCCGCATGAATTATTTATTTTGCGCGAATCCGAGCCGACAGGAATGCGCGAAACGAACACCTCCGCAAAGGGCCCACCAGGACATGGAGCTCTTCTTACGCACACGAACGGCGTCATTATTAACTAAAAGAACCGTCCAAATCTCGCGTCAGTCGGGGCTGACATTGCTGCACGGATGCTCTACAAAACATATTTATTGGCATTGTCGCGAACATCCAAAGGACAAGGGTTTTTATGTACATGTATCATAACTGAACGAACACGCAGGGGTCTTAGACTTGGCGGGCATAATAAGTGTGTGTGCGGAATGGATCTAACAAGATCCGCTTATTAGCGAACCCATTCGGTAAACGACTGAAGCCTGTGACAGTTTGATTGCAGCATCCATGTGCATGAGCAGCGGCCGCCATACAAAACACTTAAATTATGTATTACCATACTTATGTACGCACACACACAAGTACTCACATTCGTGCTCGCTTATACGGAATCATTCTAATTGCACACTTGGCTATTTCAGTTGCAACCACTTTTTTTAGTATCAGCCTGAAGCTAAATAAACCTCATCTCTTAAAATAATGTATAGAATTTATACTTGTATTTTTTTTTGTCCCCAAACTCCGACGACATAGGGAAAATATTTTACTTCGAGATATATACTCGTATTGGTAAAAGAGGTACCTCTCGCCTTTTGTGTTCTATTTTTATTTCCTTGGGCTTTATAAACAGTCTGATTCTACAAATAAATGCGTACCATGTAAACAAGCTCATTAAAATATGAACGTTATATATGACAGTTGTAGTCGCTCTGTCTGATGTCCAAATAATCAATATGTTGTAATTGATGGGACTCGGGAGGGATGGGAACATAATCGGTAAATGCTTAAGCAGAACAATGCTACAAGTGCGATATTTGTAAATGAAGACATCAGCATAATCCGGCGTAGGCAACTCTGGGGGGTGGATTTAACGATAATACCATTCTGTTTACATATGTTGTATATTTGAAATGGCCACAGTCCGCGTTTTCCCAAGCAGAACGGCGGCTGCGGGCGAAAGAGCGAGAGGAAGCGCACGCTCGTGTCACGACGTAACAATAAGGGCTGCTTTTTAATACTCATGACTTCACTCACGGAATAGCACCAATAAATATGTCACGGGAGACAAGCGTCTCCGGACATGCAAATGCTGAATGCTATTAATATTTGGATATATAAGAGAAATGGCATGCGGCAACCGCAAAGCGGTGGACATGTGCAGGCCGCGATGACAGATACATAATATTATTATGGAAATATTAATACCGGGAGAAGAAAGAAAACATAAATCTGACCAACTGATATGATGATACCTGTCATACCGGCTGCTTCTTTATGGATTCGCCTCGCCGGAAAGAAACCTCTGCTTTCCACATGCCCTATGCTCGCTACATATTTTATATTATAATTTATATACCCGCTCAAGCAGTAGACATACCAAAGAAGTGAATTTATGGTTTATATAAAAAATTACCAAACCATAATAATTATTATTCAATAATATTACTTTAATTACAATGCTTTTCGAATGAACATTTCTACTTCGCCATAATGTTTTAAGTTATTTACTCATAGTCAATATAATTAACTTAGGGTGACACCACTCGTATTTGTTTCACTGTGAAAGTCGCTTCGAAAAAATACGGACAATTCGCAATTTGAATTCGTTCAATGTGGAATTTCGTTGTACAAGTGTTTTTTAGAGGCTAGTAAACCGAAATTCCATTATTATGCGAGCTCACATCGTGAATTGTCCGTATTTTGCAGAGCAACATTTACAGTAAACGGATACGTTCGTAACGAGTCAAGAATCGCACCTACGATCTATTTCTAGATGTGTATAGATTGTATATAAAAAAGGAAATTGAGTTTTTTTTATAGCAAAAACATAATTTTGAGCAAACCCCAATCTGATATAGACGACATTTACAGGCTCATAATATTGTAAATTTGATTGCGTACTTTATTGTTATATATAATATGTCGTCATATGACTGTATTTTGTCGGGAGGCTATTTTATCGCGGGCTGTTTTGTCGATGCGCCGTATACACATGGTTTCGTCGTTTTTAATCATATTTTAGAAATAAGCGGACTGGAATCTCCAAATATCAAATATTGCCGATTTGATACAGCGTCTTATCCCTCCTATATATAAGATATTATTCTATTAGAATGTTTCTAGAGTTATCAGTTTGTCTTGGTGATGAGCACTAAGAAAAGCATATTACACTACTGATCGTAGTTTTGATAGTTTTCAGATATGAATAGTTTAAGTTTGTGGTTTGGTCGTTAGTGATTTTGATAATTTCTCAATGCCGTTTATTTGTGGGCCCTTCTGTCTTATAAAGTATTTGGTTAATCTTGCATTATAGTCGGTAGTGATTTAACTTATCTTTTTCAGCGTCGTCAATTTATTTCGATTATTTTTTATTATCGTTGGTCTTACGTTCGGTTTAATTCAATAGTGCCTACTACTAGTCTTACTGTTAAATTTAATGTAATTGTATATGTATCTTTATTACGATGTCACGGTAATTCTTTAACCACGACATGTAAGAACTTTACTCTGTAGTCCCTCAGACATATTCTCATTCTAATTTCTATTTTTAATGTTGGTTTATTCTAAATTATTATTTTTTATCTCATGTTTGTATTTTGAAATTATTTTTGAAATTGAGTATATTTTGTTTCTTGCTCTAGCTGTTATGAGTATTGTGTATTGGGGGATGTTTGTATTTCTTGAGAGGTATGCCAAATAAAGGTCTTTTTTTTCTTGAAATTTAAAAATCAACATAAATATATGAATAAACTCGATTGGAAGCTTCAAACTAGATTAGAAGAAAAGGGATTAAATCTCACCATACTTGGATCACGGCGTAAACAAAAAATTGTTCGATTAACAGATATATTTTAAACATTGACTATTTTATATACGTTTGAAATAAATGGAAAACGTTCAATATGATTTGATATTGTACATCTGTACTTATTAGAAATTATTTCTAATATTAAATCATGATATTGCAGAATCTTCTGTATCGTGTGTATCATAAAATTGATGAGTATTTAATGTATTTTCTATAATAGAAAGCAAATTTACTGAGTCAGTATTTTACTCAAATAAACTTCAGTATTTTTTATTTCGATGAAAATCCCATCACTACAATTAAATAATTCATGCAACTTTCAACGCCAGCACAGCTACGATATCTATAAACTTAATGTGTGGCGGTAGCATATTTATCACTATTTACTGATTTCCTACGAATCCTCATAGAAAGCTAAATAATTTGCACAGAACACTGTCAGAAATATAGCATTTTCAATGCCAAATTAATTTAGTTATAAAGCCCGTATGACATTATCTAGTTTCTTATATCGTTTTCGATGCAGACACATACTACATAGTGTCATACACACATGTAGAAAATGATATAGCGGCGGAATAATAATAAATTCACTTAACAATAACATCACCGTAATACACAATGTTAATTTTCCATTTAGAAATAGTTATTCAGTTTAATATATCAATTCTTATATATAAAACGATATAGGAAACTAGATAGATCATACGGGCTTAATAAAAAATCAAGGAAAAATATGCCGGAATAATTTATTTTATTATTTTACAGGAGACAAGGAAAAATATTTTGAACTGAAGAAATTTCACTAACAAATTAATTTTCGGATACCGACAGTTTAACGATCTTATAAGGTGTTATGAAAGATATTTCGCTAGTACCGCTCATATTCTGTCTGCTAGAAATTTGGTTTGAAAGATTCTATATTTCTGATATCGCTCTCCGAAAATTATTTAGTTTGCTATGTGTATTCCTTCAATTTCATATGATATTTCAAGAAATCAATAATATTTACTTAATTGACATTCATTTCATTTTTAATTCAAATTGTTTCAGGTAAAAATTAAAAAAATAATTTCCTGCGGAATAGAGTAGATTTAAGCTAGGAATAAAAATTTTATATGTTATGAAGATTTTTCTAATATTTGACAGGGTATAAATGTCCATTACTTCCATCATTTTATTAAAAATAGCCTAAAATTACTTCAAATTCAGAAAACTTTACAATTTTTTTTTTAAAGTATCTATTAATTAAATTCCGCTTATCTATAATTTTATGTTATCTGTCGTCTACTACAGAGATATTTATCGGGGGTAAAAACATACGAAGATCTTAATCGGCTATATTTACTTACTATTTATTTTAATTACGAAATTATATTACCACGGTTGAGAATAATCGCGAAAACTTTAGTTGGGGAGAATTATCAAATGTTCAAATAATAGCCCATAGTAATTCAGACTTATTAAATATCGTACTAGGCCAATTGCGTCTCCAAAATGATTTCCCCATATTATATGCTTATATATATATATATATATATATATATATATATATATATATATATATATATATATATATATATATATATATATATATATATATATATATATATATATATATATATATATATATTATTTATTTGCCTTTTAGCTTACGGTGTAGGCTATTGCATTTACATTACTTCACATTATACATTACAATTATTGGTGTTGTTTATACATTTGTAAAATCTTTCCACTCTTTTCTGTTCTTCGCTAGTTCTTTTGCTTGCTTAACTGTCTTGCCTTTCGTATCAATATACCATGCACAAATGCCTTGCCGTTGGTCACCGTGGTAAAGCTACAGTAGCTTTGTTCTCGATAGTTGGTAAACCCATACATTGGTCCAAAAAGGTTAACTGATTGATTGCTTGAAGATGTGTTCATTTACGGGTAATAATTACGTTGTTTACAGATTTCTAATTTTAATTTATAATGATTTCGTTGTTTCTTGTTTAAAGCGTCGTGTCACTATAATTTCATGTATTTTCATGTCCGTAACTTTACTATTTTTACCACCACAAATTAAAAAAAATCAATATCGGCGCTTATTGTAGCCAAGAAATAAAATATCCATCATCATTTGAGTATGATTATTATTTTCTGTTATATATGTATTTGTTTCTGAAATAAGTGCTTATATAAAAACTACAATAAGCTTCAGTCAAACTGTCAGTCATCAAAAATATAGTTACTCTAGAATGAATAGTACAACGAGAGTTACAGAGAGAGGTGGTATGAATAGAAGAGAACTGGTAAAATTCGAATGGAAGATGTGACGTATAAGAAGATTAATCGGCACTTTATTGAGTAAATTAATTAGGTGATTTCTTCTTTAAATATATTACATATTTTTTTTAAATCGAAGAATTTTCAGTTTTCTAAAAAAACCATTATTAAGCAATATTAATTTTGTCTCCTTTAAAGTAGATGCCCTCAGATATAATATACTGGTGCCAGCGATTATTCCAAACGTCGATGCACTTCTGGAACGCAATTTTCGGTATGGCGTTTAGCACCTTAAGCGGTTGTCAGTTAAATACTTCGTCCTTTCAAGTTTTTTTCAGTTTCGGGAATAGGAAGAAGTTCTCCGTGTGACTTCTTCCTATTCCCGAAACTGAAAAAAAACTTGAAAGGACGAAGCATGTTCAACGAATACAGAGCGAAGGCATCATAACGGTGTTGCTTTTGGCCAAAAATTCACAAACAAGCAGTGAAGTGTGAACAGATGTATACCCGTTGTTGCTATGAGTCGCTTCGCCACATATCCGGGTGTTTTCTTCGAATTCTTTCACGCAGATGACGTGAAACTTTCAGGTAGTACTCCTTATTGACCGTAAGATCTGTTGATAAGAACTCATGGTATACGGTGCCATTGAAATCGAAAAAGCAACAGCAGAAGCATCATATTTGATCGATTTTGAGCAGCTTTTCATAAAGCTTCTATTGGGATGATTGGGCCTTAGTTTGAACATCATATCCGTACACCCATGTTTCATCACCAGTTATGACCCGCTTGAGCAGTTCTGAATTGTCGTTGACTTCATAAAGCTTCGATTGGGATATTTGGGGCTTAGTTTGAACGTCATATCCACACACCCATGTTTCGTCACCAGTTATGACCCGCTTGAGTAATTCTGGATCGTCGATGATTTCATTCAGCGACTCCTGAGCATTGCTTATTCGGCACTGCTTTTGGTCGAAATTATTATGGACAATCTCGGAATCACTATCAGAGAGGTGATGATGTTAACATATTATTTGGCTCATACTAAGAAATTTTTCAGATGTTTGGTCATGAGTTGTCTTTCAGAAATATTTGTTCTGATATATTTCTGAAAGACAACTCATGACCAAACATCTAAAAATGTTCTTAGTATGAGCCAAATAATATGTTAACATCATCACCTCTCCGATAGTGATTCGGAGATTGTCCATAGTAATTTCTTAACTTTTTCGACAAGAATCGCACCCCTGGACATCAACAACCAATGGGAATTGGTTGTTGATGTGCTGAGGCTTCCAGGGGTGCGATTCTTGACAAAAAAAATAAGCAATTACTATGGACAATTGCCGAATCACTATCAGAGAGGTGATTTCTTGACACTTGTTCCCAGCGTATAAACGAATACGTTCGGAACGAGTTTCAAAGTCACACCCGAAAATACGGACAATTCACGATATGAGTAAAATTGTAGTAAAATTGTAAAATGATAGAATTTGTTTACTAGTCCCTTGGCACTCGTCATTTTCAACGCCTTCACGGCCCTGTTGAAAATATTTGCACAAACAGTTGTCTTATTCCTAGATGACTCGCTAGAAGCAACATTCAACATGTCCAATACAACGTTATATTACTTTATTCTATTCCTAAAGCAACATTTAATGCAAATTATTTGTTCCATTTATTCTACAAGTAAAAAAAATCCGAGCACACGTTTCTTCCATTATCTTGGTACTTTCTCTTCATTCCATATTTTGTTGAACAGTTCGTGAATGATTATTTATTATCATGTCTTCTCCCGCCGTTAGTGCTTTTGCCCGGATTCCCTGTATTCCGGGTATTTTATTATTCTTTAATAGCTAATTAAAGAATAATAAAATACCCGGAATGCTTTAGTTTCATCTCAAGCTATTTCATCTTCTTTTATACTGATTTTGATTTTCGACACTGGTAGCCCGTATTCATTCTCTTACGTGTTTTTATTTTTGTATATATTTGCTCTAGGAACTCTATCCATCTTTCCATTACTCATCTCTGATTTAATTCAATGTTTGTTCTTAAGGGCTTTATGGGGTTTCGTTTGTTTGTTAGAGAAGGCTTTAGTGATTTTATAAAGGGTTTTTGTGTCGTATTTACTAAGTGATTCTTCGTTTTGGCTTAGTAGTTGCTCAGATTATCTACGTCTATTTTCTATTTACTTCCTTATTTTTTGTTTGTATTTTGTGTCC
Source organism: Lordithon lunulatus (assembly GCA_963942505.1). Classification (NCBI taxonomy): domain Eukaryota; kingdom Metazoa; phylum Arthropoda; class Insecta; order Coleoptera; family Staphylinidae; genus Lordithon; species Lordithon lunulatus. Next base: position 48,779,976 of record OZ012667.1, on the reverse strand, counting down.
AGTTTATATCATTCCTGTTCTTTTTGAAAACGTAATATTTTTTGTTTGATTTCTTTTGTGTGTTTTATTTTCCCCCATGTGTCTTGACTCATCCATTTATTCTGTTTTCTGGTTTTCGATCCTACTACTTCCATGGCGGCTTCTTTAATTATATTTTTGTAGCATTTATAAATATTCAAAACACCAATATATTATATTTATTTTCTAAAAGATAAATGACATTACGGTATTGACATTTATTCTGGTAAATCTAGTATTGCTTTATTTGTATCATGTCTAGTTAGCCTAAAATGGGTAATTTACATCTCAACTTAGATATTGTTGGTGCCGAAATTAGTTGAATCCTTTTCCGATTCACAGGAAAACTTTGATAATATGTATATCAGTGCCGTCTTTAAAGAGCCGCGGGACCCGAAACCCCACTTACAAAGTATTGCGTGCTATCGAAGTCCTTAAACAGTAATTACCCATATTCGGAAAGGGAAGAATTTTTGCAGAATGGTAAAAACGATATCGAAAATCTATAAATGAATTAAAACGATAAATTCAATGATTCTTGGATCGAACATCGTAATTATATAATAATAATAATATGTTATTATATTTTTGTTACTATCAAATTGTAGGTGCCGTATATCAGATTTTTTGTCGAAAATAAAACTAGGGAGATTAGGGAGTATTGGGTAGTACGGCAAGGGCAGTGAAAATCTTCTGTTCAATTCATCATTATATTTCGATTTTCGAGCTTCATCAGGATTATTGCTTGAAAAACTGTAGTTTACATGTTACTATTAATGAATAGACAATACAATGTCTTTTATTAAAATTATTGAAATTATTAAAATTATTAAAATTATTAAAATTATTAAAATTATTAAAATTATTAAAATTATTAAAATTATTAAAATTATTAAAATTATTAAAATTATTAAAATTATTAAAATTTTGTTTCGACTAATGTGTCAAAAAATGATCATTTGTATTGAAGGGAAGGGAATTCAACGCTGCCGAATTAAAAAAAAAACAAAAAATAAATAAAAGGAGTGTGTGAAATGAATTTGAAGAAAACTAAATTTATGGTTGTAAATAAAACCAATGTTAATAATATACCAGCAATACTAGTAAACAACACCACAATCGAAAGAGTTATAAGCTACCAATACTTAGGAACACGTATTGAAGACAATAACGACCAAACCATAGAAGTGAACAAAAGTATAGAAATAGCAAGAGCAATTTTCGTCAAAAGAAAAATCTTTTCTCAAATAGAAATCTCAATCTAGCCTTGAGAGTCCGAATAATTCGCTGTTACATTTTTTCAACACTACTGTATGGGATGGAAGCATGGACATAACATAACAAATAACATAAATAACTACAGTCGTTTGAGATGTGGATCTATCTCCGCATGCTCAAGATATCCTGGACGGACCTAGTAAACAACGAAGAAGTCATGCGAAGAATGCATAAAGAAAAGGAACTGATCCTTACGATCAAAACACGAAAGCTAGAGTACTTGGGACACATCACCCGGGGAGAGAGATACTCTATTCTCCAACAAATCATGCAAGGAAAAATCAAGGAAGAAGAAGCATTGGGCGTCGCAGAACCTCAGAGAATGGTACGGACAAACATCGGTCGGACTATTTAGAGCTGCAGCGTCAAAGATTAGAATCGCCATGATGATTGCCAACCTCCGATAGGAGATGACACCACAAGAAGAAGCATAATTACTTAAAAAAAATACAACATACAGAGTGTTATGTAATTCGAGGGCAATCCGTTAAGTGGTAGTAGAAGTGAGTGAATAATACGAATTTTTTATTTTGAAATTTTGAAAGTTTGATAACTGGAGATCTTTTAACTTGATAAATGAGAATGCGCTTCATATTTTGCACGAAAACAAGAAAAAATATTGCCATGATAAAAAGCTGACACTGATGTATATAAATGTCAATCAAACTCACTAGCGGTGCGCAATATTTTTTGTTCTGTCATATTCAAACAAAGAAAATTTATTTAAAGCTGTTTTACAAAAAATATTCACAAATATTCATCGTCCTGTGCGATGCAAGCGCGCGTCTTTCTGATTTAAAAAATCCACACCAATTGACAGATGTCACGATTATTTTCAATTTTAATTAAGTCAACTTGAATGTAATTCCATATATCATCCACGTTTGCAGGTTCGTATTTGTAAACTACGAAAAACGTCCCGTTGCATATGATACCATATTAAATTGTCCACATATGAAATATGGAGTCTCGTAAGGATGTTGTAGGCTCCATAGCGTAAATTTCTTATATTTAATATCCGATTTCTTGATAAATGTGCCTAATCTGTGAACATGATGTTACGCAAATCTTCCTGATGTTTCTCAATAGCTATTGGCACAAATTTTCCCGGCATTATCGAATTTTCGTGAATACGCCCTGCATCCATGTGTGTGATGCGTACCTTCATAATCCAATGCTTTATATTCAGTGCAGATTGATTTACCTACTTGATCTGCAATTGTTTTTGTGCTCAATGTAGAATCCCCTTCAATTAACTAATATAAAATATATTATCATCTCGGACAACTGCATTATGATTTGCAGGGCATCCTCTATCAATATTAAATAGCAAAACTTGTCCAGAATTCATTAACCGCTGAGTGAGATTAGACAATACACTATGCGGTCTTCTATTCTGGGACGTTTCTCCATATTATCTTACCGCAGATAAATTATTTTGTTGCACTTCACCATACATTAAATTCATATCAGTGTATTCACGAAAACTATACATAACGAACGTCTATCGCTACTGAGTTTGCCGGATATTTGTATATGTCAGTACCAGATTTTTATCATGGCAATCAGATTATTTCTTTCGGCCAAAATATGAAGCGCGTTTTCATTCGTCAACTTAAAAGTCCTCCAGTTACCAAACGAAGACGGATTTACAAATAAAAAAATCGAATTCTTGCTAGATACACTCACCTCTACTACTACTTAACGGATTGCCCTCGAATTACATAACACCCTGTATAAATATTGTTAATATAGAAATAAAATCAAAAATGTAGTATATTTATTAAACACATACACTAATAAGATAAAATAGTATAACAAAAAATAAATAAAATAGGAAGGTGCAAATTGTTGGTGCCGGAATTACAAGCTATGCACTACTCTAAATAATTAATAAAGTATTATTTATAAATAAATTGCGATTATTACACACATGCAGTATTGATAATAAATATTATTATCGACGGCCCAGATATATACTGATACATAAACGAATGCATGTGATAATAAAATATTAAAAGGAAAGCAATGTGTGAAATTCTTCGTCATAATTAATCATTTATAACCAATTGTTTCGATATAAAATTCAATTTACCCTCGTAAATCGCCGACCGCTACATGTACCAGCCGTAAAAGATGTAGGATCTAAACTAAGCATTAATATCACCAATTCTCACAAAAAATCTGGTTTATATAGGTTCGAGTAGAACCGGTGCATATAATAAATATACTAAGGGCGCGAATACCCCCTTAGTTAGAGCTGTGTAATAATATATAATTAAAATTTGTTGCAGTAAATTGGCAATGCCACATGCCAATTAAATTTTCATAAAATGTTATCCCGTGCCAAAGATACGGTGAAGGCGCCTGGCTGCTTTATGAATAATAGCATGGACATCATATTGTATTTGTATTATAAAAGTTTAGCACAGCATTTCGGTAGTAGTAACGTATTGTATTAGGGGAGTATTGCGTCAATATCTGCTATATAAACAGAGAGAGGTGTGAAATCTGTTACTGAAAGTGGGCCTTATGAGTGATTTGCGTTAAATTTGTGTGTTTAAAGGGTTGTTAGAAGGACGCGTGACTTATCGCGGACTGAATCGCAAGCTCGTATTGTCCGTAGATATAGGGCATGCATGGTTACATTAATCCGTGCCAGAATAGCATTAAGATAGACCAGGTAAATATCATCGGTGATTTATGAATTGGTGGGTCGCGCGCGGCGTGCGGTGAATGAGTCCCTTCCCTTTTAGCCAGGTGAGTTGAGAGGCGGGACTGGGCCGGTCCGAGCGTCACTTAGTCAAATGCCGCTTAGCGAGTCGGCCGCTCTATCAGTCAGTCATTCAGTCACCGTCGCTGTCACAACAATCGCCCACGCAAAGGGTGCACGCGAAAAGACTTCGACTAATAGACTTTCAATTTCGAACAGGAACGTTTTGGTGATTTTGGGTACTTTCAGTTGTTTTTCTTATTGTCAAAGTGTTGTGATTAAATTGCATCTGAGGATAAAGGGTGAATGAGAGGACGTGGGGCGCCGCTCCGCGAGAACTGCGCGAGTGAACGACGCCGACGAGTGGCTCCGACCCCCTCCGAGGGTAGCGTCGGCGCAGCCCGCCCCAAGCGCCGGCCCCCACCACGAAGCGCCGGCCGCGACAGACAGCATCGCGGCGCCGCCGAGCTCGCACGTCACCTGCAGCCAATCATAGCCGGATATGAACACCTCATCATAACTATATCATAACTCCAAGAGATAAATCCGACAGTAGTTACTTCGACACTGTCAACTGCAAAAGGCGCACACTAACATGTGTTGTAGTTAGTTTACAGAAGTTGACTCTTGGTGGACAGTGAGTGGACTGTGTGTACATAGTGCGGAATGTCGCGAAGAAAGCAAGCGAGGCCCATCAAGCTCCAAGAGGAGGACGAGCTTCCAGTGCCGGCGACTACGATTGCAATCGGTAAGTCCAGAAACCAGTGCAGTGATCAGAACGATGTGACAATACACAACAAAACACACGCATAAAACACACTTTAGAGAAGAGCTATCCTCCTCATCATCTGAAGATACGCGGGCGCGCTGACAACGAGATCTCGTGACACACGAGAACCCCAAGTCGCATTAACGTTTAAATATCCTCGCAAATATAATTCCGAACGGAGATCATCCGATTAGCACAACTTATGTTCACGATTACTTTTATTATTTATTAGTGTCGCGGCTGTAATATAATATGTTGATCGCAGATTGACGATAGTAAACCCGGCGCGTCCTCAATACAGTTACATGCACTAAGAAGTGTACGCGCATTCCGAATACAAAATGTGGATATAAATTGTCATTAGAAATTGAAATTATTACAACAATCAACTGATATATTCATCATACAAAATAACCAATTGGTAATTATTATTAAATCAGGGCTATATACGGTTAGTTAGATTTGGGGTATGGTACCGTGGTAAACAATCTCCGCCCGTCGGAGTGCGTAGCTGATCAGAAGGTCCTCAATTTTTTTCCGGATTGCGAATTATAAATACCATCGGTCAATAAATTTTTGTTAATACGTTCTTGCCTCTGCGAATAGGCTTCTGTTCGTTTAGCCCGAGCCCGCGCGGCATTTGGAAAATTGAAATTCCCGGATCAAACGAGCCGCGACCGCATAGCATGAGGGCCCGTTGCGGGGAGTTAAAACTCTTGCGCGACGCGCGGATCATATCTCCAGGCAAAGTGGCGTGCTAATTGCATCTGTCATCCGCGCCATTCCGACTTGTCGCGAAGAGGATCTCGAAAAAGGCATCGCGATCGAAAAAATGGCAGGACATATAACTTTGGATCCGTGAGAATGCAACCGCGACAGCTACCCGTGTAACGTACATCAAATCATAACTGCACATAGCTCATGCCCGCGAAAAAACTGGCTCGCTCGGTTAATTGATGATGGACGATCGGCGTACACAAAGGACCATAATTTGTTGTCAATTTCTGGATATATTGACGGCCGTAATTGCGCACGGCCGCGGCCCAGTTTGATCTGCGCGCCGTCACTTTTTGCCGCGGGTTTAGGATATCCTCCCTCTTTTTCACTGCCGATTCCATAATTCTTCGTTTAATAGAGCTAGTTGTAAAGCGACCAAGTGTTAACCGGTCGTTCCGGTGGTCCTGTCATGTTATCGGATGATTGGCAAGCGCCCAGACACGATGAATTTCATTTCCATAGCCACGACATCGGTTTGTCTACACATACAGGAAAGACGCTTTTTATACCACCGCAACAATGCCATAGACCAAACGTGACTAATCGATTCGTTTTATTACTCGCGGACCTTTCATAACTTTGCTAACTGAGACGCGAGACGGACATGTGCCCCGGCCTCTTCAGTAAAAAGTAATAATAAACACAATCATATATACCGTCACTATTAACCGCTCCACTAGAGATAACTACACTCGCACTGTCAGTACTTATCTAATAAAAAATGACAGATTTACAACTACACTCATTAATGATACTATATTAACGAACAGGTTTTGTCTTTCGTCTGTGCGCCCACATACCGAATCCACTTTTGTAAACATTTCACGGCATTTAAGATTGTTAAGAATTACACGGCCCTACGGACACCACGCTAAGATCAAATGAAATCATCACTAAATTATTATTACTCATATATTACACTACACGTTTTTCAATTTGTATACGCAAATTTACTGATGCATGTAGCTGAACGTACTTAGTTATACAAATTGTTTTACTGTGCGTATAAAAATGTTTGGTTGTAATTTATTTACAATTTCTTTATAACCAACTATATATTTAGAAAATTTACTTAATGCACCATTAAATTACCGTCGATTGAATTTAACATCGTATGGAATATTTTTTATGATAAATTTTGTACATGCATATGGGATGTAAATTGATAAACTAATTTTATTATTATATAGCTGTGAGAATATTTCTATACAATCACAACTAACTAACTAATTTATAACATTAATAATATACAAATTTACTGTTGTATGTAGTTGAATGCACTTAGTTATACAAATTATTTTACTGTGCATATAAAAATGCGTATCTGTAATTTATACAGAAATCTTTAAAAAAATTAGAATTCTTTATAAACATTAATTTATTTAGAAAATTAACTCAGTTTACTATAAAATTGCCGTCGCTTGAATTCAAATATTCTATGAGGTATTGAGAGCAACAGTGGTACCTTTACATTTGAAAATTACTTAAAAATCTGTTTTGATGTTAGTACTAATAATAATAATGATAATAATAACATAAAAATAGATTTTTTTAAATTTAAGGGTTAATCCACTTTTGTTATCAATGCCTCTGCCTATAGAATATTTTTTATAATAATAATAATATTATACTCACATTTATTAAATACATTTTAAATACATTTGTATGTAGATGTGAGACTAATCCTATACAATCACAACTTATAATAGCAAAAATAATAATACTGTTGCATGTAGTTGAATATACAAATTGTTTTACTAAAATGTTTGTCTCGTAATTTATTTATTATTAAATTGGTATAAAATAGTATGCCAATTTAATAACAATGATAAAAATAACATAAAACTATAAAGGATAAATAAAACGATTTTTTACTTTGTTTTTTATCACACTTCAGTTACACTTTGCAACTAGTTTCGGCTAAGCTCTAGCCATTTTCGAGCTCCTCCGATGACTCGAAAATGGCTAGAGCTTAGCCGAAACTAGTTGCAAAGTGTAACTGAAGTGTGATAAAAAACAAAGTAAAAAATCGTTTTATTTATCCTTTAAAATGAATTATCACAAAGTAGACGCCTTAACAATCCAATATAAAACTATAATTTTAAAATTTGAGGGTTAAACCATTTTGGTCGTCAATGCATCCTATGAAATCTTTTTTTTATAATAATAATAATATTATACACACATTTGTGAAGTAAATTTATAAAATACATTTGTGTGTAGCTCTGAGACTATTTCTACACAATCACAACTTATAACAGCAATATTAATAACACTGTTGCACGTAGTTGAATATACAAATTGTTTTACTATACGTATAAAATTTTTTATTACGTAATCTATTTACAATTTTTGATACTGATTTATTTGGAAAATTAACTTAGTTTCCATACAATTACCGCCGTTTAATTTCAATCATTCTATTTTTCTTCTATTCGTACGGTGGTTAGATATCCTTATAGAAAACGCAAATAAATACGTCTGATTTTTTCTGCTGATATTTGTTTACAATATCAGTATACTACAGCGGGACGATAAAATTATAGAGAAAAATAACTTATATCTACATGTATCTTGTGGTTCCGGAAAACTAACTACATTTAACTCATGCATTGTTTTGTTTATCTGATGAAAATATATAAAATATAGGGCTATCATCCTAAGGGATTTCCGCCTGGAAATAGATTTTTATTATAAGAAGAAAGAAAAACACAAAATTCAAGTTACTTTCCACATTACACAGAATTGCTGTATAAGAAAGAATTTGTTATCGCGAAAAAATTCAAACTTTGATTTTCAATTTTCTTTATATTTCATGACGAATATAGTCGAAATAGACTATTGTTGGAAAATGTCTATCTGTGTCTGTTGATGTATATACGTCTATGAACACATTTTCGGGAAACGGCTGCATGGATAGCGACCAAATTTGGAAATCCGCTGATTTGTATATACTTTTGCTTTTCTTAAAATAAGCGTCCTAGGTTCGAAATGAAATTTTCGAAATTTTGAACGTTTGACGTATGCTTACAACCTCTAATGACACTATCTATTTTTCTTAACTCGTCTCGAGTTGTTGCGTGCTTAGAATATAAACAAAAAATAAATAGTTCAATAAAATTAAGGATAAGTTTAATTTTGTAAAATATAAAGAAAATATTTATACTAAATATAACAAATAATACATAGTTTTATATTTTATATAATATAACTTGTGTATTTTACAAAATAGTGTCTTGGCTTTCCTCTGTCCTTGCCGCAAGATTTGTGGCTTTGCTTCCTCTCTCCGGTTAGCGGTATTGAGGGAGTCATGTTGGTTTTTATTCGAAAGTGTCACTTGTTTGTTGAGTTGTTGTATTCTTCATATTTTCAATTTTATTTGATTTTTTACTTTGTATTTATTTTATCAGGAAAAATTTTTCAGAAATTCGTCGCTTTTGTGGTAGAAATTGTAAAATACTTAATTCTAGTAGATATACGGAACTATGTAGTTTTCTTAAGTCATTTCGAGTTGTACCGGGTTTAGAATACGAACAAAAAATAAATAGAGCGATACACGTTATTGTTAAATTAAAGATCTATATAACCACAACCTTTTTTCGTGACGGATCACATTTAATAATTAAAATAATTGGCGGCACACTTACAATAAGATATATGGTCTGGCATCATTTATTTAATATAAAATATTAATACTATAAAATTATTTTTATAGTATGCATTTAAATTTGGCGGCACGCTTCAAAAATCGCCCGGCATACTTAAGTACGGCGGCACCGTGGTTGAGAATTATTGCTTAGATAAGCAAACAATTTGGCCTACCGTCCTCTTTTCTGCTCAAAAATTAGCTGACTTCAGCTGTTACAACTTTTCATTGGAAAATGAAGTATCTTCCTACTCACTACGACTTCATATTTAGACCGCAGATCAAATATGAATGAATGTGTTTTCTCGATATTCTTAGCTTCTTTCACTATTTGTGTGTATGTTATGATTTGTTTAAAAATTAGATGTTTACGGGGCCGCGTGTATTCAAAATTATACATCATTGCATTACTATCCATATATGAAAAGTTACCATAAAAAAACTAAACATTGTATAGCTTCAGCTCGTGCCTAGTTCTTACAAAATATGAATTGTTTATAGCTAATATTATCTCGTTATGCAAACGTTTTTTTTACCGTTATAATTACTCTCTATTCTCATAAGTTAGAACATTTCTTCTTCTAATAGTTTCGTTCACTGATATTAATCGATAATTAGTTATAGATATTTCTATTTTTATTTTTGTATACTTAATTATATTTTTCAGCAAATTTTTCACAATTATAATCTTAATTTCAGTTTAATTTTTTTAAACATTGATCTTGACAGATTTTTACACTATCGCATATTCATATTGTCTGTAATATGGCAATAATGGAAACAATAAATTATTATGAAAGATATTTAGTATAGTAAATCGCTATTAATGTGTGGGAATGCTATTAAATAAAACATTAAACATATTTAATCATCATCATAATTTTTAATCATCAAAACATCAATTTATGCAATATTTATCAGTATGTACATCAGTGACTATAGTTAACTCGTCTTTATACAACGCAACGCGATGTTCTATTTAAACACATATACATTTTATGATTACGCAGAATGAGAGAATCAATCTTCATTTAACCTATCGCACAAAGGCCTACATAATATAATTTTATATACAATATTAAACATAGATTATTATAGGGCAGGAACTAATTATTTTTAATAATAATTTATTGTTACCACGTTTACTTACAGCCAATATATTTGAACGACTTTCTGCAGAAAGGAACCAATCCACCTAATACTAAAGTTGAGAAAATAGATTTATATAAATTAAAAATTCATCTCAGGTTAATTTTGGACTTCTAGAGCTGTAGAGCTATATTTTTTTATTTCGTTAAGTTAAATTGTTTACCTTGAGTATAAAGGTGAGAGAAACAAACATATTTTGTGGAATTGGATCCTTGTTCGATTTATGCAATATCGTACATATCTGTAAATTGCATTTTATAATAATAAGCTGTACTAATTTTAGATTTGTTTGAATTGTCTAGTCCTCATTAAACAAAATATAATTAAACATGTGAACTACCCCATCGAAATAATATCGCAAATCAATAAAATGAACAACAGTCCCTACCGTTCAAAAGATTTGCTAATAAATGCGATATAATTAAAATGATGGTAATTTGTCAAAGCGTGGTGCGAATATTCGAATGATTGGCATGCCGAAATTAAAATTGTTAATGCGTGTGCATTAAACGGAATCGGAGGGGCCCCGGGGGTGAGGTCACAGGATATAATTTCGCCATATTAATCAAGCCGCCGCCATTTTGTAACCCCTTTCTGTATCATAATCTCATTAGAAGGGTGTCTGTTATACTCGCCCATGCATAAATAAATAGCAGGGTTAAAACGGGTTATAAAGGGGTTAACTGGGCGGCCTGATCAAAGATTGGGCCCTCCCCGTGCGTATAAAGGCATACGCCGTGCTGCATGAGGTTATGTTGGTCATACTAAACACTACACATGTAATAATATATTGAAGGCAATTAAATGGTTCTCCCCCTTTGAAATTTGATTTTTCCCCGGCGTGGCAGTGGCTGGTGTTTGCTCAGGATCGGTGTTTCATAATCACAGGACATCCCTCATTCCGCCAGACTTGACAGGGAATTTTATCACGATTCATTTATTCGCCGATTCTAAATTGAATTTCGTGAATTTTAATGTTCCGGGAGGGCTCGATCGAGGGTACTTTTTATAACGCGTTTTATTACATTTTAATAAATTACGTTTCCATTTTATTTAATCCTCCCTCTATTCGCGCATTAGAAATGCCCATCAGTTATTTAGAGCGTGCGCGTGAAATTAAGGGATGATAATTTCGCATCATACATATCACACAAATTTATAAACCAACCAACTGTTTGTACAAATATAACTGCACCGCTTGAGAGGCGGCGCGCCCCAAAGGACTGGGGGGCGCTTAAAACATACGACTTGAAGGAACGTCACAGTAATAGCCTATAATTTATATGCTGTCAGATTGATAGTTACCTATTTGACATTCAACGTGTATTATAAAAAAAGCGCTATTTACACAAATGAAGGGACGAATCGATTTACATAGTAGACTATATTTGAAGTAATTATTTTCATTTGTTATTTAAAATCTTAGTAGCACTGGTAGCACGCTACACGCTAAGTAGCTATTATTAAAGCTGAATTTATTTATATTCACCGTTTTTATATTGTGTAATAGAAACAAATCAATTTTATGCATGACAATAGACGCGCTTTTATAATTATGACTAAAACAAACCAAAATGCTACCAGCATCCAATTAAAATTAATGCAGCCCATTCACTACTTGTAGTTTTTGCATTTAATGTTATTATCCTGAACCAAAAGCGTTTTATAGCTGCTTGTAAATTCACTCCGCTATGAGGCAACTTGCTCCATAGAATTAAATCTTTTTTGTATTTTCCACTACTTAAGTTAACTGTGTCCAGTTAGTTAAAATAATGAAAAAGAAAACAAAGCATCTATAATTACCATTGCGAGGATTCATTACCAGCAATTGGTCACAGGGTATATTTTCCCGCGCAGATGTTACCAAAGCAAATCGTTTTATGATATTTACGCATAGTAAATACGATATAATTTGTGGGAGGTCTGTGGCTGCTTTAAAGAAAGTTAAATCACTACAAGGAGTTACGCAAAAAGGAAATTAGCTACGGTTTTGCTGCAGGTATACTGGAGAAACCTTAGCAGCAGGTGACCAAAAATGTACGATCATAATTTTTGTGTACATATTTTTAGCTGAAAACGAGGTCGGACAGGCGCTTTCCAAGTGTTATCATATCGTTACCTTTTTTTTTGAAGGCGATAAGGACAATTTATATAATAGCTAACTTCCTCTTCGATAAAAAATGTAGTATAGATACATAAAATCATATTATACGCACAATAATTTGATAATCCGACGTTTATGAGCTGTAATTTGCATGCAACGCATTGCTCTAATCGTAATTATTTTATTAATTGCTGTTTTATTGATAATTATATGCCAAATGCGGAATTTATCAGTATAGGAGTAGATTAGTACCTAGTAACATGAAGTATAAGCTATATTAATGGTTATATAAGTATTGCTACGTCATTTAGTCGTTATAAATATTTTATATAAACACTTAATATCTATGAAACATGAAAATTAATTTAATTTGTTTCCCAATAAAATTGACTATAATTTCCAATAATATTTAATAGTTATTTATTACAAAACTCATTTAGTTTTAATTTTCATACAATTGAATTTACTATAATTTCCAATATTATTTATGTTAATTTTCTAAATCATTATAATATGTATAAATTCAAGTATATCACATACTTTTAGAGGTGAATTTAAAACGATAGATTAAACAACTAATTTAGATCTGTCCATACGCCAGGGACAGATCTAAATTTTTTTTTTCTATCGTTTTATATATTTGTACATATTATACGTAATTTATAAACGATAATATCGATGTTTCTCTGAAAAAACTGTTCTCCAAAATTCTTTCAATTAGTTTTAGGAGAAGCAATGGAAATTTGGCATTTTTTACGTTCGCTTATAATTTGGTTTCTAACTTATTTTGAAGAACGGTACTTATCATATTTGCAGTAGGCCTCTATTAGAACTGTACACTGGAAATAATTTTATATTTACCACTAAACCGTAAATTTTCAAAAGTTTTGCACAAAAGCGTCGTTATTATCTTTTAATTATATAAGAAAATATAACAGTAATACTTATATATTTAAGACGATAGACATTATACTCGCAAGTTATTTAAATATGCACTATGGGAATATTTTATTGATTTAGGGCGTAAAACAGCCGCCTACAACATTGCAATAATCCGCTACAGCATACCATAATTCGTTTCTACATTTAGTAAGAAAAACATAAATTTAACTTAATTTGGAAAATGTTATATTACAATAGCTATATATTCATTTTTTAAATTCTATAATTTCCAATAGTTTATATTTTAAAAGCTACATAATATAATATACAATATACAATAATAATGTTATACCTATTACATTTTACAAAACATATCCGCATACATAAAAACGCGGATGTGCCGTGAACAAACGCTAACTAGAAACCTGCGAAAGACAGGTTCGTTTTTAATTAGTATTTAATTGTACGGAAATATTTAATAAATTATGTGAAGCCCGGAGAGAGAAAAAAAGGAAATAAAAAAGCTCGGCGCTGGAGTAAATAAATATATTTAGTTCTGAGAAAATCATCCATCACTTTCCGTTATTGCGGTTGAAATGAATTTCCGTCATTAGTCGGCATAATCTTTTTTCAGCTCCGAAGATCTTTTTGTAGATATACGCTCGCGCCTATTGTTTAAAAAGAGAGGATGCGAACGTCGGTCTTTATTTAAACTGTTCGAAACTAATGTACTTCCACATTAAACAAAGGCAAAACTGACTGATTTATTTAAAGAAATTTCAATGTAGCTGAACTACACCACTATCGCATAGTATTGTGGAACTAATTTTAGAATGCAATAGAAGAGAAAAAGGCGTAGGCACTTCATAGAGTACCGAAATCGTTTGAACCCGCTAAAAATAGTTGTTGGTAAATAGCGCGCGCTTCGCTATCTCGCATTCGAACCGATCAAAACTATTCGGCTATAGTAATCTGCAGTCATTGATTAAAATACCTTGTCCGGTTGAGATTCGTGGCCGTAAAATTCCGGCGTTTCTTGCAAATTGCTTAATTTAAAAGTAGTTTATACGAGTAAACTTGTAAATTAGTGGCCACCTTATGTATTTATTAAGATTGGTTTCCAATCTGGCTCGCATCCAAACAACTATTTAGTAACGTGTTTTATTGTGTACTCGACATTGCCCTAAATGAATTCGCGTTAATGAGGTTCATTTCCGATTTTGTGATGTTGTGAATAGCGGATCCCAAGGAGGAGGCGTATTCCTAACTTCTTATCAAGATATGTAGGCAGTACTCGCAAAGCTTAATGTATGCGCCAATATCTACTAGTAGCAACATTGCACTTGTACCGTAAATCTTCTCTTTTACTCCTCAGGACGGTCTAAAGTATTCAAATACAATTGTGGGTGGTTAATGTCTACTGTTTAGCGTTTTTAACCATTTTGATGGCACGCGGTAGCTACGTTTATGTTTATTTTATTGCCTTTTAAACCAACCACGTGGAATATATCACGGATTTTCTAGTTGTGCAACTAAAACGTACGTGAATTCCACTCAGCGTAAAACTGCGCCACCTGTTTAATTTTATTTTTAAAGATCTTCCGCTCAACCGCGCTTATTATAAGATTATTAACGTGTCCTGTCTCGCATTGTTTCTTCACAGCTAATATATTTGTCATTCCATTTGTAAATTGACCAAAACAAAGCCGCATTATTGTAGTTGGCAACGATTTGAAAAATTGCCAACAGCCATGAAAACAAAAGCAAACGAGCGGGAAATTTTATCATCTACAATTCAAAGTTTTATTTTTATAATACAATTAATCACATCAAGTAATTTCTCTTAAGATTGTCACCATAATCAATCATATAAAAGCGCTACGTTTATGATTACAAAATGTTTGTTCGTTTATTTATAAGCGCAGGTATCGCTTACCGAGAGTTCTTATAAAGCATAAAGGCAATAAATCATCACGATAGAACCATTTGTACGACTCAGGCTTCCAAGTTAACTCGGTAATTAGTCATTTAGTCATCTGCGTCGTGTATCATCCGTGGCGCGTTTTAATATTTCAGATGTTTAGAGAGTCCTTTGCAAGCTCACCAGCGCAATCTGTTTTAATGTTGTGCTTAAAATTGGTGTAACACAAAAGGTCCAGCTGCTTCAAAGGGAGATTATATCGTGAAGTCGTATCTTGTCACCATGTGCATATGTCACAAAACCTATAGAGACTATTTAAGCAGTTAACGGTAACGAGGCATAGCGGTGTCAAATGCCAAAAGTTCAGCATTTTCAACGAGTTACGTTTACCATTAATCAACTAATTTCTTAGGTCTTTTAATTTAAACGAAGCGTGCCCATGTCTTCGAAACCATTCAGCACACAGTCCCCCCTATATAATCTAGATTAAGTAGTTGCAATTCCTGCATAAATATGTCACAATAGACCCATGTACGCTATTGTTGAGGCGGATTAATTTTTTCACGAAAAATGTTTCTATTAAATCGTCACAATTCGACCACACGCTGTGTGAGGCGTTATTTACTAACGGTTATTTTGTCACATTATTCCGAATAAATCAGTCGCCCGGAAAAAAAGAATCAAAAGAGTATTTAATTTAACTTCACGCCGCATCTGGTCTCAAACAGGTAACGTTCCTTCACACGAGGAATTATTAACATCTCCTGTTAATAACACGCGCGATCTTATCGGGTGATATTAATTTTATTGTTTTCTTTTTCTCTTGCGGCCAGGAGCGCGCACCGACACAGGGCCCACGCTGTCGGCCAGGACACCTCCGCCGGAATTTTATTTGTGCCGCGTCGAATGACCGTAAATATTTTTCATATATTCAAATGGCGGATCGCGCTTCTTTTATTATTCCCCGATCGGCGATGCCTCACCAAAGTGAAGAAACTTGTTCTCGTAAAACTATCCCGTCAATTCTGCGCAAGGATCGCGGCCGTTTGCCATCATTATAAATAACAGGGCGGCCGGCACAGGTCACATTGTAAACATTTATGTCATCCAGGTGCATATTTTTATTCCATTTCTCGCAAATATATTTCTTATACACACAAGAAAACGGTCGAATATGAACCTAAATACGGTGACAGTTTCTGTGTCAACATCATAAATTATTATTTTTTTTAAATACACTATAAAACTTTCTTCATAACAAACAAAAACACCCAAAGTGTGCTAAAAAAATACAATTACAATAATGATATTATGACTACGTTTTGAAGGCCTAATATAACTAAATAATGCGATTTGTACCTTCATAAAAATATTAACTTTACAATTTTTTAGTCATAATCAATTCAACTTTATGAAGGTTGAATTTATTGTTGCAACGTATTCATTTATCTTATTATACTCATTTATACCTGTAGATTTCTACTGATATTTTTTTGTAATTTTATGGAATTCTATTAGTATACATTTGATTCCGGTTATTTAGGGCACGGGTTTACTGAGACTGCTAACTATTTGGGACAAAACCTCCAGTCACGATCTCAAACAATAACAATTATATAAATTTTTGTTGCATATTGAGGACAATAAAAAATCGTTAATTTGGGGCAATTTATCATTATATTAATATCTATTTAGATAGGTTTATTGTCTACAATATGCAACAAAAATTCATATAATTTTTATTGTTTCAGATCGTGAAAAATCTACCTATAAATCTAAATTTATAGGTACACTTTTCACCAAGCAACTAGTTAGGTAGAATAATAATTATTGAACAATACCACATGAACATGAAATTAAAAGCTGAAATATATCGGCGAAATATTGATAATACTTTTTTCTTTTATACACAACCGATATATCTCAGCTAATTCTACAATGTGCCATATCAGTAAAATACACTGTTAAAAGTTAATAAATATGAGTAGACTGGATTAAAATTTTTAATTTTTATAAGTATATTATAGTATATGTATATTGATCCATAATATGCTATACACATATTTATATTTATCTCTCTATCTTTTAATACATTTTATTATTATCAAATACATTACTACGACAAATGCTAACTTCGTTATTGAATCTCAATCATTTATACAATTAAACTAAATTTCGGGGCTATGGCCTTTTCACTACACATTATCGACACATATAAGCGTTCTTCTTCACGGCGAAGCTTTTTTTGTTTATATGTGGAAATTTGTAATTGTGGACCCCGTTAGCTATTAAAGTCGACTCCATACAATTTTGAAGAGTCAAAATGACATTAAGGACGTTTTCATTTAACTGACAAACTCGCTTCTCAAAATACTAATAATTTACGATTTGAGTTCGTTCAATGATGGAATTTTGATTCATTAGTAGTTTTGAAAGCTAGTAAGCAGATATTCCATAATTTTTACATTGGGAAATGTCGGTATTTTTCCTAGTAACTTCCTATTTTGCCTAGCGACTTTGATAGTTAAACGAATACGTTCGAAACGAGTGGTTTCAAGAATAGTACCCCAGGACAGCCGCTTAAGTCACTTATGTTTATCGTTCGTGAGCTGTTCCGGGCTGTCTGGTGTTCGATTATCCGAGTCGATCTAATCCCCGTAACACTTGGTAAGCCAGAACAGGCATGCGTATTGCATTTTATTCAAATAAACTATCACAATGTCTTTAAATTTACCTACATAAATCACAGTTGTTACGACTGGTCTTTAGTCGTTCCGGTTCGAACCGTTCGGGGCAGCTAAAAATGATAAACGAAACCAGCATTAGTTGGAAGAAAATCCGAATAAAGAGGAAACTACTATTAGGAAATAAATTAAAAATCGTTTTATTTATCTTTTAAAATTGGGAAAATGGTAGTGGGAAACACAAGATATCCTATATATTTTTTTGTATTATACCCTAGTCTATTTCAGTAACATGCAGACTTGATTAATATAATAAATAGTTACAAGTACGTAGCAAGACATGCATTTTATTATTAGTAATGAAATTAATGGCATAGCTGGTGGTAAATATACATAATTTTGTAATGGCGCATTTCTCACATAATCTGCGTTTTGATTTGATTAAGGACATAATTAATATATCGCGATTTAATCTGAGATATATTAATGACATATTTGTGTCCGCAGTTAGCGCAAGTGCGTGAAGCATCGTTTAAATGGGAGCGTGTGGCGGCCTTTTTGTGCTGTTTTATGTGGTTAGCATGTAAAAGCATCGCAGCTGCTAACCAAAATAGTGATGTTCGCTGCAAGATTATTTTATCACTACAGTGTTTATAATGCACGCCTTAATTAATCTATTACTGTCGACTCGCTGGCTAATTAACATCATACGCGGATGTAGATAAAAAATATTGTTATTTGTTTAGTACTAGATTATTAATAAATCAGTGTGTATAGATTATATTACTTTTTCAGTGTTTTTCTAGTTTATCGGACTACACAAAAAAAACAGCTAGTTGTGTTTTTTTCTCCCTAATTCCGATCAAAGGTTTGGTTTCTGCCATAATATGTATTCATAAGTATTCCATAGCAACAGAGAAACTTTGAACAAACCGAAACCGAGGAAAAGAATACCTAGAACAGGGATGGCGAACGTATGACACGTGGCAATCTTTTTATCATGCGTGCCACTTATGGCACAGTGCCACGCATGATAAAAAGTTTGCCACGTCATACGTCTTTGAAAAAAAAACAATTAAAAACAAAAATATTCGCCTCAATTTTTTTTGTATATGAAATGTTAAATTAAATGTTGTTTGATTATGCAAAAAATAAATATTTGGCACTTTAAATTGTTTAAACTTTTTGCATTGAAGCCTAAAAAAGGTCGCCATCCCTGACCTAGAAGATGGCATTAAAATAAGCAAAGAGAATCAAAATTCGGCACGTGATTTTTCGTTTTTGAAAAAAAGCAATTAAATACAAAAATATGCACTAAATATTTTTTATATAAAATGTTAACTTAAATGTTATTTGATTATGTAAAAAATAAATATTTGGCATGTTAAATTGTTATTTTTTTTAGCTTTCGGCAACCAAGCCAAAAAAGGTTCGCCATCCCTGACCTAGAACAAGGCAAAGAGAATCAGACAGTTGAGATAAAGCGTAGAATAAAATTAACAGCTTTTGGTAAATTAAAGCATGTACTCAGGAAGAACTCGAGGCGTTAGAGGTGTCGTCCATCTTGTGATGAGAATTGGGAAGTCAGAGTCCATACTCTAGGTGGGCGAAATTTCGCGAATCACCTTTCACAATTTTTCAATGGTTTTCTGTGACGATAATGTACAGTACAACTGTTCCTTCAAAATACTGCTTTTTACTACTCTATAGTCTGGCCACTGTAGTCATGAATAATTTGTAATAAACAGTTTACTTTCACAACCTCTCTTAGGCTATTTCTCATTAAACAGGACATAATACGATCGTTCAATTTGAGTTATGTAAAAACATTTTTCATCAATATGTACGTAGTCACACATGTCTTATAAAAGTCCATTTGGCTTCCCCTTGGATTTTATTCGGGCTAGTTCTGTTAACATTGGTTTCACTGCTGATGATATTCGATTCAACTGTTTACCCTCTTTAACTATGCAGAACATGCTGAATATTGGAATGTTAGCTGCAAAAGACAAACTGCAGATTGTACCGCGATGAATAAACGGAATATCCCGCATTTTATTAAACTCTTAATTTAATTTTAGGGTTTTCGACCAGATTTTCCTATTTTTTTTTCTAGCCCAAATATTCCTAAAAGAAGATCCTTTATTATAATGTTCTTAGCCCTATGCCAAATTCGAGACATTGGTTTCACTGCTGATTATATTCGCTTCAACTGTTTATCTTCTTTAATTATGTACAAGGAGACCCTTTATGATATTGTTCTTTAGCCCTATGCCAAATTCGGGTAATTGGTTTCACTGCTGATGATATTTGCTTCAACTGTTAACCTTCTGCAATTATGCGGATAGTGATCGAATTTGGATTTTTAGATGCAAAAGACAAACTGCGGATTGTACCGCGATGATTAAACAGGATATCCTGCATCTTATTAAAATCTTCCGAGTAATTTTCGGGTTTTGGTTTTTTCTAGCCGAAATATTCTTAAAAGAAGATTTTTTATTATATTGTTCTTAGCCCTATGCCAAATTCGAGACATTGATTTCACTGCTTCAACTGTTTATCTTCCTTAATTATGTAGAAAATAGTTGATTTTGGAATTTTAGCTGCAAAAGTCAAACTCAAGATATTCCGGTTCTTATTTCAATTTTCCGGTTAATTTTTTGGGTTTCAACCACATTTTCCCCTTTTCTAGCCGAAACATACGTACAAGGAGATCCTTTGTCATATTGTTATTTAGCTCTATGCCAAATTAGGGGCACGGGTAATCGAGTAACGTCAAATTCGTTCCCTACTTTACGTTGCTGTAAGAACTGTAAAACTTCATTGCGTTGGTCACACGTCAATTGTTTAGTTTTTTGGTCTTTTGGTTCTTATACAAACACCACTATTTTCTATGATTATACTTTTCATGTTTTCTTCTATTGAGATGATTTTGATTCTCTGTTTTTAGTTTTTTTTGCAACTACTAGAGTGTCAAAATGTTTTGAGCACAGCACACAATAAAAGCATGAAGACTCTTTGTTAAATTTGAAATGATTGATGAAGGTAATTAACTTCTTTTCGGGGGAGGATGTTGAAGAAATGTATACCACAATTTGGGACATAGGGAGTAATATTTATTTATTTAACGTAGCTTTCAAAGACAGATGCCAGAGCCCTTTTTCACATAGGTACAACATTTGTAATGCGAATATCAACCAAATCAACTCTTAGCTCTATATTTTTAAAACGGCATAGAATGTAAATAAATAATAACACAGTTTTGTTTGATAATAGAGAGAAACAATCTCTATTACGCTATCAGCCGTTGGCCCTTTCGACTGTTTGTTATTATTGTATTAAACGGTTGAAATTTGATTGTTTTCATAATTTTGTATAAAAAAAGGGGCGGGATTATTTAGGAGCATATGGTGTTTATTGTAGTGTAAAACACTATCGGAGTGGGTTTAAAAAAATAAAACTAGGGATGTTATTATGTAAGTAGTTGCCAACAGTTTAATGCATATTGTATTTGTAAGTTAAAAGCTGTCGTTACAGATTGCTATCTGTGATCCTCTATCTTTTTTTTTATTATTAATTTGGTTTTGTTAAATTTTATAAGAGGGGGCCGCCGGGAGGGAGATGACGTCTCTATAAAACGGGTAGTATCACAATACAGAAGAGATAGTGTAAACAATATGACAAGCGGCTAATTCGGCGCGAGGGTAGGCTCCCCTCAGCGTGCGATTTCACGGGCCGCGGCACCCGAATACCCGAATAATGCCCGGCCGCTTTTTGCAGCGTTCGGTGACACTGCTCTTCGGTGCCACTAATAGAATGCATTTCACGGTACAAACACATGTTAGCTTTCCTAATATTAGTATTCCAGTTGTCTAGTGGCAGGCTAGACGTAGTGACAGTGAGAGCGACACTATACGGGCCGGCCCACCTGCATCGACTATGCGCTATTAGTATCATAAGCTGCCAGCCGTTCCTAATTACCAGACACTGACACTCTTGCGCCGCACTTGTCATAAATGGGTGAGACGCTCATTTGTCGGGAGCGTCGCGACGCACTCTCCACCAAACGATCCGTCTCCGCTCTTTTCCCTAACCCCTTTATATTAATTAATATACTGCGTATCCATCATCCACGTCTCATTAACTTGTAAAGGACCAATTTACAACTCAACTCAAAAATTACAATTTGTATTCGCCACACAAACGCACGCCTGCCATAACTCATTATTTTTAATATTTACAACGTCTCACTGTCAATGGGTGTAACTGCTGTAAATACGTGGCAGTTTTATTAGTTCTGCCTGGTTAGAGCCAGTCTTTCTGCGCGTTCTAAGATCAACACCGCGCGCGCTAATCTTCAAGATTGCATTACAAGTGTAACTTCAAACCGCGAGATAGCCATAAACGCTAGAACCGCTTGCACCGTTTAAATGCAATCCGGTAGCTGTTGGCCTTATCGATTTTCCTTCCATACGTGCACCTCCGGGACAATCATGCAAAACCAAACAAACAACATCGGTCACAATCGAAAATCCGGCTAAACAACAATCCACAGTTTTCCAATTCCTACCCCTCAGCAATAACGTCTCCGGCGCTCCGCATACGAACGCCACCCCCCTCAACGTTGATATTGCAATATTATATTTCCACTATTTATTTAGCTGCGGAATAGAGGATATATTAGCATGCTGGCGCTACGCCAGCGGCGTTTCGAATTTCATATTTACTAAGCTAACATTGGTTTGCCACCTTATACCGACGCCTCGTCAAGACGCCCGCGACGTTGCGCGATTTCAATCGCGCACGGCAACCGGGGCGCGTCACGCCGTTTGTTAGGCGCTCTTTTAAAACTGGTGTCGTTAGTATTAATGGTTCCACCTGACCACCATTGAGTCTTACCACGGTGGTCGCAGCTCCAAGAAATCGCTCAAAGTATTCTTTTGTGAACCAGTAAATTAACAATCGTTTAGAGAAGCAATAAACATTGATGATCCGCATTTTTTCCGTTATTAAAACATCGATGCAGACACGCGCGGAATGTTACATAAAACTATGAACGCCACTGAATTTCACAACAAAAAATAAGCATACTATTACAAAAACCTACCCTGCAGCTTCCAACTACGAACGAATATCTAACATGTTTAACTGAAATGATGTAAGAACAATATAAGAGTGCTGGGTTATCCATTACGCCCGTACCATTTGTCGTTGGGATACAATTAACACTTTAGGAAACTCAGAACGATTTTCTTTAACACTCATACACAGTAGAAATATCTGAAGGTCAATAGCAAAAGATTGTTGTGTCTCTTCCTGCTTTTAATCCTGCTGGTATGCCATCTATACCTGAAGCTTTCCGACTTTTTAGTTTGTTTATAACTTCAGCAATTTCTTCCCGCGTGGTTCCATCTTCGTTTATATTGATGTTTTGGTTTGGTATCTTCCGTATTTTGGGTGTTTTAGTTTTTATATACTTCTTCAAGAATTCTGCATATCTTCTTATTTCATGGTTTGTAAACATTTTATTCCCACATTTTTCTGTGATATGTTTCAGTGCGCGACATTTATCTATCTATCCGAAAAAGGCTTTGTTGTTTCTTCAGTTTGCTGCTTCTTCAGCACATCATTTTTTTGCATCTATCTTATCTTGCTCTTATTTTAACTTCTTTATTCATGAATTTGTATTGCTTTGATACTCAATATCTTTCTTTCCCATACACGCCTAATATTCATTGTATGATTTTCGTTCTATCATTTATTTTTTTACCATGTGTCTTGTGTCATCCAATTTTTGCATTTTTCACTTTTCCAACCTACTACCTCCATAGTTTTAGGTCTAGGCTACAATAAGAATGTATATATATATAATTTACAATTTAACATTTATGTTTGTTACCACATTAATTTTGTAGCCTAGCCCTGAAGAAGCATCAATATTTGATGGGTAATATTGATAGCACGAATAAAATATACTTTAGAAACTAGAACTAGGCCACGGAGCTGAGCTATATATAATAATATTGGATTGTTAAGGCGTCTACTTTGTGATAATTCATTTTAAAGGATAAATAAAACGATTTTTTACTTTGTTTTTTATCACACTTCAGTTACACTTTGCAACTAGTTTCGGCTAAGCTCTAGCCATTTGCTAAATTGAATGATACATTTGCCAATACATTAGCTAGTAGCGATACAAATAAAAAATGTGATTATTATCCTTCGGTTATCACTTCTTATGTTTATGGGTGTATAAGACTTAATTTAATGTTATATACAATATTGTGCCAAATTTAACGTTATATTAGCACTTAACGCTTGAATATTATCCTTCATTTATTACTACAATTGTCATGATTGATACCAAACACGTCATTTTGTATGAAACTCCGATCAATTAGTAGTAAATAGGAGCAGACCAAAGGTTTTATAGCCGAAAAATGGTAATTGAAACCTTGGAATATCACCGATACCAGCATTTTGATAAATAACTCACATGCGTCCATTTCAGGTAGAATTTATAGAACCAGTATCAATAAAACCCAAAAAGAGAACAATTTCAGTTCATTTTTATTATTTTATTGACAGCGAACCGTATAACCCCTTTCGGCGACTGACATGTTTTTTCCCCATTGCAGACGGTTCTAAATATGTTTCATTAACGACATAATCGCGGTTAGTCGACGAGGAAATACCAGCACTCAAGGGCGCGTTTTCAATTGAAATAGAACACACTTCAAGCGAAATTATTTCGACATCTCCGCACGATAACTGTAATTATCGTAATGCATGCAAACATCCCCCCTTGCAGAAGTCTCACGCGCCGGGATTCAATCCGACAAATTAAATATTGACATATCGGATTATTAATGTATTGAAATGAATTTATTTTCGTGCGAAGAGGGAATTCCCTTCAAGCGCGTCCCCTAATGATTTTAATTTCATCCCATCTCAGATTCAGACGGATAGAAATATAATTTTATTTGATTTCCAGCCTCCGATAATCCTCTTTTAATTCCATTTCGACTTGTAGCTACCAAAAAATCAATTCAATGTAATCACGAAAACACGACGGTGGCATGTTAATAAAGTGTGAATTTGAATAAAGGGGGCGCGAATAACAAGACAATATCGTGACGTTTGGTTTTCACGTCAATGTGTGGCGTAACCACCAAAGCTGAGTGTTTCAGTGAATACAACACTGTAGTGAATATTGTCACGCCATTTCCACCAAAGCACGCGAGTCAATTTCAATAAAGATGTATATTTCACATAAATGAGCCCTGAAAAGGCGCATGCGTTCATGCAATTGTATTAAGCGAACTGAAAACGTCCTACGTGTTTGGAATATGCACACGTGAATTTTATATTCAATTAACATTCTAATCGAATAATTGTTAGCAGCATCTGTCCGAAATACGGGTTCATTGAATAAAGAACAGAAGTTGAACGCGTTCCAAATTTTTGCCTGCTCGCAACTGACATGTTTGCTGTAGATTATACATACTAATTACTTCTAATGTGAATTATGATGATGGTGAGATCAAATAAATTATTCACGATTTATTTGTTCATTTTGCTTGCAATCAGGGATGTTTGACCTGATCCTTTTGAAAGCTCCCGACATATGTTTATCAAACCGTATACAGTGAGCGACGCTAATAACGAAAAAAAAAACTACAGAAAAATCCCATTCATGATTTATCAGTCGTATACATCTCTCTGTGGTAAGAGTACTCATCCAGTTTTAGAAATGTTTGTCTCTTTAAAATGTCTTTAAGTATCCGCCTCATTGGTTATTACCTAAAATTACTATACACATACACGCCCTATTGGTTTTCGAGTTACCGTGACGATTGTCAACGCTCCTCCGGTACATTCGATATTTTTCGGATGACAATAAAGATGACAATGCGGACCGAATAAAAGGGCACGTCTATTCTGAGGCCGGATGAAACGCGCCGAATTCCGTTTCTCCCCACGAAAAAAAAAAGTTTCAATGCTACACAAGTAAGCACATAAATATTTAACTCCGCAGTGGAAATCTCCATAAATCTCGTTTTATTAATACAAAGCAATCTTAGCGAGCGCTTCTCGAGATTATGATCCAATATTTTTAATCATATAGTGCGTTCTGGCCCATTTGGTGCGCATCCCTAATACGGATCCTCCAACATAAACATGAAGGGTTTCCTTTTTCCCCCAAGAAGCATATGGCGAGGAGCTTCCAGGAAATTAAAAAATCAGTGTTTTAGTTTACTGGCAGCACGAGCCAAAACGGCTAGAAACATAATATTTTTAAAATCCCGCGTGACGAACTCCATATGTGCGCGAGGGGGTAAATACAAACAGCCGGCTCTTGTTACGCGTGATTTAAATGCTAGTTATCAACGCTTCACACTTCAAAAATTGTATGTTGCACTAAATTAAATCTATGGGTAGGTACTAATTTTAATCGAACTATAAATATGTACTGTTTAAAATTAAATTGAAATGTACACAAACTATTCGTTTTTTTATAAAAACTCATTAGTAATCACTTTTAAACTAAATGCCTTATTTAATAATCACAAGTTACACATGTTATACAGTTGTGATGCTTTAAATATGCAACATAAATCAAACACATACTAACACACAAATTCTTAGCAAGCACAGTATGGCTGTAGGATGTAAAATTATTATAGTAAGTGTTTATTACTATATATCATGTAAATATTATGATTATAAACATTACATGAATGAGTAGACCCTTTGTGGCGATCGTTTAGTTCACAGAACTGTAAAATATGTTTTATTGTCACGACAGAAAGTCCTTTATTCCTCACACATGTTGTTTCTATTAGGGTCATATTTTGTTAAAAAAAAGGGCGCCCGGACATCATTTTATTGATTATATTTAATGCGATGTTAAATGAATTTACTGTCTGCCTCGAAAACAACTGTTGCCTAAAAAATAAAACCATATTGTCACCGAAATTGATGACCGCGACACACATACACGTTTCGTTCTATCATCGTAAACGTAAAACGGAATTTATTTATAAGAATCCGTATAATTTATGAGCGACGGAAGGCGATTCCCAGAATATTTCATTGAGATAAGCAGTGGAAACGACACAAAAGCTTTATTAATACCGAACATAATTCAAAAATGTGTAGCGCATTTGCGAGTATAATAAGCGGTTTTGAAATTCAAATGTTTGAAACGCCCAATAAATTTCGTAGGGAAAAGAATCTCGGAATTATGAATATTATTTCCGGTGCGCCCTTTCGCGTGTTTGCGGTTTACACAGCACGTGTGTTGCTGAATTTTTAGATATTAACAGATGTGCAATTGCGTAGATTTTTCCCCAGACAATCGCGTTAATGGGCACGAGCATGCCGCGTGTGCCCCCGTACACCAATTAATCCAATCGTTCCGGTATAATAGCGACCTCTCGTGTCACTTAAACGCAAAAAGCGCATTCTGCAAATTGGTCGCATTTCCTTATTTGGCGGGCTAAATATTTATAATGGTAAAGCGCACGATGCCGCTACGGTTAAACTCGAGAACGTAACGGGGGAAAAGATTAATGCCGGCTTTTAATATTTAATCGAACGTAATAATTCATACGCGTATAAATACATTAATTAATCGAGATAAGAGAATAAGTTAATTTCACTGGCGCGGTAATTTGATATTCGTCTCGATGCATATTTATAAAAAATTTCCCTTGGCGTTTAATTTTATTAAAACGACTTCTAAATACCCCAAATAAATTGCTTTAAGGATGCGACAGGCATAATAAACCATGATAAAAACACTAATTATACTCTACTTGCTTTTAAAAATCTTAAAAATATATATCTATATGTGAATGGAGGCGAGCGGTTTAATCTATATGTCGTTCCAATATCAGGTTTATGCTGTTGAAACGAAAAAAATATATATAGAAACAAATCGAACACCATAGGCATATAATGATAGAAACAGGTTTTTATTAATAATAATAAATTTTAATTGAGCTATAAATCAATCATCACATCCTTTTAGATTTTGTTATAAATAAAAACTATATACGTTTGTTATTTAAAATAAAAAATGCATTTGTTAATTATGCGCGTCCAATCAACATTTAAAATTCCAAACTACTCGAATTCTAGTATACTCCATTGAAGTCAATTTATTTTGCAGATTTCGAAACGTTTATTCAAACCAAATAAAATTTATATTCGTTTAATTACGGCTGCGTTTAAATAAATGTTGATATTTAAACAGCGCTCGCCTAGCATTATAATTCGTGAAAATTGCGTGTTGTGCTATAAAACTTTTTTTTTATAGCACGAGTGTTATGATTTTCATAACCGGTACGCACATGCTAATAATTATAAATTTTTAATATTTAATATTCATATAGAATATCAATTTCATTATTCATAATGCGTCTCGAGACATAAATAGAATAATTATGATGTGACATAGGAATGAGTTTACACATGTATGTATGAAATATTAATGCATTTCCTGCATACACCTGTCAACAGTTACAACTACTTATGATAATAGTTTTTAAATGCGTATATATTTTCGTGTAATGTAATGTGTATGTAAAAATATTCAATTAGTACTTACCACAATAATTAAATGCCATTAGAGAGGGTATAAAATTTCTTATAACATTCATATTAATATTATCTACCTGACTTATTCATTTTTTATTGCTGCGAAGCACAACTGTAAATATTCTCGCTTTCGATTTTGACACTTTTTATTATCGTAATAATTTCACACGCCAATAAACGTAATATTCATTTCTGTAATAAAAGGCTTCAAATGTAAATAAAACATGAATACTAAAACGCGTGTACTGTTATAAAGTCAATCGCCTTTATAACACTACAATTTCTAAAAATCTAAAGTAAAATGAATATTAAATGCCGATATTTTTATTACACATATTGTACGATAGTTATTATGATTATTAATATCCTATGCCTACTCTATGTAGGTAATAACAATAGGGATTGTGTAGTTTTTTTTTAGTCAATAATGACATTTATTAAATTAATAAATTAGGTAGATAGAAGAAAACGCAGCTGGGTTTATTAATTTAATAAATGCATAAAAAATAGTTAAAAATTTAGCACATGTCAATAATAGCAGTAAAATTAGACACAAATGAAATAGTGTAAAACAATATACTAAACTTACTAGCAATCTACAGATTTCGATTTTGATAAATCTGATCTGCTACAGCACATTTTCCTAAATGTATGCCGTGTATATATCTATGTATATTAAATAATTTAAAAACTTGTATAGGTACTTTGCCTATTTAATTTAGTTTGTCATTTGGTTATTTTATCATATTGATTATTTTTGTTAGTATAGGTTGGTAACATCACCCCCTAACATAACAATACAAAATCATCAGTATAATAAAAATAGTTAAAAACACACGATAATAAAATATTCGTGAAATAATAACTCGGACTTTGACCAGATCAGTAGGTTGAGGTGTCGCTAGCCATACTGATCATTGGGGATTGATTTTCGCGAAATTTCGCGAATCTCCTTTCAAAGTTTATCAGAGGTTTTCTGTGAAGTTAAGGTAAATACCAAGGGATTACACTTCTCTGAGCTTCTCCCTTTAGCAGCAGAAAATCCCTCGGGGTGATAGCTATAAAGATAGAAGTTTATTAACTCCGACTGCATTAAAAAAACGTACGCAACACGTAGAAATTATGATATCTAAAATATCAAGACATGAAGAAAACACTACTCAACAGACATTTTAATTAATTTAAAATAAAAAAATTTCTTACTATTTTTGGGTGCAGAATTCTAAATAGCCATCAGATATGGTCTATAACAGGGATAGCCAACATATGTGTATATAAGATTTACTTTTTATCTTAAAAATGTGCCGCGATCGACTTCTTGTGATAGAGTTGGTCTAAGCAGGGACGGGGAGGTGTGAAATACATAGTATATTTGTACACAGTTTTTCAGTAAGAGCTCTCGCGAGCTATGGGTAGATAAACCAAATATATGTTTAAACACACGTATCTACCTTAAGTAGTTACGTGTGTTTGAACATATATTTTGCTTGTCTACCTTAAGTATTTTATGTAGTTAAGACATTGCCAGTGATCGACCAAAATTGCCTTCACGATCGACTTGTTGGTCACTCCTGGTCTATAAGATCTAGTATTTGAGATAGGCTATATTGGTCAATTAATAACAAATAGAAAAAAAAGTTGAATTAAATTTTAAGTTAAATCTTCCTGCACTCTTCATCAAAATAGCTCACCCTTCGGTTACAATTCTTCTTCCTACCAGCGCTGTCCTCATCATACCCTCCAACTGCTGGACCGAGTGCACCTCCTCCTACTTCACGAACTTCAGGTTTTCCTCATAGTCCACCATTTCCGACTCGATCCACTCAAAACACTGCTGCCCCTTCATCTCTTCCAACCCACTCTTTCTTCCTCTAGCCATCACTTCCTTCGAACCAACCTTCTCATTCCAACTTCAAATTAATTAAGATAAATGTTATATAAAATTATAGCTCACCATTTTCGGTTCGTTCCACCCGAAACCCTGCTGCCCCTTCATCTCTTTCATCCCACTATTTCTTCCTCTCGTCATCACTTCCTTCGAACCAACCTTCTCATTCCAACTTCAAATATTAATTAAGGTACATATTATATACAATTATAGCTCACCATTTCCCGCTCGTTTCATCCGAAACCCTGCTGCCCCTTCATATCTTTCATCCCACTCTTTCTTCCTCTCGTCATCACTTCCTTCGAACCAACCTTCTTATTCCAACTTCAAATATTATTTAAGGTACATGTTCTATACAATTATAGCTCACCATTTCCCGTTCGTTTCACCCGAAACCCTGCTGCTCCTTCATCACTTTCATCCCACTCTTTCTTCCTCTCGCCATCACTTCCTTCGAACCAACCTTCTCATTCCAGCTTCAAATTAATTAAGATACATGTTATATACAATCAGGAACGATTTTTTTTAATACTTGTTTTAATAGGAAATGTTCTAATAACTCACTCTAAAAATCGAACTTTTTGATTTGTTACTAAATATTTTGATCGTCATAAACAGTCCACACCTCCCTACCAGACAAAATCGATTCGAAAGAAATGTATAAAGATACATACATATTTTGGAATATAGGATTCTGTTGTATTGTTATAGCATTGCTAGATAAAGGTCAAATTATCGAAATTATTAGTATCAAAAATAAAATAAGCTGAACGATTTTAAATGTATATTTTTATTCGACTGAGAAGAATCAAACCTTAGATTCAGGGAAGTGGTTGTGACGAAAACAGAGCAAAGTTCGCGAGTTGTGTAGTGTAGGAGCATAATTAAGAAGAATTAGACATAAACTAGAAGCATCACTGGATGAACCCAAGCACCACCATGTTTTAGCATTTAAGATTAAAGTAAAATTAATGGTTGGTCTGTTAGACCAGTTTTAATAGCAATTTTATTAAAGAAATTTTAATAGAATTTCAACAAATTCAAATTTTAAAAAAATGTATAAGCAATATACTCTTATTACAGTCTGGAATAGATTTAAGCAAGACATGAAATTATAAAATTATAAAACATCTTACAAATAAGCAGAATGAGTTTAAAACAGTAAAAAAAATCTAGTTTCGTCCACTATGGTCAGTAGTCTTTACTCTTGTTATTTTTATGAAGCTATGTGCAGGTCTCGCCGTTGTAATTGAATAAATTATCGTGAATTCTACGAATTTAAGAAATCGATTATAAATATTGCTTTATAGGTGGATAGAGAAAGTTGAGCCGTGCCGAAGAATTTATACGTTTTATTAAAACCAGCTACCGTTCAAAGAAATAATTAACGACGCATCACGTCGAAAATATAAATTAATACGTCAACGCGCGTCCTTATTAACAAGGATTGCTCGCCAACGACCACCATTTAGAGCCTCGAAAATATTATTTGTACCTGCTGCAACTGGTATCTAACACGATTATAACGTAATTTGCATTTAATGTCAATTAAAATAGAAAATTATTAGAGTGCCGGTAAGTTATTAGACGACCTAATAATTAATTCCGGATATTTTTGTTTGTACTTTATTTTATTATATATTCTCGTATGCAAATAACTTTTCATCGCGTTTATAATTTATGGTCATATTCCGCAAAATAAACGAGCAAATAAATTCACGTCACTTTCAATAAGGCTGATTTATTTCATTTACATATTGTAGAGTTTAATGAGTAATACATGTTCTGGGATTTTTTTTTTATAAATTAAAATGCAAAACATAAGAATTGTATATGGTAATTTACTTTACGTATATATTTTTCTTTAGAAGATACAATTATATAAATGTATGTGTATATATAAACAAAAGTAACTGTTTATACCAGGGGTTCTCAAACTTTAGAAACTTTGTATCACTTAAATAAACTGCTAAAAAATCTGTACCCTCATTATATTTTAATTCGGACTTAATACAAGTCAAATAATTTGAGTATGTTCAATGAAAAAAAAAAACTTATGACGAATCAATAATAATTTGTAACAGATAATACATAATCTATTAGGTTAGAAGTATTAACTTTTATTATTAACAAGCACTAATATCTAATACTCCTACTAATGTGATGATTCGGATTGTTTTGTTCAAATAATCGTTGATAAATCGGGATTTACCTTCGTTAACTTAAGTAATATTCACGTAAGTAGGGCTAATTTAC
This sequence comes from Lordithon lunulatus, assembly GCA_963942505.1. NCBI lineage: Eukaryota > Metazoa > Arthropoda > Insecta > Coleoptera > Staphylinidae > Lordithon > Lordithon lunulatus. The sequence goes on along the minus strand of OZ012667.1, from coordinate 48,747,286 downwards.
ATTTTTGAAAAATTAAGCTCCACATACAAAATGTCTACTACAACAATATAATGTACCACCAACCACCAGTGATGCATGTACCACAGCTTGAGAACCTATGGTTTATACCATCTCTAATACTATATAATAAATATAAAACTTTAAACCAGTACTACCCTAACTTAGTTGACTCTCGACTTTTTATTGAATCTAAATTGGCGAGAGTCAACTAAGTTAGGGTATCACTGGTTTAAAGGATATATATATATATATATATATATATATATATATATATATATATATATATATAGTTAGGTTAGGGTATCACTGGTTGAAAGGATACATAAAACGAATTTTACATCACACTTTAAGTAAATTACAAAGTAAACTAACCAATTTTTGATTAATGGTTTGTTTAAACGTGTATCCTCCCATATGGGCGTAACTGTAAAACTAATCTTTATTAGATTGTAATGGGCTCACCAGCGGTTAATAAATCATAAACCGGCTACTGTACAAACCCAGCATATTTATACACACATACATATTTCTGTCATCAACCTTGTATATATAACAAAGATATAAAAGTGCAGAACAAGTCTGCGCTCCTACGCAAATCCCCGGATTAAAATGTTTAAAGTTATGTTTTGATTTGCCCATAAACAAATAGTCTATCGCGCACGTTTCTACTCGCATAAAAGTGAATTTTTGTTTCGCAAACGATATAAAATTAAAATTTCCGTTTGTTATTTCCGAACATAATTGAGTTTGCTGATGCCCGCGCGCGATTGTATACACAATACCACCAAAAATATTCGAACATCATTATAATGCAACGACGCATTCCAATTATGAATACAAAACCCGAAAATATAAATCTTTACTTTGGGTAGCATTAATTAGAAGTCGAAGATTTATATGGCCTCAAAAATAACCCACACACAACTGATAAAATCGCACTACTGTAGTAATAAAATGCAAGCATATTTAGAACGGTCAGATCGACTCGCTTGATAGCATACTTTTAATGGATGAGTTCAGTGTGCACTTGCACTATCATTTGATACGGTATGCTCGCCCTCTGCCCTGCGAAATTTTCGATTTTCACGCGTGAAAAGCGCCTCTGGGAATGGGTAATTGCGGGGCGGAGGGTTGGAATTGCGTGGACGTGCTCGTGGTGATTAATTTATCAGCGTTCTTCGGTTAAGTAATTTATTTTTGATACTTTATAAATAGTTTATAAATTTAGTATCTGCTTTTAGTATATAAATAAATAGATTTGTATACTATAGTAAGAAAATGTATCAATAATTTACTATATCATATAATGTCTCACAAAAAAAAGGTATTTAGATAAAAATAAGAGATAAGTGGTAGAGATTAAATGTCTTTAAACTATTTTAAGGGTGCAATCGCCTCTATTTTTTTAATTGTGCTAATTACTTTTAAAGCGTATATTAGAATCACTAAATTTGAGTATGATTCCCGACTATTCAAACACACACATATACAAATAAAGCTACATTAAATTCGCTTTTAAGTGGTAGAGATTAGATGTCTTTAAACTATTTTAAGGGTGGAATCACCTCTATTTTTTTAATTGTGCTACTTACTTTTAAAGCGTATATTAGAATCACTAAATTTGAGTATGATTCCCGACTATTCAAACACATACATATACAAATAAAGCAACATTAAATTCGCTTTCGTTTATTGTTCGGGAGCTGTTCTGGACTGTTCTGATCCTGCTAAGACCAGCCCAAAACAGCTCCCAAACGATAAAAGACAGCTGCTGTAAATATGGGTAGTAGCAAAGTTGGCTTTAAAATATCTTACAAACCATTCATTATCCTTTCACATTCGCAATTTAATAAGATTTTAAAGTTTAAACACGAATCGATAACAAATTTAAAAAGATACATACTGTTTAGTTATGTTTTACGTTTTGTATGTTTTCTTATAAAACCACGAATCGCATGTAGCAGTCTCTAACGTGCATGCGACTCTTTACATTGCACTGCTTGCGCTAATTACTAAAACATGATCTACACCTCGAGATTACCACTGAAAAAAAGCGCTCACTCCGCCTTATTTGCTTTCCCACACACAAACACGGGCTTGTCTTTGTTAGACCATATCAACCCCCCAAAATGATTAATGCCAAGCTTTTATTGTCCAAGATGTGTACGCTTTCGTGTCTGCGCGATATGAATAATCAAGCCCGTAATATAGTGGGCGTGACCCACTCCTAATCCTCCTTTATTTTAATTTCAGTAATCAATTAACGTTTATATGACTAGTGTCCGTGTTTAACGGTGCGAAATAACGAGCTGTATCACACGCAGTTTGCGCGCACGTCAAGATTATAGTAATTTTCAGTGCGCTCCGCTATATATTTTATAGAATTTTATTTCGCCTTCTGACAGCCCATGTATCAACACCGGGCCCCGGACAACGAACCGCGCAGATAGTAATTTGTTGTAGTTTAGCTGATTAATTATTTATTTAGATTATGTAAGTGTGAAATAAAAAAAGGAGGTGCGCGCGAGTAGAACGCGACACGCTTCGCTGGTGATCACCTTATAAACAAAGAATTTTAATGCTTCTGTAAACACGCTAATTTTTTTGGGGGAGTAATTAAGATAAATTGTTATGTAAAGTCGTCTATTTAATTATTATATAAATGAATAATTTCGATGGATATGACACTGTTAGTGTCTAATTTTCAATAACGAAACAAGTCAACTGTTTTTAGCTACTTACACATATTAATCGACGATTAAGGTGTTAATAGCTAGTTAAAAAGACTATGCCAATGTGTTTTTAACCACACAAAGCATAAACATTTGTAAATATGGACAAAGTAGTGTATAACTTGTTTTATATTTTTTTTGTATATTTATTTAAATTTGTAGCATTTCGTTACGTTTTTCTATATATACAGATAATATCATGTTGTAGTGAGTAGTAATAATTTTATACAGTATAAAACTGGTTAAAAATAATGCCCAGCAACTGTTTAATTAATAACATTTGCTTATGCAGACATATAAAAAGAAACGATTATAGTTTGTGTATATAAAACGATATAAAATCAATGATAACATATATGATATTACAAGTATATAAAATCAGTATCATTGAAGACATAAAAAGTACAGCGTGGCAGCCATACGAACGACTTTATGTCCAATTAATATATTTTAAAACCATCTCCTGCTTTAATCTCAATGTTTATACTACACGTCATGTATATTCCACCTTATTGATTTTAATCTTGCATTTCGCATTTGTGTAAGGTTCACCAATATAACATTCATATTCTTTAAACACGAGTAATTATGGCACTGGCATTTCTCGGTCTATTGTCGGGGAAGACGCATGCACATTATTAGAAAGTGCATCTCGAAAAGTTCAGTTTCGCTGTCGATCGGTGGAAATTTATAATGGAAATTCGCGATTTCCGCGAACACCGCTGAAGAGTAATGCCTGAGAGGCGGTTTCGTAATTGCTCTTGAAATGTTTCGATAACATCGTGGCGTCTTTGAGAGAGTCTGAGAACTGTTAATTAACATCTATTAAAATTTATCGAATGCTGTGATGATATAAAACGTACGTTTTTCGCGCATAATTGCGTTCATAAATTTGTAACATATTCATTAGGCGTGATACTAATATTGATCAAGTTTATTAAAATGGTATTTCTAGATTAATTGTATATTATTAATAGTACTAGATTTTCTAATTTAATACTATTTAATTTAATTGATATAATCAAAAATTATAATTTATATTTAATTTTAAATGGTAGTTGCTGTTACTAATACAGGTCATATAACATTAGATCAATATAAATTTAATGGTAGTCGCGTCTACTACGTGAGACATACATTTTCAATGAAGGAGAAGATTCCCTTCTTTGGATATACCTTTGATGGTGCTACTACTAAAATCGTTCTATTACATTAAATGACAATAAAATGTAAAAATTATGTAACATTCGCAGCGCCCCTCTGAGGAATTAGCAACTTAGAGTTAGATCCATTTTTATATGTAGTACTATCCTTTAAATGCGTTGTTTTATGGAAAATTAATTTACATACTTAATATTCACCGCCTAATTTATCAAAATTTCCAAATAAATTATTTGCTTATTAGCATCCTACATCGCTTCGATAACATTTTAAAAATTAAACAGATTGTAATAACTCTCGCCTTACCTATCTCTGCATCCAATAATAAATGTTGGTTTTAAATTATAATTAAGATAAGTGCTTTTATATAGCGCCTATAAAATTATATGTCTGGAGTTGTTGTATGTATAGCAAAAGATTTTCAATTCTGCAGTTGTCTTGGTTCTGCCGCTTTTTTAACGTTCATTGCTACATTAAAAAGTCGTTTATGCAAAGCCCGGCCATCCGGAACAATCTCATAACCGGACATTTCAATTACTTTAGAAATGCATTAAAGGGTACAAAGCTTGATGGATTCGTTATACTTATTTTTAGCGGATGCAGAAGAAACCTGTAAATTGCATAATTTTTCTTCGATTTCGTAACAAGCGAAGACGTTGACGCAATTTTATTAATAATTAAAAAAAAACAGATTACTTTTTAACTTTTTGAATTAAACTATTATACGATGCTATTATAAAAGGGGTGGCCAACTTTTGTGTACATAAGTTCTACTTTTTATCTTAAAAATGTGTCGCTTTCGTCATTGATTGTCATAGTCGTATTCTGTTTTAGTAAAAGTTGCACTCTCGCGAGCTATGGGTAGATAAATAATATATATATATATATATATATATATATATATATATATATATATATATATTTAAAGCGGTTTTCGTTTATCCCTTTGGGCTGGTACTGTATCTTAGGCGCTTTCGTTTAGCATGGTATGGCATTGCTAGTCGCATCTAGGGCGTGCAGTATCGCGGTGGTGCGCCGCCGGTAGAATTATGCACTACGGAAGCGGCAAATAGAACAAGAAATAATAAGCCCGTACCAGCCTAGAGTGATAAACAAAAGGCACTCTTGTTCTATTTGCGCTTTCAATGCGCACAATCCTACATCGACCGCAAGACCTGAGCGATACTGCACGCCACGGGGGCGACTAGTAATGCTAAATCATGCTAAACGAAAGCGCCTCAAATACACGTAGTAACCTTAAGTAGTTACGACATCGCGAGTGATCGATCAAAATTGTTTTCGCGATCGACGCGATCGAATTGTTGGCCATCCCTGCTATATAAGAACCAAAGAAAGCAATTTTCGTTTATTACTGCGTGCTGTTCCGGGCTTCTTGTTTCTTGTTCTATTTGTCGTGCAAGCCGCTCCCGATGCGCACAATTTCTTCCTTCTACCAAAAAAATTGGAGCGATACAGCACGCCACGGGGCGACTAGCAATGTTAAACGAAAGTACCTATAACACCCGCTATCCGATGAAACTTAATACTCATTAGTAATAGGAATATTGTCGCTTAAACTATCTAGAAGTTTTTCCACCAACAATTTTGAAGGCCGATAATAGACACGAAAAATGTGTGTCTATTATTGGAGAATTAATGGTCTCTAATCATAGTTAGTACACCCGAAAAATGTGTATTTGCGGTCGATCTTGAACATTTTTGGTGGAGTATTTCCGCTAAAACTACTGTTTGCACAATTATAATGCTTTTTATGCAGTAAAAATTTATTATAATCTTGTATTATTATTATATATTTATTTTAATTTCAATATATAAATTTCTTATAATCATAATTAACTAGTGATAAAAAAACCAAGATTTATAATGTATTATCACAAAGTAGACTGTGAAAGAATCCAATATTCTTAGTATCATGTTAAAACGTTCAGACATAAACTAAGTGTTTCACTGTGATAAAATTAGTTCAATCTGAATTTTAAACCAATGCATGTGCAATGGAAATAATTGCACAGCGCTTATAACGAGAGCGGAATGGGTATTGCAGACGTCGGAATTTGTATGTTAATTAGACATCAGGTGTTGAAATGCTAGTTAGAAGCCGGTAATTTACAAACACCTACACTACGACTACTTGCTGATGTTTTTCATTGATGCAGGACAAAATAAAATATCTATGTATCACTCTTGTACGTAATTAATACGAGAACGTATTTCATGAGAAAATATTGAATTAAATCTACTATGTAATCAATAATTAACTACTTTATTTTACTTATGGACGCCTACACTTCACGGTAGAAGGCATATGATTAAATAAATAAATAAATATGTTTAGTGATGGACACAATCAAATAAAAAAACTTAATCGATAGTTTTTTTTATTCGATTGTAATATTGTATTAGAAATAATCGAACATCAAAATAGAAACACGTTTTACGTTTTTACAACATTATTTTAGGGCCATCAGTCGTTATGCTTTTCCGTCGTTAAAGAAAAGAAAATCTCAGAGGCGTTTAATTACCCGGTATTTACGTTAACTTCACAGGAAATTGTGAAAGGTCCAATAAAAATACTATGGAATAAGTTTTTTTATTCGATTGTAAAATAATATTCGAAATAATCGAATATCAAAAGAAAAACTCATTTTACATTTTTATACAATTATTTGATGGCCGTCAGGCTTTTCCGCCGGTACAGATAGAAAAGCTCAGAGATCTTTAATTATCCGGTATTTACCTTAATTTCAAAGGAAACCTCTAAAAAACTGTGAAAGGTGATTCGCAAAAAATTGCACGCAATGGGGTTTGCTCCCCATTACTCAGCACGATAACAGGCCTCTTACTACTAGGCTACTGAGCTGGAGATCAAATATCATTTAGATATTATTTTAGTTTAAAAAACTGAGCAATAGTCGAAACTAAAAATAAATAAAAACTTGTACTTTTATAGGGCTAGCCGGAGGGCTTTTCCCAGTAAATGGATAAGGTCAGAGGAGTTTAATCAGTGAAATCCCTGAAAAATTGTGAATGGTTATTCGCGAAAATCAAACCCAATTTTGTACTGTCGCTCCCCAATGCTCAGCATTGAGCTGGGTGAAAAATTGTGAATGGTTATTCCCGAAAATCAAACCCAATTTTGAACTGTCGCTTCCCAATGCTCAGCACTGAGCTGGGTTAGTAGAAAATATATTTTAAATTAATCTATAAAATATAAAAATTAACCCAACTCAGGCAACACCACCGATACTACTATTTATATAGATGGTGTTGGATCAGGCTGTCTCGTACTTAGCATTGGGGAGCTCTGGTTCAAACCCAAACGAATCACTTTCACATAGTTTTTCAGACATTTTCTATGAAGTTAAGGTGATTAAACTCCTGTGAGCTTCTCCCTTTACGGTCGAAAAGGCCTTTCGGCCTATAAAGATAGAAGTGTTTTAATAATATCAAGTTTACCATCGATTTGTGTGGTCCCCAGCAATTCGATCTAATGAATTGTTAAGGGTTACTAATAACAAAAAGGTAATAAATCAATAATTCTCGCGTTATACATTCTTTAAAATGGTTAATCACATAGTACATTCAATTAAATATTTTATTATTTATTTGTTAATTCATTTTTAAACGTAGAAAATGAACAAATTTAATTTAGGGTTTAATACTAATACTATAAGGCCGCCTTTGCACTTATCGCAAAAGAAAACAATCAACGAGCAAAACATTTTGTTAAACCACAAAGTAAAAATGTTAAAAATAAGCTTTTTTTTGTAGTTTAGATTATTATATTTATTTAATAGTTTGTTATGCGCTAGGTATCATATTTACCTATATCTTACAGCTTCAAGCTAGAAACTTGAATTTTACTGAAACAATTAGTTAGTATCATCGTATTAGTAGTATTTATAATACTTCAATCAACGGTATCATTGTTTTTAAGTTTACAACTCCATATCCTTGAAAATCATTAGAATATCTGATTAACTTGTTCAAAATCTAATTAGTTGGACTTTTGTTTACTAGTATCATATACATTTGTTATAGCTTCAAGCTGGTAAATTAAATATAACCGAAGAAATATGTTGGACTATTTCTACTAGTAATTTCTTATAGCTTCAAACCGCGAACTTACATTTTTCTGAAGACATTGGTGGGAAACATCAGTTTTTAAGTGTTCAGCTAACTATCCTTGAAAATGATTAAATATCTGATTAGCCTCTTCAAAAATTAATTAGAGGACTTACATTATACTGAAGACATTACTGGGCAACATTAGTTTTCAAGTTTTCACCTCCATATCTTTGAAAATCATTAAGATATCTGATTAGCCCTTCAAAAATTAATTAGTTGGACTTTTGTTCACTAGTATCATATAAATTTATCATAGCTTGAAGCTGTTCATTTCAACTTTACTGAAGAAATTAGTTGGTAACATTAGTTTTCAAGGTTTCCCCCCATATCTTTGAAAATCATTACGATATTTGATTAGCCTATTCAAAAATGAATTAGTTGGACTTTTTTACTAATATCATATTAATTTCTTATAGACCTGTACTTTGTCAGCAGCCTTTCGAAATAGTGAAACATTGTCTTGTGTTTTTCAGCCATGATGTCGGTCTTGTCCGCGCCTGACTTCTATTCTTATCCTGAATCATAATTTGGAGAAGCTGGTATTTATCACTTCAATGACGTATCCAAGATATTCTAGTTTTTTTTCTTATTCATAATTTCCAATTTTTTTGGAGCCGCCGGAGCACTTCCTCGTGCCTTGGTGTTGCCGTCCACGGTATCTTAGTATCCTTCTGTACATCCATATTTCAAATGCATGCTTGAATTTTGTTGCGTATGGTTTCCGTTAATGTCCATGCATCAACTTCGTATATCAGAACGCTAAAGGCATAGCACCTAAGGATACAAATTCAGAGTGAAATACTCAGGTCCCGTCCTAATCAGACCTTTCCCATGCGCCTCTAGCTTGCTCAATGCTGCATGTTGTTGCAATTGTTCGTGTAGCCAAGATATTTATATGAAACGACTTTTTCCACTTCTTCTATTCCGAATATTAGTATGTTCTGCCGTTTTTGTCTATTTCTTTCATCCTTACCCAGTTTAGTGGGCGAGTGCTTAGAAGCATCGTACGTCTCGTACTGAGCATTGGGGAGCCTGAATTCGAACCATACCGAGGCGAATTTTCACGAATCACCTTTCACAGTATTTCAGAAGGTTTCTATGAAGTTAAGGTAAATACCGGGTGATTCAACTCCTCTGAGCTTATTCCTTGACCGGCGGAAAAGCCTCACGGCTAATAGCCCTATGAATATAGACGTTTTATTTCTTTCGTCCTTGCTTACGATCATCCATTTGGTTTTCTACGTTCTGTTTTAGCCCTGCGATGTCGCTTTCGTGCACGATAGTATCCAATAACTCCTGTAGATCTTCTAAATCTAATGGAGACCTGGATCATCAGCGCATCTAAGGTTATTGACTGCGGCTGCGTTAACTAAGATACCTAGATCTTGCTTTCCTTCTAGCGCTTTTGCGAATATCCTCTCCGTATACAATTGAATATTAATTGGCACAGTCCCTTTAGTTTGTTTATCTTCGCAATTAGTTCGCCACAGATTGATGCGCACAGTTGCATTCTGCTACGAATGAAGATTAAAAAGGGCGAATGCGTGGCTTATGATTCTGTGGTCGATACACGTTTTAGAATTTCGGATAAAGAAGGACATCAACCAGACTGTTGGTATGGTGCATTTCTATAAATGCTATTAAAAACTATTACTAGCAATAAGGAGTCTTCTTCTTCTTCTTCCAGTATTTTTAAGACCTCGGCATATTCGGGTTCTCGGCCGGCGACCTTCCCGCCTGTTTTGATGGCACATTGCACTTGTAAGCTAGTGATGGCTAATCCGTCCTCCGCCTCAAAGTTAGGCATTGAGTTCCGCTCGTCCTGGAAGGGTTGTTCGGTGTGATTTTTCATCCTTTGATTTTGTTCTGCGTACCTTCTAATAATTGACCGTATTTACTAAAATGTGTGTTGTTTTTTCTTGGGTTATGTATACGCCTGGCTTGTTTCATTTTTATGTGTATGTTGATGATATTCTTCTATTACTTTGCACTCTTTGGCGAAATACCCCTCTTTGGCTTGTCTAATATTAGTTCGAAGGCAGATATGGTGCTTATCTTGTCTTTGTTCTTGCAAGTTCTTCTATTGTCCATTACTTGCAAAATTTCCTCCAGTTTTTCGGTTTTCCTTTGGTGTTACCTTTTAGTTTGTTCTCGGTTACTTGGCATATTTCCTCGTTTATTATATGCCATCTGTGTCTACTGTGATCGCATTATATATATATATATATATATATATATATATATATATATATATATATGTTTGCTAGATTTTCGTTTGGCTGTTTTTCGTAGCGAGCTGAGTAGCTGAGCATTATTGCTCTTCTGTATACAATATAAGTTTAATGGGTTATGATATGAGTAAGTAGGCACCGAAGTATGTTTTAAGTTTGCCAATAATCCTAAACCCAGTTGGAGTGAAATATTTATGCCCCTCATTTAAATTTTGCATTAAGAACTACAATAGTAAAAATGTAGATCATTAACATCGTTATTGCGAACCCTATTCGATAAATATTCGATTACCCGTAATTCCTGCACAAATAACATTCATTTTGTTGAATTGTTATTAACGGATTTACGAGCAAACACTAATTTTTATATTTTACATAATTATAATATCAATAATTTAACAATATTAACTATTTGCACAGATATTAATATAAAAATTAGTAAGCTCAAGGTTTAAACCCGCATAAACGACGTCTTTGGATTAATACTAACGCAAATTATACAAAGTTTCTTGAAAATCAAATATTTGCAGTGCATTCAAACGATCGTTAAAAAATGTTTAGTATTTCCCCCAAAAAATATTTATGAACTGTATTATTTTCATAACTTTTTGAAAAAAGGTAACGCGAACAGACAGATGTCCTAAAACTTTCTTTATAAACTACATATCCGAAATGATTTAGTAAGTACTTAACGAGCCTAAAAATATAACATTCGCTATTTCGTGTAAAAGGTATCCGTTTCTTCCGATGTGGGGATTGTGAAAGGGGGGTTGGTATTTATAGACGTTTCCGAATTCGAGTGCGTGGCGTAAACAGCGTAACGGAGAATGAACCGTTGACTCGTTAGGAACCCCCCGATTACCATATCAATTTCGTGCATGCCCCTAGGGGGCGGCGGGCGCGTGTTGCTAATTAATCAAGTACATTTTTTTCCATGGCTAGGAAAAGGATTCCCTCTCGGGCGTGGGTGCTGGTGAGCGAGCAGGTGAACCGCCGCTTCCGACGTATATTATAATGTACGATTATGAAATCCATAAATAAAGTCACGTGACAGGTGCCCGGGCGCGCACCGTATGATGTAATCGGGAAGACATATGAAGTTTTGTTGCACGACGCTAACCCATTACGCGGACTTGATCAGTTCACATGCGCTTTATTCTCTGATCGCAGACGTCACGAACTGTTCAAGAACTGGGAAAGCGCGATACGTTCCTTCCCTATAAATATAAACCATTAACAATCCCTATGTAATATTTAATAGATAAATGCCATTGCGAGGCGGAAAGAGCATTATAAAGATAAACAATATAGCTCGTCCATTTAACGAAAAAACGATTTCGATCACGGAATACGTAATAAATAGGGGTCTAATAAATTATAACAGACCATTCGATTAGGCGAGTTATGTAAATGTTTGCTTTTCACGTATATTTAATAACAGGTGTGATCCCGGAAGCCCCGAGCGGGGGTGGCTTAAAATATTCAAAAGAACAACTGACTGAGCAGCTGATCTTAAATAGACAGGTGAGACAATGCGAGTCGAGAGACTTGCTCTCTCCTATAAACAGGCGCACTTTAATCTTGAGAGCTCTCACGGTCTCTAGCGACACATAAATACTCTTGTCCTCGTGATTTTCAGACACTGCACAAAACTAAACCAAAAAAAAAATCGCGACACAACGAACAAATTGCAATTCCACTAGATCTCCCCTGCGCGATTCCAATTAACCATTTTTATGCGCAAACTGTGTTAATTCCATGCGTTAATCGTCGCAGCGCATCGCAATATTCCTTATTGTAACGAACGGCCATTCTATCTGTAGTTTTACTAATTAACCAAGACTCGTTTACTAAGTGCTGGACTAGATAAAGGCGACCCGTACTGAAGGAGACAGAAAAAATAACTTACCGAGAAACGCGCTAATCGTATTACCGAGTCTATGCTGCCGTATTTGTACAAAGATTAAAAGTTTGTAATTGTAAATTGTTCTAATTGAAGCTAGGCAATTCGAATAAAATCAATCGCTCTCGCCGCGAATAATCTAGCGAACTTTTTTATTGCCTTCAAGGCGACCCGACAGCATTACACATTCCGGTGTGTCGCAATTAATTAATAATTTTAATTAAAAATCGATGCCGCTCACATAAATAAGCGTATTAATTAAAATAATAACCGATTATAAATAAATACGCACGCAGACATTACATAATTTAAATTGAACTTAAACCGCAACAGTGTTTCGGTTTAATCAATACATTATAAATAACAAATAGCATTTCAGTTTTCACGGGGGTATGAAATATAAATGGGCGATTGTGGATGAATTCTGCTCGGATGGGTTTGGTTAATTTCATTTTATGGCCATAATATATGGAAACATATAGTTGAATTTGCGGCGCTGAATATATTTATGATAATTGGATTACATTTAGTCATTCGTACAGAAATATGGTAGCAATTTTTTGTTAAATGTAATTAACATGTGTAATGATGTAATGTCAGAAGACGTGGTGAAGCAAATTGACAACTTAATATTTCATTCAATTATTCAAGTTGGTTTTAAAATGACACTTGAAGAGTAGTACTTTTCTTGTCAAGCTCAGTATAATTGAGTGAAATGATCTAAAAAACCGCACCGCCAATAAATAATTAAAATTACATAAATAACTCAAAAACCCGTTCTGTAGACCACCACTCGGGCAATTTTTGCACCGGCACGTTGTTGAAATTATCCTTTGAATACACTTCCATGAATATTATCTATTATAAACATTTAAAAGGCAAAAAGTCATCTTTTGGTGGTGAATGAGGAACTGATTTTTTCGGTGCCACCCCGTGGTGTTTATTATGGTATGCGCTGTAAAATGTATTCAGGTTAGAATTTGCACCTGTTTATAGGTCCAGGACGTTTAGTTTATAGCACTTCGGTCCGACTCATTGTTGAAATATTATAGTGCGTAAATTTTCTACGACCTTTGGACGAGAAAAAACATTGAAATGCTTTTGTCCGTGCAACATTTTTTCCGCTTTAAAGGGTTGTAAATTTTATTACTTGTCATTTTCGGTGCAATCCTTTTATGTCCGCATTTTCGGTACTTCTTGGTAAACCTGCATATACATTTTCCCTTAATTGAGGTTGATGAATGATGCGGGGCGAGCCGGTATTATGATATCGTGAAAAATTATGGTCTTATTAGTGATTGGTCGGTCCCTATTGTACTCGACAGCTATATGAGCTATAAAACCACACCCAGCTCTTCGTTCGTATCTTATATATTTGATAAATTAAAATGTTCCGAACGACGTATAAATGTGTATACTCATCTTCGCGCCCACGTATACGTCTCCATAAAGATACACATCCAACATCGTTATATGCAGTTAATTAAGAATAATTAGACATTTTGCGCAGAACTCGTTACATTTTACAGAAGCTTTCCAAGGAAACATAAATCTAACAGCAATTTTATTAAATCAATCATCGCTGCACAAGACATATTTTTTATAATTAGCACCAATAAATGCTCGTAATGATCATTACTTATCTCATTTATCAGAAATTTATTGCCACTTTTTGTCGACACAGTTATCAATTTCGCATATTAATGTCAATAAAAAACTCGAACATATTAATAACCACATGCATATTTATATATTTATAATTATACACTTCTCATTTAAACATTATCTTTATTGCCCATAATTGTCAATATATAATTAATCAATAAATATATGATATTCTTTATTTACTACAATTATACAAATGTTTCCTCATCGATATATATATATATATATATATATATATATATATATATATATATATATATATATATATATATATATATATATATGGATATATATATATATATATATATATATATATATATATATTAATTAATAATAATAAATATGTTTTAAGAACATTGCCTGTGTTTATAAATTTGTAAACAACTTGCAAAGACTCTTAAGCTAATTAGTCCTGTATCCGACATACAAATTATTTAATTGTTTAATTGTAAGTACCAATTAAACAATTTGTAATTATGAAACAGGGTTTATTAGCTTTGGAATTATTACGAATTGTTTAAAAATGTATACACCCAAGCTATGTTTTTAAAAATTAATTGTTAATTAATATATACATGTCTGTGAAATAACACTTCTATGTTTATAGAGCTTTTCCGCCGATAAAGGGAGATGCTCAGAGGAGTATAATCACCCGGTATTTACCTTAACTTCACAGAAAATCTCTGATAAACATTGAAAGTTGATTCGCAAGAATTCGTCCTGATGGGATTTGAACTCACGCTCCCCAATGCTCAGTACTAACCACTTGATAAAAAACTATTTAAAATTTTTCAATCAATTTAATGTACTAGGTGGAATTCCCGTCGTTCAACGGATGATGAGAATTGTCCCCAACAAAGGATTTACGGCGAAGTTTCTATATTGCATCTTACAATTTTTGTGTAACTATTTTTACTGAAAAAAAAGTCAAAACATTACTGAAACATTGCTATTACTTAGAAACGCTTAATCCTTAAATATATAAAATGAATAAAAACACACTCGATGAGAATTTGAACCCGCGACCCTTTTGAACTGATAGCACAAAATAATTGAAGTATTAAGCATTACGAAGTAATAGCAATGTTTCAGTAAGGTTTTGCTTTTTTACAATTAAAATAATATTGCAAATTTTAACTTGCAATTTAGAAACTTCTCCGAAATATTTGTTAGAGACAGGTGGCTCGGCTTCAAAAAATACTCTTCGTTGTTATGTTATAGGGATAGGGATTTAATCAGTATCTCCTTTTATCTTTCAATATCCGGGTTTAGGTATTATATTATTCTATTTACTGATTTACTTCCAGATATGAAAAAAATATCCATTAATGTGAATGCTAAATTAATATTAATAAACAAACAATATTATACTGCAATTTGAATTTAACTATGCAATGAATAGATAATATTATGCAAAATACTAATTGATAATGTAAATAAATTAAAGCCCATTATGAAATAAAGGTTAATAATAATAATGTTGGTACTTAAAAATATATATATTTCATTTATGTCTGTACAATTTATTGACGATTATATTAAAAATCCTAGTTATTAATAGCCGTATAAATAAATGCTAATTGAAGACATAGATTACAAACATAGAAAACACTTTAGGTGACATGGCTGCGCAAATGTAGGAAAACAAATCACTTAGAATTATACCGTTTCATGACAAAACATATTAATTATGATAAATAGTCCATTCAAAACACTCTTCAAAGGAACTTGGATGATAATAATAGACTAGAAGAATTAGTTTTAGTCTGTAGGTTTCAGTAGTAAATAAGTTAAATTTGTAAGCCATTATTTATAGGATAAAATCGTATGTGTAATATATTGCCTAATAAGTTTGTGAAGAATATGTTACGGTCCTACAAAATTAGACAATTTTTGGTTGACTTTAATTAACATGTGGCGGCCGTAATGGTGTAATAAAAGAAGACACGTAGAAGAAAATTTGAGATCCACCGATAATGACGAAATAAAATATATTTTTGAATAAGTTGGTGAATAATTTGTTTTAATGTATTAAAAATAAAATTTGCAAATTTGCTATAATCCCTTATTCGCCTATACCTTTAAAAATAAAAATATATTACTGTTGTAATTTATATTATATTATATTTATATATTATTTTTTATACTATGAAATTTATATAGCAAAAACTTGATTTAAGATCATAAACGCTGTTATTTATTTAATAACAGCGTTTATTTTTTGCTATATAAATTTTATAGTATAAAAAATAACATATATAAATTATAATATAATATAAATTACTACAGTAATATATTTGTATTTTGAAAAGTACAGGCGAATAAGGGATTGTAGCAAATTTGAGCGAAAAATACATCTAACATGGAGTGCCAAAAGCCCGCCATTGTTTCTCAGTTTTATATATTGAGCACTACAATAATATACCTAAATAAATCAATAATAAAACAAACTCAAATTATATTTCTTTTAACACGTTTTTGCAATTTTCCACTTCTTTTTGGTTTATTACTTATCGCGATAAATAAAAAATGAGATTAATGCTAGAGAAAAGCGTCTATCGTCAATCTGTAGTGTAGTAGAAATACTCTACAGTTTCACATATAAACCATCTCTCTAGCATTTGTAATAGAGATGCTACATAGTTAAACCGGGAAATACATGATATTTCATAATTTTTAAATTTTCTTACCGTTACAGCGCGAAAACGGTCACTGCTAGAGAAAAGCGTCTAGCGTCAATCTGTAGAGTTAGATTTACCTAATAATATACCCAAATACATCAATAATTGAACTCAAATTATATTTCTTATAACACGTTTTTGCAATTTTCCACTCTTTATTTTGGTTTATTACTTATCGCGATAAATCAGGAAAAAAAGTAGATTAATGCTAGAGAAAGGCGTCTATGGTCAATCTGTAGGCCAGATATTCTCTACATTTTCACATATAAAACATCTCTTTAGCATTTGAACTAGAGACGCTACAGAGTTTAAACCGGGGAAAACATCATATTCACATTTTCTCACGGCTATAGCGTAAAAACAGCTAGAGAAATGCGTCTAAAGTCAATCTGAAGAGCTGGAAATATTCTACATTTACACATATAAAACATCACTCTAGCATTCGAAATAGAGACGCTGCAGAGTTTAAATGGAGAAACGGAAAAACGGCAACAGCTAGAGAAGGCGTCTAGCGTCAATCTGTAGGGCTGGAAATATTCTACATGTTCACATATAAAACATCTCTCTAGCATTTGAAATAGAGATGCTACAGATTTGAAAAAACATGAAATATCATTATATTCACATTTTCTACGCTATAGCGCGAAAACGGTAACAGCTCCAACTCACTTGTGTACAGATTGAACAGGAAAAGGCTTATTGTCTTACTCCTAGTATATGTATATGTGTATTAGCACATACTACTTCAGAAACTCGTCCCCAAGTTTTCTGAAGTCCCGTTAATTGTATTCCAATGACATATTATTGCTATTTATAGGAAATTAAAAATGTTCAATAATTTTAAATATTTTGTATATGTACACAAATGAAAATTTGCTTATATCGACAGTGAAGGGCCAATCTGCTTTTTGAACAAAATGTTCAAATTTAAAGGATTTAATAAACAAAACTAATAGGGCCAATCTGCGTCTCCCTCTCAAATCTCATTTCACAATAGTTAAAGGTTAACTATTAGTATTAAGTTCTTTCAATCCGTTTTGTCAAAAACGCCCTTATTGCGCTACACTAGTCGATATGTCAATAATTTTCAATAGTTTGCTCAAATTGATCACTTAGTATATATAAAGATCGTTTTAGACAAGACAATTTCTTAGCTCAAAAATTGTTCACGAAATGAATTCATATATTCTCCTCCCATACAATTTGTCCTTGACAAATAGAACGCGTTATATTTTTCCATTCGATCTACCATCCAATTCCATATTTCAAATAATTTGCTGTATGATACGAGACAATTTACATTGTCTCGCATCTTGACTAACTTTTGAGTCACGAAATTGTCTTGTCTAAAACGACCTTAACTTATACATTTTAACCGATTTGTATCGGTTAAAATGTATAAGTTATTTTTATAATTTTTACAACTCCATTAATTAATGAATAAAGCTGCAGTCGTCCTGAAAAAAATCACTACGTTAACCTTGCATAGCTATTAATTATTTACACTACTTTAAGTTACTAAAAAAAATCTAATCGTAACAAATAAGCAGATCAAAATATAAAGATTTATATATGTAGTCGTAAATTAAATAACATGCTGCAATCAAACTGACGTGAACATCGTATCTGGTTTTAATCTAATTATATCTGCTTCTGGCTTTTTAATTTCTCGAATAAATAAAATAACGAAATAAAATAACAGAATACATTAGGCGCACATAAAAAAGATGCTAAACGTAGAGAATCCGGAGTAGCTTGATTGGCCTCGGGTCAAGGCGAATCGGTAGGATGTTTGTTTCTGAAAGTTTGGCGATTTAAAAATAGACGGTGCTAGCGCCAAGGTATTTGTGTCGCATACAACTATTATGTCTGCGTAAACGCGTTGAGGTAGGTTACGAACTTTGGCCCTTCAGGACTCTCCCCGGCCCCTCGAAAGCTCAGCGCTGTCTCCGCGCATTATCCGGTCGCCCCTAAATATGAGGCATGTGCGGAAATTGCCCGTAAACATTTTATTTAGGTGTGTGTCTGTATGTGTGTGGGTATTTTGGTTTCGTCTGACACGCGAAACACATTTAATAAATTTATAAACCGCAATGGATTTTCCCGTATTTTTATAAAACAACTGTTTATAGACAATGAAGTCTCTTACAAAACTAGAAATATGCAATAGTTTCATTTATATAATATATTTTTTATTCAGGTACAATTAACATTGTCATTTTCCACCTAATCTCTATGCTAATATTATAAAAATCTTGTTCAACATTGTGCACAAAATGAAACAAATTCTTTAAAAAATTAAACCCGAAAGGGACTAATAACAATGAAATATTCTACTCTAAATATTTAAATATTTTAGTACAGAATTTGAATTTAAATTACATCTACTTCTCAATTATCAAGTTAAATTAATAAATCATTAGAGAGCGACTATCGATAGTTTTTATTTCATTTCTACTCAATTATTAAATTATTATTATTATTGTTATTGTTTAGACATCGCGAATGACCAAAATTGGCTTCGCGATCGACTTGTTGGCCACCCATATTATAGGGCTATCAGCCGCTTTTCCGCCGGTTATGGGAAAAGCTCAGAGCAGTTTAATCACCTGGTATTTACCTTAGCTTCACAGAAAACTTTTGAAAAACTGTGAAAGGTAATTCGCGATAATTCACCCCGGATAACTACTTCATAAAATCTTCACCGAGTTTTTTAAAATGTCGTTCATTGTATCCCATAACAACAAATACTACTAACCACCCGTTTCGGGATTCAAACCCGGCCTGCCCGTTCTCTAAGCGGGATGTTAACCACTAACACTAACATCGGTGTGTGCTTTATAATATTAATACATTTTCTAATTATAATTTATGGAAACCTAATATTCAATATTAATTACAAATGAGTAATTTAGTAGTATATAACTACACAAAATAAATTTCTTTTGTCATATAAGTTTTACATATACAGTACAACAGATTGTTATAGCTATGGTATTGTGAGAATATAAGATGTTCCAGCACAGAAGTTTTTTATCTTCTTTGTCGGCTAATAACCATCAGCGCAGCGTTATGGCATGGTAAGGTCATTGATTAGTACTGCCAGGTTAACCCTTTAACCAGGCCCTCAATAATATCCCGTATACTGTTTAGCATATAGATTGCGCGTCATCCACTGTGTCAAATTAGAATTGTTCGTAATATAATTCGCGGGTGTTTTTATAGCCGGACTGGTTATGCGAGCGAGCGCGAGACCCGTCAATCTCTCTTATATTTTATGGGACATTTAACGACTAGTAATTAACGCCAGCCTTGGGTCCCGTTCGCGCAAATGGATGGAACATAAAAGGGTCATAGTTATTATCCGGAACTAAATCTGAACTATTGTTCGTTGCGGGGGTGGCGAGCGAGCGCGCGTGCCCTTATATTATTACCT
This sequence comes from Lordithon lunulatus, assembly GCA_963942505.1. Classification (NCBI taxonomy): domain Eukaryota; kingdom Metazoa; phylum Arthropoda; class Insecta; order Coleoptera; family Staphylinidae; genus Lordithon; species Lordithon lunulatus. Next base: position 48,727,328 of record OZ012667.1, on the reverse strand, counting down.
TCGCGGCTGCCAAACTGACCACCGCTCACATTCGGTAGTGGTAGTATGCAGCTGTCGGCTGCTATTGTCGCCCACGCGTCTATTCAATCGGTTTTTCCTAATTTACTTCTCTTCACGTGCAGCCGCACACATATATTCCCTAAATATTTCACACATCTGTGTCTAATATTTCTCCCCGGAATTATAATTCCTGTTGAAATTGTTGGCGTTCCGTTCCTAATAAGTGCCCCCGTGACGCTTTTACAAACACGACAAAAATGAAAATAGCACACATAAACACGAAATTTATTTACTTATTACTATAACTCAAACTGTTAAACTAGTTTATTTTTGAAAAATATCTTTCATTCCTTAATGTTCAATTAATCTATTTTGTAAAAACCTCAACACCAGGGGTGCAATTTTTGAGCAATTGCTATGAACATACCCTCAGACTAATAAATAATAATCTTTATTTATTAGTCTGAAAACATACCGATCGAGACACGTACGCTATTATTACGAATACTGTCCATTTTTGACAATGCGCACCTGTGAACGGTGAGCGTTATCTTTAAAACAAATAAAAGCTCGACAGTATTTATGTTTTGACATAGTTAATTTTTAGTTTCTTTTCTGTGAATCGGTAATTCCTTAATTGAGATTAATCCATTTCGTAAAAATATTTACACCAGACTCTAATAAGTAATAAGTGGTCCAAGTGCTTTTACAAACAAAAGGAAAATGAATATTGCAGACATTAACACGAAATTTATTTAATTTTAAATTTAAATACAATATTTCTAATGAAACATTGTGAGAGTAGTTTTAAAAAAATATCTTTAATTCCTTAATGTGAAATTAAACTATATCGTAAAAAAAATTCAACACCAGTTAAGTCGCTCATATTTTATTTTTTGTAATGTTTCTAAAGGACACTTTATAGTAGACCTTTATTTGATATTAAACTAAATCGTTAAAAAAATGCCAATATTTAAATATGATACAACTAACCCCCTAGGAGGAAAGTTAAATATTGTATGAATTCATCCTCACTAGCTGAGCTACACTGGTGAGATCTAACATGATCGAAATCTAGATATGTAGAGGTGCGTGCACTTATATCTATATAAGTTTTATCCCAATATTTTATTCATTATAATGTTTGTAAAAGGCACTTTTACCAATAAGGGTCTACTGTAAAGTGCCCTATACAAGCATTACAAAAAATAAAATATAAGCGACATAACTGGTGTTGAAATTTGTTTACGATATAGTTTAATTTCACATTAAATAATTAAAGATATTTTTTTAATAAACTAGTCTCATAATGTATTATTAGACATATTGAATTAAATATAAAACTGAAAATAGCAGACATAATAAACACGAAATTATTTCTATGGTAATTAAATTTATTAATGTAGTAATTAAATTTATTTATATAGTGATTATAACAATTTAAACATTATTTGTTAGACTAGTTTATTTTCAAAAACAAAAATTTTTTAGTGTGAAATTAATCTATATCGTAAAAATCTCAACACCAGTTCAAAAAAGAGTAAAGAATCGAAACGGATTTTTATCGACAATAAAACCGCTGATTACAATCTGCACGCTGTTGTATGTTTTATGGTCCGTAATATAAGTGGATGCGATATTATGAATTGAAAAAGAGCGCGCGGGGTATATTAACGCGATTTGTGTTGATGTTGGCCGCATGTTCTGATATTATATTGCGGAGATGGCTCCATAAAGCGATTTACCGTCGCTTTGAGCTCGCCTGGAGCAATAAATATTAATAAACTTGATACTAACAAACTGCATACATTAACCGAACGTGTATAAATTCGCTCGGACTTGAACTGTTTACTATAGGGGGTATATAGTCTTCGCCTAATGTTTTGTCACATTACTTAGGTTGGTCCGTGTACGCGGCGACAGGTTTAGTTCTTCCCGATCAAAACACCAAATGAAATGAGAACGAAGATTTATATTCGGGTTTATTTTTGTTACATCGACCTGTTTATTTTATTAGCATAATTTTTAATAACTATTATACGGTAATTACATTATACTAGATTTGTAAAGACACTTGAAACAAATTTTAATTTCAATTATTCATGTGTAATGCTCAGTTTGTACTATGACCAATAATGTATTCAGCATGTCTTTTATTCAAGACGTTATTGGCCATAGTACGAATTGAACATAGCACGTGAATAACTGAAACTAATTTGTTTTCAATGCTCTTGACAAATCTAGTATAATGTAATTACCGCAAACTTATTCAAGTTTCTTGACGAATCTAGAAGAAATTCAAGCTTATACATGGTTGTATAAAGGATATAACTCTTTTAATTTCCCATCCATGATTCAAACGTTACTTTGGACAACTATCCCACATAATGCGACGTTGCAAGTTCTGCTACAGGCTAACGTGGGAGAGAAAATTGACAAAGTCAGAGGGGGTCTAGTATGGAGAAGGAGGGCATACTATGTTATATAAGAGATTGGGTACTTTTTTTGTCTGTATATTTTATTTGATGTTATTGATTTTGGGGGGATTTTGTGGAAGATGTTGGTGTTGTTTGGTGTTGGTTATGACTAATAAAGTTCGGTTTTTTAATGCGACATTGCTATATATAAATAGAGGTACAAGAGGCCATGAAATGGAAAGTTAACAACATTTAACAATATAACAGGATATCATTAACCCGCCTTTCTACAGCCGAGCCTTAAATTCATAAAATACTGCCGGACTGATATTTATCAGGAAAATTTTACAGCGAACATGATAATACATCTTCCTGAAAACAAAGAGTAGGCATCTAGAAGAAAGCTCATGACTATAGCATGAATTGAACATTACCTTCACTTCACAAAAAAACCTCTGAAATGCTACGAAACTTAATACAACTTTCCCTCTAGGGAGGCAGGTAAACGCCATTTGGCGACTCCACATCAATGTACAATGCATATCCATATGGTAATATCCGTCAACATGCTCATGCCATCAGGATCACCGAATATACCCAATTATTGGAATAATATTCCATTAATGTGTTTGAGATATCAGCATAAAGCCAATTTATACAATTTACAAATACAAATACAAATACAAATTATAAAATATATAAGTGTGAATGTGAAGGTGGATTCGCACTTATATACCACGAAACGCGTTAGCGAACTGCCTGTGATGGGGTAGAAACTCTTACATATAGGATCTGTTGTTATAGAAGTAGACCTAAGAACACACAAAACATGATAAATAAAATACAGATTTTATTACTTTATGTTACGAAGTATGGATATAAATACGACCTTTAGTTTGGCATATGCATCAAGGGTTTAATATAATACAAAATACAACAGTAAATTAGAAATACACTCCCTCACCTCAATTCTAAAACATGATACCTGATTTTCATTATCCAGGGTGATGGATAATGAATATCATGTAACACAAAATACAACAGTAAACCGGAAATACACTCTCTCATCTCTCTTCTTATTTGCATATGCCGTCTATTTACCTTTTCCTCGACCATTTCCTCTCCCACCCAAAATATACACAAAATAAGACGAGCTTTATTGGTATTATCCATCACCCCATCGTATTACACAAAATACAACAGTAAACCAGAAATATACTTCCTCATCTCCCTTCGTACTTACATATTCCATCTCTTTACCTTCCCCCTTTCTCTCACCTATTTCCTCTCCCACTCCAAACAAACAATAAATGAGTCCTTTATTGACATTATCCATCACCCCATTAGTGTTATGCAAAATACAACAGTAAACCAGAAATACATTCCCTCATCTCCCTTCTTAACTGTATATTCTATCTCACTACCTTTCCGTCTGCCTCGCGTTCTCTCACACCACAAATACACACAAAATCAAAACGAGACCTTTATTGGTATTATTAATCAAAAGCTCTGCAAAACTATTCTTCTATTTTCCTGCTATGTTCCAGACTGTCATTCGCTTTCGTCGCCCTGTTGTTACCATCTTCCTCATATTGTTTTCCTGTAGTTTCTTGTTTGTGAGTTTTTACATTATGTTTCCTCCTTGTGCCCCTCTTCATAAGTTAACCTATCATCTCCTATTTTTATTTTCTTATATCGAACGACTGACGACAACGATATGACCCCTTTATTTCTTTTTTCTTTGACAACACCTCTCAGGTACCTCTGCACACGGGATTCTTCATCTGTCAAATCATCATCCATTTACACCCTTGTTCCTTTGAAATTTGCAATGTTTCCCATAATTCTATTTTTTATATTCTATTACTATAATTTAACGAGCAGCGATCTTATCTTTCCTTTTCATTCACTTCCTATTCTCTTAATTAGTATACACTTCAGCTTAAATTTATCTTGCAGCAATATTTCTACCTATGTGTGGCCTTGCTCGCTCTCAGCCATTCAGTTTATTATAATATTGTTTCTCTGATTTTTTTGCGCACTTTTGTTTTCCTTCGATTGTATTTATCTTCTCCATCTTTCATTCCCTCTATACCTGCCGCATGTGCTTCCTGATGTCTTCCATTTGTTTTAGCATTACTGCTAATCTCCTCTTATTTGGGAAATATGTATAAAGAATTGTAATTATCTAGAAAATGTCATCTGTGATAAAGTTGTCGACAAACTAAATTTTGTATGGGGCAATTATCCGCTAACGTCTTGATACGTTTTCAGGTAAAGTAAGTTTTTTTGTTGAAAATATCTACAATAGTTATAATAATAAATTGTTTACAAAAAAAAAATATGTACAGATTTACATAACAATGGCAGAAAAAAATATAAAAAGAAAATAATATTTAAAAAAAAAAATGAAATATTTAATATTTTAAAGGATAAATAAAACGATTTTTTACTATGTTTTTTATCACACTTCAGTTACACTTTGCAACTAGTTTCGGCTAAGCTCTAGCCATTTTCGAGCTCCTTGCAAAGTGTAACTGAAGTGTGATAAAAAACATAGTAAAAAATCGTTTTATTTATCCTTTAAAATGAATTATCACAAAGTAGACGCCTTAACAATCCAATATTTAATATTTTTATTAAATCATTTCTTAAAAAAACGATTCTATTTCTATTCTTTTTTAATTATTATGATACATATAAAGCCGCTTCCTTTTATCGCGAAATTGAAAAAGCTATAAAAGTAGCAAAGAACAATAAAGCAGCAGGTCCAGATAAAGTTCAATCAGAATACTCATGTATTAATCATTTTGAACATTGCACACCCATTGCGTTGTGTTGCGATACCCGCAAAAAATGTAATACCGGTATTACCAACATTTAATAAAATAACATCATATTGTAGATTTTATAGATTTTAGAATCTATAAAATGTGCAAATTTGTTACTTTAATAAGTATTGGGATCTTGATATCACGAGATTCAATTCCCGAAATACAGATTACGAGCGTCTTGTAAAGGTCTAAAACCTTCAGAAGAGCGTCTAGACTAGCAATTTGATATTGCACGCAAATCATTTTTGAACATTTTGATAATTAATACGATTTCTTACTTTGTTGCAATGCATGAGGCATGTAAATTCAGGACAACCTTTTTTTTTTAATTGATGACCATTATTCGTAGTTATAGAATAGTATTGTATAGTCGTATCATCTACTCTTGCTTCTAATGTATATAACAACGAAATATCTTAATCAATTCTTCCATAATAAGTTTTAGAGTCAGCAACAAAGTGATATTAATAAATTATATAAATTGAATTGCATCCCATACGTAATTTTTACTAAAAGCTCAATAGATCTTCATAATTCGCGCCTTAAAAAAGGTATGAGCGAGATTTCATCATTTTTGGGCTCTAGGTATTTTCGACATAAGATTAGAAATATTATAAAGGGCCATTTTCATATGGTCGACATCACTAAATTAATTTGCTTTAGTATGTACGATTCACAATCGTCACGTGTTGATAGTGAATAATTAGCGTGTATTACAAATGTTATCGAATTGATTGTGAGTTTATATTCGGTGTTGTGCATCGAATACCGCCTAGTAGCGATCATTGAAGCATCTTGTGGGAGTTTACTGCAATCTTCGTTATCGGCCAAGGTTGGTGTGGAAGTGTGGGCCGCTGGCGGTGGCCGGTAGCGAGCTTTTTTCCCTCGGAAGCGTTTTGCTACGAGCGCGCGGCGTAGTTGTGAGGAGCGCGCGCTGGATCATCGACTTGTACTTGCATATGAGTACAAATAGGTAATTCCCTATGTTGCACGTTATCTCGCATCCAGCAATAAGGATTTATTTATCGGGCCGAACGCTATCGGGACTTGTTAAATGCGGACATTACAATGCGGAGGATCGTTATCCAATGCTGTTCGTATCGATAGGAGCGAATCTACATCAACATTATTGCTGAATCGTGAATCGTCGCGTTGTCGGCGTCCCACGCGGGGCTGATGGGCGCCCCCTGGACCTCACGAAGTGTGCTATTGGCCGCATTTAATTACGGCAGCAGTCGCGTCACGTTCGGCGAGACTTAAAAAACCAGACTGATCATATTGAAGCCAACAAGTCTCAATATGTAACCGGTGGAGATATGGCGCGTGTACATCGTAAGTCTAGGGCTTGGCCGACACGGACCTCCTCGGCCGCCGCCACCACCGTCGAACGGTGGCGGGCGTCTACCCGCACCTTCGCATTTTCGATTTTAATTAAGCTCGTCCGATCATTAAGAGTATTCAGACGTATTGATTGGTTGATGTGATTACCTTGGACCAGAGCAATGCCACCAGCGATGACCTCTTAGCCCCCCAGTCGCAATTGCGTTCCCGGTATAGCACGCCCGCGAATTCAGCTGGAGCGTCAAAATTGAGTTCCCATGCATTGCTCTTTGTTTTGGACCGGTCCCATCAGCAGCCATGTTAGGGGCCCTGGCATCAACAACGGCGAGGACTCGGCCAAACTGGTTTTTCATTTACCTCGCTCCTCACTATTTTCTGTAGTCTATTTATTAGCGTGCGCGGATGGTATTCCGGTCTGGGACGCATACAGGTAACTCGTCCTTCTCTAATAACGTATACTACTCCGCCGGGCCGACACCGGCAATAAAGCAAGTTATGAACAAGACATGCAAGAAGTTGCGAGGGCGGCGCTTGGCCCAGGTAGAGCCAATCTCACCTCATCATAACTTGTTCTCGGGACCAATAGCAGAGCGCATTCTTCATTGACCAGTCACATAAAATACTAATGACAAAGCCGCAGTTATGCATATATATGCAAGGCTTTACGTGCACTTATAGAATCCTCCACCGTATTCTCACAAGTGCACATGTGATTATTATTAGTTACCAAATAACATTCGCAATCTAATTATATGCGAACAATAAAATGCATTTATATTATTTATTTACCAACGATAGGTACTCATTAAAAATCTATTACAAATGATAATAAACCGGAATGCTGTTGTTTTCTTTTATATACACTCATATCTGAATATTACACCACTACTCCATCAACCGACATATTTTATATCGTAAAACCAGGATTTATTTATGAGTTTATTATACCTTTACAGCCTTGTAATGTTGCTTTATGACGCATAACCGATATTAAATTCACTAACATAATTACTTACAATTTTCTATTCTTAACGTGTATATAAAACTCTACGTATAATTATACAAATACTTCTCTAATCACGACTAGAATAATTGTTATAACCACCCATAACAGTTATAATTAATAATTACGGCCTGGATTTTTTTAATAACACCGCCGACAGACGCACGCACGCATTTTCTATAAAACAAAGGTTTGTAATTGCCTGGAATATTCTTGTCGCATTATCTGTGTGGCATCAGAATGCCTAGAGCACCGCACCGACCGTTTTCTTAATAATCATTATATCTAATAAAAATAAAGTACCGCCCCACAGATATTTTTGCCTCTCAAGAAATTATCTACGTATTGTAACATGCAATGAACGCCCAAGGCTGGTAGCCGTGTTACTTATCATAAAACACTATAAGTACTTGATATATTCGCTAGCAAGATAATTAAAATAGTGCTTAATTACTAACGCTATTTGGGATCTGTTTACTACTGCATTTGCTGCTATATTGTTCGCTTAGTAATAGGTTTACTAATGTTGTTAATTAAAAAAATAAATAAAGGGATAATGCTAAACCTTTATTGGCAATTTCCCTTTAATATTTTTTTAAATTAATTACTATCTACTTTACCTTAATAATGCTATGTACACAGTACCGGATTAATCGGATTGTTTCTCTACTGGGCCTCTACAAGAAATAGACCACACAAAACAACTAAATATAGGTATACACGTTTTGGTTAAGATTTTGATTTCAAAGTGGTGTAACAAATCTTTAGGGCTTTGTTTTTTTAAGGGGCTCAAAAAACAGAGCCCTATGTTACGATTAGGACCTGTATACATAACAAAAATAATCTTCTGACATTAGAGTATCTTTTAGCAGTTACAAGGCATATATAATTTATTAATAAATTATACTAAAAGGAATTATTATTATAAATAAAAATTCCATTTAGAGTGTTTTAATTGTTGAGTTATTTACGATGAAAATGGGAAATAAATATTGAAATCGCTGTCAGCGTCTGCATTTGCTGTCACATGATCTGAGTTATAAGGCAAGTATACGCCAACAAGCTCCGCTTGGCTTTCAATATATGCAAGAAAAATAAATCTCAAATGCCCTCTCTGTGTGTGTACGCCTTAGCAGGCTTTATAATTAGTGGTTTTTAAACAATGCCTGGTAGAGAAGCCATGCTTATTTATATATGTGTAGTCTTATTTTCATAGCTCTGCATTTTTTTTCCTTTCATGCCGGGTCTCTCTCGTTTATACAAATGCGTTTGTCCCCGTCCTTCTCGTTGCCGCGTACGTTTTTCACCGTCCGGCCGCAGCGCCGTGTGTTGTTTGAAAATCACGACCTATAAAGTTAGTTTGTTCGCGACGGTTTATTGCCTCCAGTTTTATTATTTTCGATTTCTGTATTATAATGAACTTTATTTATTTCCAGTTTTTATTGGGATGCGCCCGAATCAGCACATTTAATGCGTTTAATAAAACCTCCCAGTTTATAATCGGCCCCCATCATTTTTTATGCAAATACCAATCGCGTTGCTTAAAATGATGCAATTTATGTGAATGCGCCCGGGATTTGAAGCCTTTTTAATGTGGGGGGATGATGCGTCTGATATTGGAATCGATGCCGGGTAGGCGGTTTGTTTGAATATGTGTGGCGCTTTGGGTAGCGCGCACGGACTATCTAAAGCCGCGCTGTATAAAAATAGGCGAGCGATAAAATCGACCGTTCGGATTATAAACATTTTAAACCGGCTTATTCATCACGGCGGTCTAATGATATTTAGCAGCGCACTGTAAGTTTAAATTGATTTTCATCGTGTTTTAAACATCATTTCCGCCAAATCAAAGAAAAAAATTGCAGGGCAGATTTATTAACCAGATTGTCTGCATGGAACGATTCTAGAGGTGCTGTATAAAATTATAATAATCATATAAATTGCTTGTAACAAAACAATGTTTAAATATACACGTAACGCATATCGTTAATGATAACAATGGGTAGGGTAGCCGTTTACGGTGTATCGGAGCAGACGACATGCAGATTATTGGTCACGGTGGCGTCGTAAAGATACGTTGCAAGAAGACGTTACAGTTTCCCAAAGAGATAAGGGTAGGTCTATGTTTTTCTGCGGTCGAATATAATACGCGTCTTGAAATAATGGTTGTGGTTATTACAGGTTATTTCCTCTCTTTAGTTTTCACCGCGGCAAAATTGTCCCGTTGTTTGTCGTGCTCTTTTATGTCATTCTGAATGCGACGCAATGTAATGCGAGATGTTTATACGAGGAGCATTTTCCTAACCTACTACTACCTGCAAGCTACAGATTGTGATGACCGCATAGGCACGGCTCCAAGTACTCATAATAATACGGGTCGATGTTTGAAGACAAACAGCATCTATATTTATGTCATTGTAATGTCATCGAGCTATAAGCTGCCGGGTATTGTGTCCTAAATATGTACAGGATTACACCAGGTACCCTTGCCCAACAATGACGACAATTCCGGCAGTTATCCCGCACAAATGAACGTATGCCTGCGACAAAACGACAGGACGCCCCATCTGCTCCCACGCAATTCAACCCCTAATAGACTTACACCCGTAATTGATCATATAAAAGCCGATCTGACGTTTGCGCAACTGACCATTAGGCATGGACGCAACCCCCCCGCACACACACACATACTGCTAATAATTTATCGTTTTGCCTTTCCATTTGAGCGACATCCCAGCTATTAAGCGATGCCACGCTCATCAATGACCGACACGCGACATATGGCCGATGTATAATTCTAAACGTGGATCCCGAAATATCGCTATTTAAAATGTACTTAACCCCCTTATATATAAAAAAATTGCTCGAACGAAATTTCCAACAAAAAAATACTAGGGTCAAATACTGTTATTAGGTTATGAATTAAATTGGCTAGTTTTAAGTTGATCGAAAAGAGAATCAAACTATTGTATTTTATTCCGCTAAAGACTAATGGATACAACTTTTCAAGGTCATTGTTTTTTTTTAAAACAAATAATTAATTTCTATATTGGTAATTTCAAATAATCACCTGATTATTAGAAATTACCAATATTAAAATTTTGTTTAGTAGCAGAGACGCCGTCTGTCTCGTACTGAACATCCCTAATACTGGAGGAGAGAACGATTTTTCGGAAATGACAATTCACAATTTTTCTGAAGGTTCTCTGAGCTTCTGAATTTACCTTGAAAAATCTCATAGGGTCATTCTATAAAAATGTTATTAAATAATGCAGGTTTTTTAGAAATTAAAGGTCGTTTCTCTCTCCAGATAAAGTGTCGCAAATGCGAGGAAATTAACTAATTAAAACAAATTATTGTGAATAAATATGACAATACTTTCCTGAAGTAGCAAGTCGTAATACTAATACACATGGTAGAAGGACCCGAAGGTCGATAGCGATAGTTAAAACCAGTTAAAAATACTAGTATTACTATGACAATCAACACAATGGTTGCCATAGTAATGCTACTAGTTTGATAATTTGATACAATCATACTCGTATTGAAAATTTGTCTTTAACTAATTAAAAATTGAAAATTTTACTTTTCTTCATCAGAATATTTTAAAGACACATTATTACCCAAATACCATATCGGGACATTAATATTCTTTCCCATTTCTTTATTACAATTTTCACAAAATTCGCTATAAAATTAGGAACTATTAAGCAACAAAGCAACAACAACACAGGAAAAAAGAAGCAATTAAAGTGGCTAAGAATAGAAGAGAAAAGAATTCGTTAGAAACATAAAATACGAGTCAATAAAATCTCGACACCCGAAAGGGTAAATGAGATAAACAGATGTTAATCAGTCAGAATACGATAATTCTATGAACAACTTCAATATAGGCTATCTATTGTTATGGAATAAACTAAAAATAGTAAATCATAAATTAGAAAACCAGTTACAGAATTGTAACAAATACAGTAACTACTACTAAATTTGTAAAATAAAGCAAAATCATGATATAACATATAATATTCCTTTTATATGTTATATCACGATTTTGCTTTATTTTACAAATTTAGTAGTAGTTACTGTATTTGTTACAATTCTGTAACTGGTTTTCTAATTTATGATTTACTATTTATAACTTTAGTAGAAATAACTACAAAGGATTACACTACTGAGGAGATATAAAGACACCTGCGAGTTTGTAACTGTTTCTAGGACAATTTAGAGTGCAGAATTTTGTCTACGAGATCTAGTTTTTGAAATAAACTATATCGGCCAATTAATGATACACCTAACTTGTCCATAAAATCATTTGCTTAAAAAATGTAATACATTCTTGAAATTACAATGAACATATAATTAATTATATTTGGTAAGTGGTAAATAAAATTCATGCTTCATTTTAAGCAAACTAAGTAGATAGCTTCAAAATTAAGCACTGTTTGTTTATTTTGGTCAATTAATAAAGTTTAAATGCGGGAATATTTAAATCACATAACTTTTCGATACAAACTTTTTGTAAAAATATCAAATTCAACTCTTGAAATTAAAAATAAATGAAGTAATAATTATGTTTAGCACTTATTTAGCATCAATATAAAACATTCTATTGATCAATTTATAACGTCTGAATAACACAAAAATTGAAGATAAATTTTTTCTATTAAAAACTGTTTGTTAAGAAAAAGCGTGATAAAATTCATTTTTTCAAATTAAAACTAAATGATGATATAAATATATTTGGGGTTCAATTTGTATTTGAAGTATTATTTGTCAATTAATAACATCTCAATGCGGGATAATTCAAGTTATAACATTTTTCACAAAGACTAAAAACAGGATTAATTCAATTTTTGAAATTAAAACTAAATTTTGGTATAATTATATTTGGGACGTATTTAGCTTAAAATTGAAGCATTTATTGTTTATTTTGTTAAATTAGTAACATCTCAATGATGGTAAAATTCAAGATATGTAACTTTTTGATAAAAACTTCTTGTTAAAAAAATCGTGACATTTTCAATGTTTGAAATTAAAACTAAATTGAGATATAATAATTGTTGGGGCTTATTTACCTTAAGAATGAAGTATTATTTGTTTATATCGGTCAAGTAATAATATCTCAATTGAAGACATATAACTTTTCATAAAAGCTTTTTGTTAAGAAATTGTGATAAATTCAATTCTTGAAATTAAAACTTAATGATGATATAATTATGTTTGGCACTTATTTAGCTTCAAAATGAAGTAATATTTGTTTATTTTGGTCAAAAATAAAGTCTAAATGTGAGAAAATTCAAGACAAATAAAAAAACATTTTGTTGAAAAATCGTAAAAATGGAATTCTAGAAGTTACAATTAAATGATAACATAATAATGTTGTTGAAAATTCAAGGGACATAACTCTTCAATAAACAAGAAAAACTTCTTTATTAGCTCGAGGAATTTTCTGTTGGCGAAGGAGTGTAATCACCCGGTATTTACCTTAATTTCACAACCTCTGAACAACTGTGAAAGGTGATGCGCGAAATTTCGCCCACAACAGGGTCTCTCCAATGTCCAGTATGTGTCGGACCACTAGGCCACTGAGCTGGATGTATGAACGATAAACATAAAAATTAAAAAAACGTAACAAATAGAATTCTTCAAATTACAGCTATATGATGATATGAATTATGTTTGGCACTATATAGGTTTAAAATAAGTTGTTTATTTATATCTCATATATCAGTCGTTTGAACAATAACCGATAATGTTATTAATTAGCCTGTAGCTCAATAATCAGAGCTGCTATGAAAAAAAGCCAAGTATTTTTGGAATTAACATATAATACTTATATACAAATCATTTCTTAAGGTCGTTTTAGGCAAGACAATTTCTTGACTCAAAAGTTAGTCAAGATGCGAGACAATCTAAATTGTCTTGTATAATACAGCAAATTATTTGAAATATTGGATTGGATGGTGATCGAATGGAAAAATATACTGCGTTCTATTTGCTATAAGGAAAAATTGTATGGGAAGAGGATATATGAATTCATTTCTTGAACAACTTTTGAACTAAGAAATTGTCTTGTCTAAAACGACCTTTACTCTTCCGGCATCAAGACTAACATTTCATTTGGTTGCCTAATGTTATCGATTAGGTATTCAGTATAAGTATAAAGTAAAAATAATTGCATTGGTCATCTTATAAGTAGGTGTATATTAAACAGACTAAACTTAACTTTATTTATAATTCAACCCAGTAATTGTTTTACTTCATAATTTCAAAATATAGGTAACAATTAAAAAGGGATTCACAATAAGCGTGGTAGTGGTGACGTAGGGGTTAAGCGAAATTTTACATATGTATAAATGTTCAGGTGTATACAGTAGTACAATATAACTGTAAAAGAACATGGTAATTACCTCTATCTTAATTATCCTACACCATTACTGCCCAATTCTGAACGCCCGGATTTGTATAGACCGGTACGTTACCATTACCGCGCTTTTTATGAATGGCCCTTCACCGTTCTGTTACGTGCCTTGTAATTAGCGGAATTTGAGTATCACTATTGAGGGTGTTGTTTCTAAGTATTTACAAACATCTAATTACAATTTGCGCCATAAGAAAAGTATAGAAGTAAATGACGCAATTTAGCAAAAAAAGATAACCAAAAAAATTTTTTTGACAAAAAATAAATATATAAATTTAAAAAAAATATATATCTATAGATTTCCAAAATGACAAATTAATTGAAACGAAAGGTTTCATTATAAAAGTGATATGAGAAACGCGATATATTAGGTGAAGCCCTTTCTTAATCCACTGGTCGCATTCACCCCGCATTTTGTTTACAAAAATAATATCAGAAACAGAGACACATGATTAAGTATCGTCTGGAAGTATCATCTGGCTGGGTTCCAGTAGCGCGTTGGAAATTATTACGAATAATGAAAACGGCTTCGTTGCTAGTGTTTCCCCCTGGCTCAGCGAAACCCTACTCGAAAAGTTATTAGTGGAATATATACAAAAAAATCAACCCGACCCGCTGCCGTAATAACACGGTACGTTATTGTTGGTAATTTAATGTTTGGGGGGACGGAACAGGAAGCGCTGGTTAAATATGCAGAGAATCCGACACATATGACAACAGGCTGTTTCCAGCTTTATGGAAACGGAAGCGCTTTCTATCAGCAGCACGAGCCTATATGAGCCCGGCCATTTGTCTGTCAAACGACCCTCGTGCGCCAGATAAATATATCTATATGATGAACCCTAATTCCATATGCACGTGCGGCCTAAAGTTGGAGACACACACACGTCTATTTATGACAACTGGTTAAATTACCTTGACACTAACGAACCCAATACAATGCGGGAATAGTCTAAATATAATGCGCCTCTTTCCGCGATCACGTAAAACGAAATGGGTGGTAGGGTGCGTGATGCGCTGCGCTAAAATAATTCCGCTATGTCTGTATACGGTGGAATAGGAAATATGCGGCAAGAGCAACACCCCTGGGACTCTGGAATTGTAAAATATTGAAGATACATTCGTTTCTGTTTGCAATATTCCTCCCCGTATCGAAACCTCGAAGAACCATTCGATTTATATTGGGGGCGTGAATTAAATTTGAAACGGGAGCGCCAGCGTTTTATTATATAAAATCGATATATCTGTTATTTATACTGCGCACACAGTTAAATCTAATACAAGTACAAACAAGAAATACGGAAGCACGCCTATATTGATTGTCCATACATTAATAAAAGGTTAGCATTGTATTGTAAATACTAAAGCAGTTAAACAGCGCAAGCTTCTTCTCTCGGGGGGTAGGGATAACTGGCTGTTGTCAGCGAGAACAAAGCATTCAGTCCGCGTTATGGATATGGAATCTGGGCGTTTCTAAAGGCGGAGATTATGAGTGAGCAACAAGTGCGTTTTATTTATGAATGTAGAACGCCGCCCAGCTGTCATAACCGGGGCCCTGGCTGGCTATACTCCGGCACTTTGTCATAGTTTGCGCCTGCTCGTTTTCCCCCTTGATATCATCCCCACCATTTTCATATTTCATTTAATAATATCCCAACCTATACTGTGTTGCCTGCGCTCAGATTCTTACCGTCCGTGCGCGCTGCAACTAGTCATAACACACATCATAACTGATGGCGGCGTTACTCATAAACAGTGCTTTTCAACAGTGCTTTGTTGTTACAGGTGACACACCCGATGAAGAAGTGCAACAGATAACATCCGACGAAGATCTGCAATACGGTGATGCACTGATGTGTCCGCGATGTCAAGAGCAATTTACGGACGTACAGGAATTCCTAACACACAAAGCGGAGTGTGCTTTAAAGGCGAAAAAACATGAAGAGCCTGCACATTCGGATCCAGAAGACATGGTTGTCTCTGAAGATGATGAAATGGACGACGAAACAGGAGGTAAACGTTTAGAACGTATGCGGCGACATCGCCAAGACGCTGCTAATAATAACAGCGTCGACGAAGGTTCACCAGATGATGAATCAAGTGCTAGAATCGGTTTTCCATTTCCTGTGCCCACTCCTGGCGGACATGTCACATTAGAAGCATTACAAAATACTAAAGTTGCGGTAGCACAATTCGCAGCTACAGCAATGGCAAATAATGAAAATAATGAAACCGCACTGCAGGAGTTAGCGGTATTGCAATCAACTCTTTTTACCCTACAACATCAACAAGTATTACAATTACAACTGATAAATCAACTGCAACAACAACTATCAATAAATAAACCGGGTAGCCCGTCGTCCACAACACAGGAGAATGATAGCGAACCCCCTATGGCAGAATCACCGCCACCACCTCAAATAATACCAATCTCGAGAGAACCAACGCCGGCATCATTGCCGCCCCCAATTAGCCAACCTTTAACACAACAGCCACCTATAACCCCACCTACACATGAAATATCCGTTCCTCCATGTCTACCTCCACAAATACAACCTCCACTATGTTCCATATCATCATCTTTAGCATCAACTATAATAACACACAACAATGAACCGCCACCATCAATGGACGAACCAAACACATTAGAAATGCTTCAAAAGCGCGCACAAGAAGTACTAGACAACGCCAGTCAAGGCCTACTCGCCACCAACTTGGCTGATGAATTAGCTTTCAGAAAAAGCAAAGGTTCAATGTCCCCATACGACTCAAAAGGTAGAAACGAGCCTTTCTTTAAACACAGGTGTCGCTATTGTGGTAAAGTGTTCGGTTCCGATTCAGCACTACAAATACATATCCGTTCGCATACCGGCGAGCGCCCTTTCAAGTGCAACGTATGCGGAAGTCGGTTTACAACAAAAGGAAATCTAAAAGTTCATTTCCAGCGACACAGCTCGAAATTCCCTCATATCAAAATGAACCCAAATCCAATTCCCGAACATCTAGACAAATATCACCCACCGCTTTTAGCACAACTCGGACAACAGCCGTCTTTATCGCCCGGTGGCCCACCACATCCACCACACATGGGGTTTCCACCAAGCCACCCATTTCCACCAACATCTTTACCTATGTACAGGCCTCCCGGGCCGCCACCAGATATGATGAACAACCGACTACCACCGTCGCCCCACCGACAGCCAGAAGCAGCGCCCAGATTATTCCCACCACATCCATTCCATTTATTAAAAAGAGAAGAACAAGACGTTCCTGAAAATCTAAGCAAACCGATTAGATCGCCAACGCCAACACCACAAGAATCGCGTTGTAAAATAGAACCAATGGAAGAAAAACGAGAATTTTCACATGAAATAAAAAATAATTTATCGGAAATTACACCAAAACAAGAAATGATTGATACAGATATTGAGCCGGAACAAGAACCGGAACGTTTTCCATCACCAGTTCCTTATGATGAATGCAGTATTGATAGCAAATACAGCAACGAAGATATGCTTGAAAATAGAAGCAACGGTGGCGATCAATCCGAAAATATTCAAGACGAACCTGAAAATTTATCAAACAAAAGTAGTTCAATCACATTACCCCTGAGTATTTCAACCGGACAACGCTTGCCAGCTAATTTTCCATTCGGGCATGCAGCGTCATCACCTCCAAGCAGCACATCATCAGGTAGTCTGGGCCCTTTTCCAACAACCCCCTTAGCTGATCCAGCCCGCGACCCTGCAATTTACGCCAACCTACTACCACGGCCGGGCAGCAATGATAACTCGTGGGAGAGTTTAATTGAAGTCACAAAAACATCTGAAACAAGCAAACTACAGCAACTAGTTGATAACATCGAGCATAAATTGTCGGACCCAAATCAGTGCGTGATTTGCCACCGAGTTTTATCCTGCAAAAGCGCACTCCAAATGCACTACCGCACTCACACGGGCGAACGGCCGTTTAAATGCAAGATTTGTGGCCGCGCATTCACCACTAAAGGAAATTTGAAGACCCACATGGGGGTGCACCGAGCGAAACCTCCCATGAGAGTCCTGCACCAGTGTCCTGTGTGTCATAAGAAATTCACGAACGCGCTGGTATTGCAGCAGCACATCCGACTACACACCGGCGAACCGACTGATCTCACCCCGGAACAAATACAAGCGGCCGAAGTGAAAGACTTTCCTTCGCCCGGTGGCTTCCCGCCACTTCCGAATTCCATGCATCCATTCCTGAGCCAGGGTTTTCAAGTTCCTGGTTTATCGCCACTCGGCCCTGGCGGCTTTCCAATTAACATGAAATTGGGCGACTACGACAAAGACATGAAATCTGAACAGGATTATAATATGGATGACGACGACGATGATGATGACGACATGATGAGCAACTCCGAGCACAATTTATCCTTCACCACATCGCCAGGCGAGCAAAACCATTTGGGGCAAATGAATGTGGCGGCATCGCAATTGTCTGCATCCGGATTAAGTTACTCTACGGAAGATTTGTGCTCGGGTAGAACAGCACCCTCAACATCGCCCGTGCAAAACGGAGAAAAATCACCTACACAATCAGGACTTACTAGTCCGGGCAGCTCGGAAATTAGATCGTCACCAAATCATATGTCAACACCCGTACAGGTAAATATAATTCTTATTAAATTATTATAAATTATAACATTAAAAAGACTAATGTGTTTATTGCTATAATTATAGTTTGTGTTACAGGTTCCTAGACCGCCTTCATCGCAACAACCAACAAGCCCGACGCCATCCGAATCAAATTCACTTGGCGCACTCGATCTGACCCCTAAAACAATTCAGCAACCACCGACAAGTCCCGGGCCACATCCGGGCCCCCCGTCTCTATTCTCGTCATTCGGTTTGTTGCCACCAGGTCAGGGTAATACTCCCTTGATATCATCAGCGCTGTCATCGTTAACGTCTTCGGTACTTACATCCACAGCGTTTAGTCCGCTTAGATTGGCGGTCGGACCAGGAGGTTTGTTTATTTGTATTTAACGAGGTCTTGGTTCCAAACTGTAATCTAATTTGTTCAGGGCGAGGCAACACGACATGCAATCTATGTTTTAAGACGTTCGCCTGCAACTCAGCCCTGGAGATTCATTATCGCAGCCACACCAAGGAGCGCCCGTTCAAGTGTTCAGTGTGCGATCGAGGATTCTCCACGAAGGTATGTAACCGTGCGCGGGCAAACCGTTTGATTCTATACATGCGTTTAATGTTTTAATTTGAAATACAAGCGAGCTATTTTGGGACGTACAATAGAGTTGGCGACATGAGCTGTCTCATCTCGAATTAACTGTTGGCCGGTCGCCAACCATAAGTTATGTCAAATGTCTAAGTGGTCTATTTTTGATTAAGAATCTCATTTTTATATTCGTTTGCTTCAAAAAAGATATTTTGTATGGGAAACGAGTGGGGTGTTGAATGTGTGATGTATTTGCAGGCTGGTGAAGAGTGTGTATGCGGTCAGAGGCGTATCCAGGACGAAGCGGAGCAAGGTAGGGCCGGCAAAAGAAAACCGCCCTCGTCGCTTCGCAGGAATATCCCTTCTAAATTTCCATTGCCAATGAGCCCTGGATACGCCACTGCCTTGCATTGGAGCTCGCTAGCGGTAAGCTGCTGGCGCGCGGAAATCCGTTCGAACTGCCTTCTTCACGTCCGTTTCTCTATTTTGCAGGGTAACATGAAACAACATATGTTAACGCATAAAATCCGTGATATGCCGCAGCACATGTTTGATAAACCGTTGCAAAACGACGACGGCCCTCCCACTCAACAGCAGCAGCAACAGCAACAACAACAACAGCAGGCGTTGCGTGAACGTGATATGGTCCTACAACACGAGAGCGATACGTCGCAACCGCCTTTACATCCACCTCAAACAGAACCGCCCAAAGAAACAACAAAAAGGGCACCGCCGTCAGAAGCTGAGCTGCCACTTCCCAAACGACCGCCCAGTAAGTATAATTTATACCATTGCAACATTACACATTTATGACTTCTTCTGTCAATAATTTCACATAATGCTGAAAACCATCATGTGTACATAAATCATGATTAACCAAATGATGTGGTAATGCTTGCACTAACTAAAGCCTGGTTGGGGGCCTCACGTGTGTTGTGTGTGTGTTTGCAGGCTTGCAGGCCAATAAACACTTGTGCCACGTGTGTAATAAGAACTTCTCGTCCAGCTCGGCCTTGCAGATACACATGCGTACACATACGGGAGACAAGCCGTTCCGTTGCACCGTCTGTCAAAAGGCCTTCACTACCAAGGGGAATCTAAAGGTAGGAACTCGCTAAACTACTATCTAGCTTAGCTGCTTGTGCTTCACTAACGCTTTCCATTAATCCTCATGTGTGTTTGTCATCGCAACACCTGTTGGTCGGTTCGTTTGTATTTAGTGTCTAATTGCCAATTTTAGGTTCACATGGGCACTCATATGTGGAGCAACGGAGCCTCGCGGCGAGGGCGCCGCATGTCCCTCGATCTGCCACCCATTCCCATGACACCCAAGGATTCAGAATTTCTGCAGCGGAGGCCCGATCTCTTCTACCCGTACCTCCCGGCTCCATTCCTTAACGGCATGCAACAAAAGGTAATTCATTTAATTTTTACTTACACACTTATATAAAATCATATATTCGCGGGAAAATTAGATTCAACAATTAACGACACTTTAGAAAACTCGAGGATGATTTTCTGAAGTAGGAAGTCCTAACAATCACATTCTAACAAGCGACAGAAGAACCCCAAGGTCGATAGCCAGTTAAAAATTCTAATAAATACAGTAACAACAACTGCTACTACTACGATTCATCGATAGTTTAAATTTATAATTTATTGGCTATTCTCTTACATAACTTAGTCTTACGCCTTACCACGCCTACACTTTACGGTAGAAGGCATAGGATTAAATTAAATAAAAACTTAGTCTTGATTCGTGTTTGGCGGAAATATGTCGGGAGAAAATCCATGATCACCAATTAGATTTGAATTTTTAATAAAATTCGTTTTCCTTCAAAACTTTGATCTGTTTTATGTTTTTTATTGTAATCAACAATAAAATAATCTCTAACAGAAATGACACACATGAATTTATAAATAAAAATATTTTTTATACAGAACAAACGCCGCTTTAATCGTTTCTCACTTGATCAAAAAGACTATTTAGAAATTTATGTAAGTTCTGTAGTTTTAAGTATCTCAAACATTACTGCACATTTTAAAAATGATTTCCGTCACTTGTTACTATAATGCCCATCTCTCATCAAGCCCTGTTGCCTTTTTGAAATTTATAGGTAAAATATCAAACTACGCATAACAGATAAATAAATTAAATCCTATTAAAAAATGTAATTTTATGAAATAATTGAAACGGTTTTCAGTATATTGTGTGTTAACTTTATTGTGTTGAAAAATCCAGGGAAACAAGAGTAAACAGTACTTTTAAGTTTCACTTCAATAAGTAATCGGTCTACTAAAATAAAATAAAACACGCTACTAAAAACAGAAATATATTTAGTTTTTATAGCCTCGTATTAATATTTCTTATTATCTTCTATTTTATAACCGTTGAGGTGAATATTATTTACTATGTATCCATATGTCTAACATTTGGCACACGTTGCTTAAATATTAGCTTCCATTCCCGTTAGAAAACAGTTTCTCCGAAGGTTCGTCATTACACTAACAATATTTCTTAACCACATCTAAATTTAGACCATTAACCTTTTAATACGCATATAAATTGCGCGGCTCTAATTTTACTGCGACTGGATCGATATTCTAATTTTATTTAGTTTCGCAAACGACGCAAAACAAGCCCCTTTAATTTGCAGGAGTGTAACAATATTATGTTTGTCGTTGCAGCTAAACGAGATCTCAGTGGTACAGAATCCGCAAAATGGTCTTGGCGGCGGTAAATACAGCGGCCTGCTGGGCTTCGGTTACCCGCCGCCGGACTCGATGCGTTCGCAAGCCGGAACGCCCGAGAGGCCGACGTCCAGGCCGCCAAGTCGGGAACCAGAGAGACTTTGGGACCTGCACTTCGAGCGGAAGTCTGGCGGGGAAGCGCCTCGCGAGGAGCTGATGCCACCAAGTCGAGAAGGGCTAGCCGCCTGAGTCGACTGTCATGTTCCTATTTTGAAACTAGTCTTGAGTGGATCGGGGCAATGCATACTGTGATACACCAGCTGTAGGAGCGGCACGACCGGCCACTGATACTGCTGTGTTTTTAATTAACTCATTAGATCTGTATTATAGCTAAATGTATAATATTAATAAGAATAATTTCATATATCGTTTGCTGTGTTATATATAAATACATATACAAAATTGTGCGTACTTGTCCGATGGGCATTGCCAGTATCTAGCTTTACATTGTACATAATTATTAATTACTTAGATAATTTGCATTTGCGAAACATTGTAACGTCTGTTGGATATGTTAGGTGTTGTCAGTATACTATGCATTCATTATTTGTTAACTTGTGCGATCAAAACGTGCAGGGCATGAGGCATTCTTTGTATATACATTATTATATTATTAACACTGGTTTTTATGAGACTGTAAACAGCATCTATGTTGATGTTCGCTTCATTCGATGATCCCATCTCTCCCCTAGTACAAAAAAACGCGCAGAGTCAAACTCCGTGCGAAATTACATCAACCCAGTTTTTAGCATATAAACCACCACTTTTTATTTAATGACCCATCATTATCAAATTATAGGTAAATGCGTATCAATTAAGTAAGCGACACGCTAGGTATTGTTTGTAATTACATGAGAATGAGATTTAAAAGAGACATACAATGCAGTAAATTATAAGTATTCAAAATGTTTTTATTTCAGGATGAATGTACAAATACAATAACTGGTGCAGTACTGAACTGTGTCTGTATTTATAAACCTGTACGAACCAGTTAAAACTCTGTTTAATTATAAAATATAAATATTTATCACATTCAGTTAGAGCGGTTTTTCTCTTCTTTTTTATTAATACCATTTTGATGGAGTTCAAAAGTGATCACACTACTTTCAGTTTTTATTTATTGTTTCAAAGAAAGTTTGAATGTTCATTGACAGTGTAAAAGAAACAACAAGGGTAAGTACCAATAATAACTTATTTCTAATTTCTATCTATAAAACAGATTTCATAATTTTGGACGTTTTTAGCATTTGACTTTACCAGAATATTATGATCGACACTATCGAATAAATTGTACTATCGATTGTAGTTATATAGTTAACTATATAACAAAAAATCGACTAAGAATTATCGATAGTCTTATAACCACCGACTAATAATATTTGAAATAAAAAATATCGATGGTCCGAAAGGTCGATACAATTTGCCACGAAGCTACAAAAAGTGCCTTTGTAGTTAAACTGGCAGTATTGACGGTAGGTTATTTTGTTGCTGAAGTTTCATATTTTTACGTCTCCGCACCTGGTCGCATTCTCAAAGAATGGTGTTTTCTCGATTCAGCTGGCAGTAACGAATTTTAATTTTTAATAATAATACGGCCCGTCAAAAATTATTACTATTTCAAAATAAAAAATAAATAATACAAGGCTGTAATTTATTGGTACAAATAGAAAATTTTGTAACTAACGACGATAATAATAAATGTAATGTTTTGTAGCTTCAAATTTATTTTAAAAAAAGATTCATTTGTTGTACAGCTGCCATCATTTTAGCGCGTAAATGGATGTGCAGGTCCATATAAGATTTCATTAAATCACCGTCGGTAATTTGTTCAATTATTATAAAATGAATAGAAAGGATCGTTTTGCTATTGCTGAAATCTTGATTCTACAGTCCTCAAATATAAGATAAGCGGAAATATTAAAACTCTCTGAAAACATGTTTTATCCTTTTATTAACGATAAGTCAGGTGAGCTGTCCATGTTTGTCAACTTTATCAAAAAGTCATCTGTTTTAGGTGTATCTTCTTTCTTAAGGATCCTTGCGAAATGTGAAGTTTAAAACATAGTATGTTATATTAAAATTATATAGTGTGAACACTTATAGCGAATGTAAATATAAAAAGCGGTATTATGTTGCTAAAAAATTCAATGGGAGGTTATCTTGTAAGATATATTTAGATTTAGATTAGATATTTTTCATGTGATATTTTTCATCTTCGAAAACACCCATGCCTTCGTTACCACTGGGGTTGCCAACTATTCTTGTTTTAAAAGGAGGACAGGTCGCGGAGATGGGTTAGGATAGGGGTGGTTGCACGGGGACGGGAAGGTGGAGGCGGGAAACCCGGCAATTCCGGAGGACGGCTGGCTTACAAGACCGGATCGCAACACCACCAGGCGTCTGCAAGAAGACGCCGATCCTGTCAGTGGATTACTGATTACCGACCCGCCCACGAAAACCCGACACAGAGTGGAGGGAACCGCTGAATGAAATAACGATTACGACCAAGAAAGGGTAGTAACTTTTATTCTGGAATAAAAGCAACTAATGGTCAAGGACAACAATAATGAATCGTTTTACTGTGTAGAGAAGGTTGACCTCAGAACCGGTAGGCGAGGGCAGGGCATGGCGGTGGGTGCTCCCGATCATCAGCTGACTAAAACCTAGTAGAAGAAACAAACACGGAACGAAAACCCGTAGAAGACACGATCCATTTGGAGGAAGCGGTGTACACCAACAAACGGAGGTACAAATAAGCAGAAACCCCCGGGAAAATGGCAGGGAATCGCTAGTCGAGTTGATAATAATAATAATAATTAATATAAGGTTGGGAATTAGGATATAGAGGAAAAAACCACCCAACCCAGTCAGCCAAAAGAAAAGCCATCTCGTCTCCGAAAAAAGGAGTAGGGAAGACGGAACCAATAGACAATGAAGAAGCTGCTGAAACACCCAGGATGAAGCCGTAGGAGCGGATGCCTACATATAACTGGCAGAACTCAGGGATACAGTGCAAAAACTAACCAACACGACTGTGGGGACAAGGAACATACCAAAGGAATCTAAACTAGACGCGGCTCTCGTAAACAATGCCAGCGATGCTCCGAAAAATCAAACTAGAATTCCCCCAAAGATCCGAAGAAAAAGGCCTTCAACACAAATTGGAGGCCCCACAGGCACAAAATGCGCATTAGGGCAAAGGATGGAGACAATGAGAATACAGATGAGGGACATGTAGGCCCGGCTGGACCAACTGAACTATTGTGTGAATTTATCATCACAAGCTGAGCTACACTGACGAGATATAATAAGATCGAATTATAGATATGTAGATTGCTAAGAGGTGTATTCACACTAAAAAATTTCACTCTCCGGGGGGACTTGAACCCACGTCTTCGGCTATCGCGGCCGTCGCGCTACCTACTGCGCCACGGTGGGTGGTAGTGGCTAGTATTTATTTTTTATTATTATTTTAGAGTGAAATTTTTGAGAAATTATTAATTAACATTGATACATCTGGTGATTCTTCATTCAGATAGCCGACAATGGCAAGAAGTACTTCACTATAAATTAGATTGAACATTATCCGAGAGCAAATAGCCATTCAAAAATTTCACCTTCTAATTATTCACACATCGACACGGCTGAACGAAATCCAATTGGACTATCAACCAAGTTCATGCGTCAATTTGTGTAAACATCTCACGTGCTATCCACTACCACCCTCCGTGGCGCAGTTGGTAGCGCGACGGCCGCGATAGCCGGAGACTTGTGTTCAAGTCCCACCGGAGAGTGAAATTTTTGAGAATATATATATATATATATATATATATATATATATATATATATATATTTATGAACATCTATCTATCATTTAATCAATTGGCTGAGACAGAGCTGAATAAATCATCGGTTATATCTCTATGGAAACCGAGTACATAATATCGGCCTTAGCACTGCCGAAGGCTTCACATTTTGTATCATTCGGCTTTTATACTGCCGAACATTTTGGTTCGGTTCTAAATAACGTGATCGGCCCATATTCGTTTTTCTCAGTGTACAGTGGCATCCGACGCCTCAGGGTAATCGCAGAGGAATACTAGTTGAGGTGACAATGGTGCCCAGCCCGGAAATAATAAAATAAAAATCATAGAATATCATTTCGAAGGCTCGCTTGTCCAAGCAATGATTAGAAAACTGGAGGAGCACACTACCGAAAAACCCCAGTGATCAGACACCACCAACACGGCAAAATCAATGACGAGGAAGGAAGACTCCATAGCCAGGGCCAGTAGTACACTGGCCTAGTCACCGAGTTTGAAAGAACGGACCATAGCCACCTCTGGATTAGGGTAAGAGGCAGCGGCGCTAAAGTCGATGCAATGTGCATGGCTATCCACTAGTAGGGACCGGGAATAGAGACCAGGGTCAGGAAGCCGGGCGTAACCCTCCATAAAGGGGCCTAGACCTCCTAACAACAAAGACAGAGGCTGATACAGTCATCAGGGCAACAAACAAGAACAAGGAGCACTACAGAGTAGAGGAACCTAGACTGACCCGAAACGCCAACAAAAACATCACAGTGATAACAACCGAGATAGGTGCCGTTAATCTCCCCGCAGCAAGGCTGAGAGTAGGCATGATATAGTGTATAGCAATAAGGAGGGAGGAACTGCCACGCGCTGCATCCGCTGCTGGCTGGATGGTCACCGAGCTTACGAAAGTAGTGGGCAGGACCGAAGAAACCTGTGCCTGAGGTACGTGGTGAGGAAGGACACCAGGCAGTAGGAAAATAGCCTTATGCGCTCTATATACGGCCGCAGGAGGCCTCCGATGCCCCATTACATGGAAGGCTCGGGACGAGGCGAATGACAAGACCCGTGGGGACGACGGACGGGGTCAACCCAACGCACATTGACCAAGACAACGACCGTACTGGTGAAGGACGACCGGGGCAGATCGACATTCAAACTGCTACCCGCCATCCAAGACTCAACAGGACAGGCAATAGGCGGCATACCAAGAACCACAACTAGAACAATACGCAGGCGACAAACAACCCTGACAACCCGGGATACCAGCTCTAGGCCAAGGTAGCATGGTAGAGGTTAGTGTGCCTTGAAGGCAGGCAAACAAATGCCCCCGCCTCCTTTAGGGGTAGTTTAGTCGATAGGCTCCCCGTCAGAATGCAACACAACCCATGCCTAACGATAAAAGCATGGGCGTATTTATAAGATTCCTTCTCACAGGAAAAAAGGGTTAGGGGTGGTTAAAAATTAAGGTGAATTATCGTTAAATATCATCAACATAGTGAAAAATATACAGATTTATAAGATTCCCCGAGAAAAGGGAGGACATTTTAAGAGAGAGGACGGCAACGAAGGCACTATATCCTTTTTGTCATTTTGGGGCTCCTTTCGTCTCTGCCCATCTTATCATCATCTCCGCGATTGATTCATCTCCCTTCGTATTTGTTCTGCTACTAGACGGGGTTCGAGGAGTGTTCCAGTTGCGCTGTTTCTACAGGCTTCTGGCGATCGTTTATTGATGGTCGGGAGGTACCAACACCATCTGTATATAAGGCCGAACCTCTCTGACGTCACATGGCATTGACGTCACAGTAGATGGGCCGACCATAAGCTTAGTAAATAGTGTTCAACGTGCTTGCATCTCGTTATATGTGCTATTTTGCTTATGCTACCTTGTTTATTACGTTGTTAATACCACGTTGTTCGTTACATTGTTAATCTCACGTTGTTTATTGCTTTGTTGTAATATACTTTTCGGTACGGTACAGTGCTAATTGCGCTGTAATTGTAGTTTATAATGCCATATAAGTGTTGTGTTCCTGGCTGTCGGGGTACTGTTGCTATATCACCCTAAGAAAAGTACAGTGTGACATTTGCAAACAAAATTTAGTTTATGATGAAGAACTGGCCGTTGAAGATAATTATACTCTTATCAGAAATTTGAGCCGGGGGAAATTGCTTTATCCGCAAGACTTTGCAGTGCAGACTGTTTTATATTCACATGTTATTTTCAACAAAACTCAATCAGAATTTGAGAATGATGTTTTGAGTGTTTATAATAAGCGTCAATTTATGTCTCAGTATATTTTAAAATTTATTTCAGTAAACGGTTATTTGCCCAATATTAATGAATGCACGATTCATACAAGGGAAAGTATTGCAATTGTAATAATTACATGTACTACCAACACCCTATTGAAGAATTATTGTGGCAAAACGATCCGTTGGGTAAAAATTATAAAAACAAAAAATTGGGGACACGCCCAAAAATAAAACGTCTCTGTTACTTGCCTATCGACTTTTATAATGTATGTCTCAATATCCATTATCTGATGTATTAATATTACGTACTAAATGTGTCTGTCATCTGTCTGACCTTCCATCAGTTCATAAAAGACAAATAGAAGAATACTATTTTAAAGCCATTTGATATTTATGACTATGATTTTTGCTTTGAAATTTCGTTTTTTTCTCATAATAAAATCGAATGGGGTGTGATAAAGGGCTCAGTTGACGTCTGGCATCCTCTTTCTACCTAAAGCCCTTCATAAATTAACAAAACTCATTCTTAAAGTTAGAACTCCAGTTAAAATGTATGCGTTAATACGATATAACAGCCGCGGGCGTTCGTTTCAATAGCCTGCCCTTAGTGACGTCACCCGGCAGCGCTCAGGCCTTTTACTATCGGTGGTGTTGGAGGTACTCACCACGATGCCGTTCCCGAATGGTAGTGGGAAATTCACCCTGCACCATAAACATATTCGTTATTGTCCATTTCGTATTATGTTGGATTGATTCCTGGCAGACTTCTATGGTGCAGACAGAGACAGGCATAGATGTGGAATGAAATGAAGTTGTGTTTAGCGACTTTTGTTAATAGTGGTATTTTTTTGTATTGTTATACTGATCTAACAGACCAACCATTAATTTTACTTGAATCTTACATCCCAACACGGTGATGCTTCGGTTTATCCACTGCTACCCCAATCTAATTCTTAATTATATCCTACACTACCCTACCCCTAACTCGCGCACTCTGTTTTTTGTTACAATCGACCAACTCGAAAGTTTTGGCTAAAATTTGCTGGTTGGCAAGCCGCTGGGACAGTTCCGCATTTACATTATGGCGGTCCCTGTGGATATCCGAGTTTCGTTTGTACCCTGTGCATATACCATCGTGCGTAGAACTTTATTTTGGAATATATGTATGGAGCTTATAATACTATCTTTAACATGTGCTTGATTTCTCTTTTCTACTTTTGCTTTTTGTTGTTTAGAATCGTCTTGTCGGATGGGTTCCCAGTTTGTTGCATTGTTTGTTGTTCCTGAACAAGTTCTCTGATTTCAACTGGCTATGTACCCCTTTAGCTATGCGGGTAAGTTTCTTGGTGTTATTGTACTCACTTTTGTCTACTTCGTCACCGAATTGTCCCTTTGACCTTAATTCAATATTTAAATTAATTCGTTCTTGTTTGTTAAAGTTTGAAATTCACCCAATCAATGGTTTTATTGACAAATATTGGGCGAGCTTCATTCTTGATTATTCTTTTACTCAAAGCTAAACTGACAGCTGAATGATCGCAGTCTAGGTCGAAATTTGTTTGAGTTTCTATGAAGTTAAATGACACTTTTCTTAAGATTAATATATGAAGCATATGAGTGATTTTATTTGGGTCGGTTGGCCAATAGATGGGCTTTCCTGTGGAATGAAAGTTACATCCTGTTGCACAAATTGCTTTTCTGAATGAACTATCTTTTGTTGTAGTCAGTCGGAATGTTTAGCATTGTATTCACCCCCTATAATAAACCTTTCTCAGAGTATTTTGAATTCCTCAACCTTGAAATTTTGCCTGCGAGGGCAGTAGACAGCACTAACTGTTATGTTTTGTTTGGTAGACTTCATGGAAACGAAGGTGAGCTAAATGTCTTCGCGCTGTAGATGGCATTTATGGCTTTTTTGGTGATGACGGCACTACCTAGCTTTAGCTTGAGGGTGAGTCGTGTGATAAACTTTATAATCTCTTATTTTTGCATAACTCTGCTTTGTTAGGTGAGTTTCAGAGATGAGGCACACATTAATATGTTGTAGATTTAAAAACACCTAGTTCATTTTTCTTGTTGAGGATGCCATTGATGGCATCCATGTGGCACTTTATAATTCGGTATCTATTACTTATTTATTTTAGAAATAGCGCCAGTGTTATTGGCTTCGAGTCTGTTAAGTCTATCAGCGACATTAGTTAGCATAGTCATTATATTTTGTATTATTTGTATTAGCAATGCTTCTACATTTGGTGCGGATGAATTGGGACCTGTCGTTTCGTTCTGTATCGTCTAAGTATAAGATTCCAGTTCTTGCTTAATTGATACAAAATATCTTGATTCAATAGTTTGCTTCTTATCTTTGTTAACAGTTTCCCTTCTCTTTTATAGCTCTTCTGTCATTATGTACCCTCTGTCGTTTGCAGGGTGTCATTCACCGCAGATAAAGCATTTAGATGTTGTATGTTTTGGTTTTGTACATTCGGCCTTGATATGATTGTCAGCACATTTGACACACGATGGATTTCTTTAGCTGAAACTTTGCGCGTGACCATGACGTTGATTCTTTGTACACTAGGTATTAGTTTGCTAGTTTTCGTCGCTTCTATTTTTACCTTCATGTGGCACAGATATTGTAATTCATATATTTGTTTGATGTCTTCTGTATTTTTGAAAGTTAAGATATAGATCGGATGTTTTTATTTTGGTTTCTTTAATTTATTTTCTGGTTTGATAATTTTGAAGCATTTGTCCTCTAATTTCTTTGTTATTTTCTTTGTTATTTCCTTTATATTAAGTAGGTATTTCGTCGTTTGTGTCTGGGAAAAAATGATATAAAATAAGGAGCTGTCTGTTTACCACTACTTTGATCGGAATATCCTGCTTATTGATATTCTTGCTAAATATCAATCGTGTACTCGGTTCATGTATTAACGTTAATTCTTATTTGAGTACTGTTGAGTATGGTTGGATTAAAACTAATACTTATTGACTGGAGCTTTCGATTTCGCAATTTTAGGCTGGTTTTTATTCGGTCTGAAATTCTTTTCCGGAGATTTGGTGGGGTTTCGTTTCTTGGTTTTTGAAGCCAAAGAACATAAGACCAAGTCACCAAACAGTACAGACCTAGAACTAACAGACTACTAGGCGAACTCTACAGCGATACGCACATTATCCAAGAAATAAAGTCTCAACGACTACGATGGGCAGGACATTTGCAAACACAGCCAGACAACCGTTTCCTCAGACTCAGCCTGGGATGAAAATCCACGTGGCAGAAGATCGTTGGGAAGACCAAGAATGAAGTGACGTGATAACTTGAGGGCGGATCTGTATGTTCTGGGAAGAGAGTATGACCCTGAGACCATGTTGGATCAGGTGGAATGGAGAAAGATTGTTGTGTCAGACAAGACCCACCCAGTGTTGTAGAGCTACGAAATGATGATGATGATTTTTGAAGCAGCCATGTTGTTTCAGCCGCTACTAGCAACTCGCTACCTAGCTTTTTCCGAACTGGTTGGACTAAACTTTGTGTTTTTTTTCTGTATTGATTTGCGATGCTAATTTTACTTGTACTGTTTCGTTGTCCTGTTTTGCTGCTGCAATGCCATCATTTGACACCTCGGTAATTAGATTTCATTTAGCGCTTGGTGTAACTGATATTGTAGATTTAAAATATCCTCTATGGAGAGATCCATATAGAGATTTATCAGAAGAGATAGAAATACGAATTTACGGATAAGAAATAAAACCAGAGTAACATAATTCAGTATATAGCAAAAGGAATCTGGTCGGTCGTGGCTGCGCATATAATGAGAAGAGAAGATGGACGATGGATAAATAAAATCACAGAATGGCGCCGAAACTTAGGCATACCTATAATAAGATGGAGAAGCGACATCGCCAAGGTGAGAAGAGGACGATGGGTAAGAGAAACATAGACCGCAGTCACTGTAATCCAATAGGGGGTGCATATCCAGAAATGGAGTACTTAACGTTGATTATAATGAGGAAATTGATAGTATACAAACATTTATATAATACACTTTTTTTCTAATCCTTGTATATCATGTAAAAATATCGACCATTGCCGTAATTTTACAATAAAATAATTTTTGTGAGAAATTTAAATTTAGATATTTTTTGAAAATAATTTTCCTTTCGCTTTTCATGAAAGCTAGTAGAATTTAATTCAACACAACAAATATTTCAAGTAATATTTCAGATTTTTAAACTCATAATCTACTAGCATTTTGTATAATAAACTTTTTTACTAGTCCTTGTATATTATGTAAAACTTAATTAGAGGGGTAGATAGTATAGAATACTCGAACGCCTATAATATGGAAAGCACACGCTAATTAAATTAAAGCTAATGCCACGTTTACTTATCCAAGTAGCTGTGTTATTTTTTCGCGGTGGTTTAGTCGACACGGGCGCATTCGAAACAATGAACGCAATGAAATTCAAATTGGCCATTGGCATTTTAATTTTTACAGGAGCCGCATTCGTAAGTAAATTTACTTTTATATCTGACTAGTGTAATTAAAAATAAATACGGACAAAAGAGCATTCCTCACCATATGTATTGGTTGCAGGGAGAACAATTCAAAGTTACCGATCAGGTTTATTTGGAGATTGAGCATGGCGGTAAATATATTGGCCGGATCGTCATCGGATTGTTTGGCGATATTGTGCCCAAAACAGTGCTTAATTTTAAAGTGCTTGCCACGGAAGGTATAGGTGGACGGTCGTATGAAGGGTCTACTTTTCATCGGATTATACAACGATTTATGATTCAAGGTATGTTTCTTTCTAATTCTTAGACTTAGTTTTCAAAAAATCAATTAGAATTGCTGTTCCCGCTGAGAAATTCTTCATTACTATTACTTCAAAACACTATATACTTTAATTAAATAACAAAGCACATACAAAACATGGTTTCGGTGGGAATTTGAACCTGGGGCCTCCACTTTTGAATTAACAGCATGATGATGCATATCAAAGACTGATAACAAAAAACAAATGAAAATCTATCTGATTTGGGCAAAATCCAAATTGTAGTGCCGATACTGATGCGTACTTAACCGTAAACTGAGTAGTTTTTACCGATAAATCCAAATCTGATATCTTTGAAGGGACTACAGAAACTTATTATTATAAATAAAACACAAAAAACAAAACAAAACAAATTAACTGGACTGTTTATAGAACTGTGACGTTTTCATGAGGTGCGTTGATTTGGGGTTGGAATGATGGGAAATTTATTCTATCACATATCAAAAATTCAGTACAACAGCCTTATACTTAACTTAAATATAGTCCCCTCAAGCAACAAAAAATAGGTCAAGAAAGTTATGAGATCTTTTACACCAAATTACTGCAGGTCTTTGCAGGGCACCATTACACTCAACATATTGTAACATCGTAATATGTATCTCTGCCCTCGTCGTCCTAATTAACTTGTTAGTGAAACTTGTTGGGTTATTTTTTTAACTATTTTTTCTCTTCTAAATGTATAAATAAATTTCTTTGGACACATTAAAATATCAACATGTCAAATTAAACTTCGATCCAGGAATTGATAGCGCGTAGCGTTACGCGATTTGTATATTATTCCGGCTTCTTGCGCCTTAATTAATTTAAAGTTTATTCACATAATAATTTCAAGTCACCTATTTTGATCAAAATTAGAATTTATAGTGTCACAAAATTAAATTTTAAACTGGTATACAAATATTGTGTCGGATAGTAATAATGTAAATAAATTTAACAAAATAAAGTGCACCATTATTATATAGTACGTATGTACAATTTAAATTAGTAGTAGCTGTATTTGTTACGTTAGAAACTGACTATCGACCTGTAATTCTGTCTCTGCCTGTGTGTGCTTGCGAGGTGGCAATAGCAGATTATTCTTTATTTTTTACTTTCTGCTAGTGGACGCTCCATGTTGTTTGTAACGACAACGCAAAGTACCGGGCTATTGTTTTAGATGAAGCATTTATTTGCTGCTCTGTTTTGAAGCAAACCAGTATTTTACTCCGTTTCAAATTATTCATCAAATGTTCGATACTTTTTTTTTGATAAATCTTTTCTATTGTTTGGCTGCACCGCTTCAATAGGATATTTTTATAACAAAATGTGTAGACTTTTTTGAGATGAGATATTTAAAGAAATACCCCTATACTCACTCTTTCAGGTTGTCGCATTCAGTATATATTTTAAAATCGTATCTTTACCTCCGTTCCTTTGTACATTTCCCTAGGCGAGTCCCCTCATTGTTTAGAATCTCACATATGTTTTCTTCAGCTATCTAAAGTAACCGTACACGGGCGTCATTATTAATACTTTATTAAGTAACACCTGATATCACAACTCTCTTGAAAACGGGCATAATGATTGATTTTTTTTATTTGATGATTCAGCTACCAATTAACAATCAGCATACAATGCAAGAGGTGCGTTTAATAAATATTGCAAAAATATTCGAGAATCAAGTGTATTTTTCTAAGTTACATGCAGTTTAAATAGATATTTCGTGTATTTACGTTTGTGTTCGGTTGGTTTGATTCGTTTATGTGACAGCTAACCTGACATTATACCATGTGTTTGCGAATAATCACCAAATGTCCTTTTAAAATTACATTACTATATAATACTAGAAATAAGAAATAACTAAAAGCTTTACATTATAAACTATGATTTCAGGTGGGGATGTTATAAATGGAGACGGCACAAAATCGATTAGTATGTTTGGTGGATTATTTGAAGATGAAAGTTTTCAAATAAAGCATAACTCTGCAGGCTTCGTCAGTATGGCTAATAATGGTATGCACATTAGTATAATATGAACCAGCATTTATAGAAGTAAAACATAAAGGTAGAGTGGGTAGGTAGCAGAGACGTGCAGTCCATGAGCGAACTAGCTCATTGATGAGCTAGTTCTCCATTCTACCTAGATCTTGATTACTTTAGTTCTCGTTCGTCACGAGATGTTGCGGGCACTTGAATTTGCCGCGATGCTTGGCCCGTAACAGCTCGTGGCGAACGACAAACCAAGCATGTCTCTATCGGTAATTGCGCTGTTATATTTATAAACTGTTGCAGACATTATTATCGGCGCGGTGCTTGTAGCACGTATAGGACTATAAAATATCTCTAAAGTTTTGTGAGCTGAGGAAACATTTAGAAAGTGAAGAAGATTCGCTAGATAATTGCAACAAATATATATATATATATATATATATATATATATATATATATATATATATGTATAAAGAAGTACAATAAGCCTAGTATACATCAACTTAATTGAACACTAAACGTATTTTCTATTACAACACATAGCTGGATATCAATCAAGCAATAATATTTTGCCGCTATAACTGCCCATTTCATATATCCTCATAATAGTATAACAATTAAGTGTGTACCTTTGGGATGAAAAATTGTACCTTTGCCAATGAAAAAATATTCTGCTCAAAACTTATTTGCTATTAAAGAATGAAATATATTAGAAAAAGTAGTAAGTATAACAACTGAAATCATGCAAAAAATATTGTTGCTAATTAAATAACAAAGTTAAGGCTATTGTTGTTTATTAAAAAAAAGTTCGCTAGTAATGGAACAACTAAAGGAAATGCATGTCTAGCATAGCCTACATTAAAATTGAAAAGAGATTTTATGACAGGCTGGAATTTTATATCTGATATGTTATCGAGTGTGTTAAAATTGATAGAAGCAATTATTTCCACGTTTGCTATTTTAGAAAACGACGACTCTCCTAAAATATTTCTGTTGTTCTGTAGGGATATTCTTGATGATACTAATGAAATTTCAATATAAAAATGTGAGCATGTATTTATTTTCTTAATCAATTAAAGAATACAATTAGACGAGTATTGGTATTGCACAGTATTTTCCTAGAAGCTATAGCAACAAATTTTAAATCATTTTGGTACTCTTGATATTTTGACAATTTTAGATCCGCGTGTTAAAGAATTTACTTTCTCAAGCCTTTGACGGAGGAGTTATCTGCTTTAATGAGAAATTACCTATTACCTCTGTAGAAACCATTGTAGAACACAAAAAACGCATTACTACGAATGAAAGTGAACAACCCACGTCTTATATTATATATTATATTATGGGAAAAAATTATAAACAATACGAACATTTGAAAAATCATATATCTTTCAATGAAAGACAATAAGAGTTGCAAAAATACGAGCCATTGCTCATCAGATCTGAATATCCTTAAAGTTAATACAACCAACATCCAGAGAAGAAAGAGAAGCAGAAATAAACACATTAGAGATAGAAAGGGCTTTAGAATACTTCTAGAAAAATAAGGCCAGATGGGATTCCGGCTAAGATTTTAAAAGCACTTGGGAATCAGCAACTATTACATTCCTGAATTGTGCAGTACAATATGGCGAACAGGAAAATGGTCGACACTCAACAGTCATCCCAATGCAAAGAAGGCTCCACCAATATCACATGCAAGCAACATTTCATTGAGGATCATCGACCAAAGGTTGCGGAACTATTTAGAATACCAGATCCCATCAGCACAAGTAGGCTTTGTCAAATGAAAAGGTAACAGAGAACATCAACAAACGACAGCTTATAGAAACAGCAATAGAATATAACAATACCAATGATACTGTGCTGTGTTGAATATAAGAAGGCTGTTGAGTGCGTATAAAGGAACAGCTTATGGAATATATAAGAAGTGATGGGAGTACCGGACCACAGTCCATATACTGTATACTCTATGTACCATGATACCCCATATGGCTACTTAAAAACTTGTAAGGGAATAGCGAATCTTTTTACTTAAAATAGACAATAGACTATCACACCCATTTAATACCCAAATAGGAGTCCGAACAGGGGGCATATTGTCGCCGAGAAATTTCAACACATACGGCGAATATATCATGAGATGCGCATTAGACAACAAGGCAGTGGCGTTGTAATCGGAGGGAATAAACTAAACAGATTGTCAGACGATACCACCCGGAGCATTTTCATCATTTCGTTCACATCGTTTGTAGATGTGAACGAAATGATGAAAATGCTTCAACATATCACTAACGAAAGCAGAGCATTAGGACTGGAAATAAGACTCTCAACAGCAACAACAATGCTGGTTGACGGAAACATCACACTACAATATAGAGAAAGACTACCCCATATTGAAATCTTGGTGGAATTCACATAATTAGCTTCCAATATGAGTAGTAGTAGTAGTATGAAGCTGTGCGAAAGAGATCAGAAGGCGCATAGCAATTGGGTACACCATAACTTGACCAGGATATGGACCGATCGTCAGATAAAACAGAATACAAAAATAACTTTAGTGCGAGCATTCGTTTTCTCAATCTTTACATACGCAGCAGAATTCTGGATAAGTAAAGAAACTGACAGACGACGAATCAAGTCCTTCGAGATATGGTGCTGGACGAGAATGCTGCGAATTCCGTGCATGGCGAAGTGATCAAATATTTTAATTCCGGAAACCTAGGAATTACAGAACGATTTTCCACCGTATGCAGAAGGCGCATTCCACAACACTTCTGTCGTATAACTTGAAGAGATCCGACCAACCTCGAAAGATAGTTCAGGGAAAGGTGGAGGGGAACGCCTGAGAGGTAGATCTCCGACCAGGCGGATTGACCAAATCCAAAATATCACCAATAAAACGCTGCAAGAAAACTACAGGACAACGGAGGATAAATACAGATGGAGACAACATATCCAAAAGTGTACATCGCCAACAGATCGAAACACCTCAATCAGAAAGTTACAACCAGGAAGAATAATTACTAGTTATGTCCACATAGGTACCTCCCTGAAACTTTCCCGTGCCCTCTATGAGGCGATATCGCCCACTTTGGAAAGCGCCTGTCTAGATCATACTAGCATTGCATGGTAATGTATTTGTGAGGTTTACGGAATAATTTGGACATATATTAATTCTTATATTTACAGCATAGTTACTTTGTACTAATTATTTATTTAGTTTGGGATTACCTATCCAATGATGCCAAGCCCAATTTTATTCCACAAGATATCTTTCTCATATTATTTTATGTATGTTTTTACTTTTATTTTATTTTACAGGGCCAGATACAAATGGATGTCAATTTTTTATTACGACTATCTCAACTAATTGGTTAGATGACAAGCATGTTGTATTTGGCAAGGTAAACATATGTATTTTATAATTTATATTATAACATTTCTAAATTTAATTTCTAATTTATATTAACATTTTTCTTCTCCTTTTTTATTATTGTTAGGTGGTAAAGGGACAAAATGTGGTTCATATAATTGAGCACGTAAAGACAGATTCCGATGATATTCCTCTAGAAACAGTACGAATTATAGAATCTGGAATGGTTGATACACCAGAGCCGTTTTATGTATCCGACGAACCTTATGATTATAGGTATTAATTAGTCTTGTATAAATATGTATCAACCACAAGAAATACGATTATGTTTTGTTTTAGTATATGGCAATGGATACAAGCTGGATCACTCCCATTGGGGTTTTCATTTATAATTCTTGCATTTTTCCATTGGGCGATACAAAAACTTGATAGCTTCAAGTTGGCTTGATTAGTGAGAACATCATATATTTTGTTTAAATGTTTGCATAGCAGTGTGGAATTAGTAGAGTGGTTTGTGTATATGAATACCATCACGAAAGCTCTGGGGGTCTATTCTTCAGACCGATTGGAACTATTGAATGTTTTGAATGTCATGGCAACTAGAGTAAATAATAGAGTCGGCATGGGCAAAATTTGTAGCTTTTACAATCCGCAATAAGATATGGAACTATGTTATTAACACAAACCTGTTTGGTAAATAATTATGCACTATTATTGAGTGTCAATGCAAATGCTACGCTTAGGTTATGATTGCAAAAGTATTAAGTACTTAGAGTATTTAATAACCTTTAGGTTAGGTTGTATAAAAGCGAGTTAACTCTAGTATATAATTAGAACTACCCGACAGATATGTGTTTCTTACATTGTTATTCACTTTTCATTTTTAGGCTCACACACTTCATATGGCAATATCGCTTTATGTCATCATTATAAAAGTGACATTTGAAGCGGATCGGAGTTATAAAATTAATTTGCTTTTAGACAACCTTGAATAGATTTTCTTTTACATTGTCTATGAAATATGTTATGGTCATGTAGCCAACTGTTTAATATATATTCGTAATTATATGTATTTTGTACAGATTCACTTTTGTACGTCATTTATATTTAATTATTTATGTTATTGTTTATTTATGTTTTTATTGTTATGTACAAAGGCACTTTACACGGTCAATAATACTGTTAATATTTTAGAATAATGACAGTATTACTGTACGATAATATATTTAAAATTTTCATTATTCTAAGATATTGACAGTATTACTGATCGTGTAAGGTATAGTAATGATGGAATGAAGAGAATATTGATGTTTATCCGAATAATTGATTACTTGATAAATATTGAAGGGGGATTCAAGCAAATACTGACAGTACTAGGATTGACAGTATTATTGACCGTGTAAGGTGCCTTAATAATATACTTATTACTAAACATGATCTTACTGTGACGTGTTTAACTTGTAAATAAACTAAACTTGTTATATACTCTTGTTATTGCATTCAGAATGCTCTGAATAATTCTGATCGTTCTAAAGAGACGAAATAGCCGCTATTTGAGAAGTTATTTACTGTTTATGTAATTATGTAGATACAATTAATATGGGTTAGTATAAAGCCATATAGCTCAATGTTATGTTAAAAGAGATAAATTACAGTGAATGATTGTGATATCTTCATTATCATAGACATTTTAATGTATTAAAGACACACGGCCAGCGACACCAGCTTCCTAGGCAACTAGGCCTTAACTGAGTATATCTGTTCGAGCCTTTACGTCATAAGATGATACCATTTATGTTATTTAGTAGGATGTTTTTGTACCAATATATAATGTTACAAGCAAGACTACATCATACACTTTAAATTACAGTGACTATTATCTGATTTAATAATTATACAAATTAAGAATGTTCTTTTAATGCACCGTTTTGCTAAGAAACCAGACATTGAAAGCGTATGTGCATCATTATTAAAAACTAGATGGACCACAGTCAAACCCGAAATCGTATACATCCATCAGCGTTTATCGATCAGCCAATCAGAGAGCAGGTTTGATGTGACAACAGCTAATCCAACTTGGACTCTGATTGTCTAGCAGAGAAACGCTGCCAGAGAAACAGAAAGTAATTTAGTCCCTATCCTGCTTCTCTGATTTGCCGTCAGCGTTGTTGCCTTAGCAATTCAGAGACCAATTTGGACCAGTTATTTTCCAGTTCTTCGTTAACGCATATACTTGTTCTTCGAGTTATTCTATTTCTCCGTCGGTCCGTCGCGTCAAATTCAAAATATCTTAATGGTAGCATGGAAGTCTCCTGATCTGATTCATACTCACTGACGTCTGTCTAATTCATTGAGACAAAAACGAGACTCATGCGAGTACGAAACTTGTACCTGTTAATTACGAGCAGAAAAGTTCAGAAGTGCATCATCCAAACCAAAACATTACAATTTTGATAGGAGAATCGAATGACCAATTCAGTCAAAGAATTTCGTGATGTCATCGGTAGAAACCACATCCACCTATCCACCTTCTTCAAGCTCTTTAGAAACAAATTGGCTAAAACAAGCAATATTAGTGGTTTTACGTCGTTTAGGCGTAAACCCATGCTGAAGGGAAGACATAGTCACGCAGTTGTGGATAAATTATACTGTGAATCGACATCTCAAAAAAATTGCTAGATTGGATAAGATGGAGATAGCCCTATAGCTTTTCACATTGTCTCTAACACCTGACAGGATATGCTCTAGCAAATTTCCGTTTATCAGAATAGCTTCGTCATTTTAAGATTAAATATGACAAAAAGACTGACAAAAGTGGTAGAGCGGGAGTCTGGCCTTGTCCTGCCGTAAAACTAGATTTTCGTTCTTTTAGAGAGTTGATAATAGTTGTCTCATCTATGCGAAGAACAGTC
The DNA here is from genome assembly GCA_963942505.1 of Lordithon lunulatus. Classification (NCBI taxonomy): domain Eukaryota; kingdom Metazoa; phylum Arthropoda; class Insecta; order Coleoptera; family Staphylinidae; genus Lordithon; species Lordithon lunulatus. The sequence goes on along the minus strand of OZ012667.1, from coordinate 48,686,178 downwards.
AGTGAACTGGTAGGTTGGCAAAAAATCATTACTACAGAGGAGAGAGAATACACACTATGAGAATTTATTTACGATTTCCTCTGTCAGCTGTGTATCACTTTCGGTATATGAGAAGTTCCACGTTTATCTTGTACGAAAGATCCCAACAATTCTTAGGATAGGATATCAAAAAGTGTTCGGCATGAGTTAAATAGCATTTGTATTCAGATTTTATGAGTAAGTACGGCGCTGCAATCTTTGCTAGCTATTGAGGTATAGCTAGGTATATGTACTTATAGAGGTACCAAGCTTAAGATTCAAGTTGTAAATTATATCGCCTAAAAACCGCCCAGGATAGTTAGTGATCATGCGTATAAATTGAGGTACATAAAAGGTTATACATAATGCAGTAGAACTTTTTAAGTACGGCATTACAATCATTAAATGCTAGCAGAATATCCCAGTCTAGATGATGATTGATGAGATTAAATCAATGTAGAAAGTTCTACTTCGTCGAGAGTAACGGCAGGGGGATGAACTATCGGGCGTAGCCGAGGATTGAAAATCAATTAATACATGATAGATGCTAGATGCATGCTGGATGGGTGATATTGGTCCTAGCGAACCAATGGGCATGCCTCGTATATGACATGGGCAGGCAACGTAGTGAAGATGAAGTTTAATAGACAGTGTTGGTGATTGAAAATGTTGTTTACTTGGATTAATTGAGTAAAGTAAAATAGACGCGACGAGTAGAAAAAGACTTCCATTATAGAGTCTACGCCCACGAGAGGAAAATTCATACACATATACATCCATATAACTTTGTTACATTTTATTTTACTACTACGTCTTCGCTTAAGTATTTTCAACTACTTTATGTTGCTGTTTAAGGAGTAAGAAACTCAATCTAGAAATCTCAGTCTGCATTTGAACTATCTTTGCTATTATAACAGATCGATTCCAATAGTGGGAAACAACCATTTCAACAAGATTGATCGACTATTGAATTTGAAAACCCGTATTTTCGAGGAGAAAATGTCCACTCGATTTCCAACCACTTTCACGCCACTCCTGGCGTATGGGTCTCTTTCTCTGCCTATAGTGCTGGCAATTGGCACTACAGGTGGACCTACAGTTTAATGTGGATTCCGAACCACAGGAGTACGTTTCCGGACCAGAGAAAGGTGTTTAGCCGTGAAACCCATTAAATGCGGGTTGCGGAGTTGAGGGTGCGTGCAAACTGAATAGTTCTTCGCTTTGTGATAATTTAACTCTTCAGCGAGCAGTTCGATGCCAATGCGCTACGCTGCCCCTTAACCATGGCCAAAGGAATGTGCATATTGCACAATAAATATGTGTGCTCTTCGAAATTGTTTGCGTCATTATTTGTAATATGTAAGGATATTGTGTATAGTATTAATATTCAATTAATATTAATAAAAACAACAAAATAGTAGCACGTTTCATACAACAGTGCTCTTTGTGGTGACTCACTTGACACGCTGGACTGAGCAATGGAAAGGTTAACACAAGAGTACTGGGCAAACCAGCTGGCTGACCTGGACAGCGACCCCTGGTATCTATCCCACAGACTGGTAAACAAACGCCTGGAGTAAAATGGCCATATTGACAGTCCCGGGAGGCGTAGCAACTGTGACGAAACAGCTGTTCCCGCAAAGCTCCCCTATACCAAGAGGAGCGTATGAAACCCAAACGACCGATAGCATCCCACCGATACTGCTGGTGGAACTCATCGCAGCTTCCGTCATGAAAAGCCCCCGGACCTGCCGGTATCCCTAATGAAGCCATCAAAGTCGCGCTCTGGGAAGAGCCAGACGAGGCATGTTCAGCACTTAACGCCTGCATCGAGTAAAGAACCTTCCCATCGATATTGAAGAAGTCTTAAGTCTTAAGAGTAATTAGTTTGGTACTAATTGGTTACGGTGGACAGGCCATGGCGAGACTGTACCGCAAGGTGATCGAGTCATTGCTTGGTGTCCGAAAGACCACTGGTATGTGTCGACCATACCCCTCAAAAAAAAGAGTACATAGGAAGTAGTGGTAGTTAAATAGATAATCTAATAAGCAACAAAGAAAACCATTACTAAATAAATGAGCTGACTATAATAATAATTTTATTGTATTTATTCATTCGTAATCTCTTTCCGATGTCACGGGGTCGCGATTCGGTTTTTACCACAAGGAACTGCCAATGCGATGTGATTCTCAGCAAAATTTTTGCCATGGCTACCTCAACATATTTACCGCGAATTGCTTCAAGTATTCAGGTTTTCGATTGACTGTAGGAGAGGGTTTAGAAAGCATTTAGAGTGGGTGCGATGAAGGCTGGGGGAAGACGAAGATAAATGGGAGGTAGTGGGATGGTAACCTAGTAATAGCGTAAGATCTGGGATACGTATATGAAGCCAATATTGTTGTATGGAGTGGAAGTGTGGGGTTGCTAGTCCCCATCGGGTGCCTCCCGGGTGGCGGATAGGGGAATGCCTACCAGGGGCGGACCAAAACTAGCACGACGCAGGGAAATAACTGTGGCGTTAGTGAGATGAGGCTACAAAAGAAAACCTTTTGTGCTTAGGCTCATTATCATAAATTCGTAGGAGTATATCAATATAGTCGATATAATGGACCGTGATACTGCGGTGGGAAAAGCAACGGGAAACTACCCCATAAATCTCCCAAGAATAGACAAAATGGAAAGAAACGACATTGGTACAAAACGTACTGATCATGGACTAGGAAACCAAGAACCGGCAGGAGCAGAGAGCAGTGCTACCCAGGTCGATATCCGTGAAACCCCGGCAAGACAACTGGAAGATTCAATGGAACCGGAAGATGGTAAAATAAGGACTTGGAATGTGAGCAAAGGCAGGAAAGACTCAAAACGCTATCCAGGAAATTACTAGAATGGAAATAGATATTATGGGGATTAGTGAGATGCCTTGGCCTGGCCCCGGATGCTACACAATTGAAAACCACACTGTGTACCACTCGGGTAATAGCGACATTCACATACGCGAGTTGGTAAATAATATCCGAGAAAAGACAATCATATGTTACAGATTTTACACCAATATTGGAGAGAATACTAATTATTCAGATAAATAGTACACTATCAACACTAAACATCATTCAAATATATGCTTCTACCTCTGATAGCGCAGACGAGGAAATAGAACTCTACTAGTCAGTAGCCAACATCCTCAAGCAACTCAACAAGCAAGACGTGATAATCATCATGGGAGATTAAACGCAAAGGTACAAAGGACAAGGGAAAAAGTGGAGAATGCATAGGAGAATATGGATTGGGCACAAACATTGAAAGGGGAGAGATTGAAGAACTTGTACAATTTACTAGAATTGCCGCGTATTTTAGAGTCGCGTAGATTCTACACGTGGATATCCATCCGAAGACAGACCGGCCAACATGGTCAGAAATCAAATTAACTTCATTCTAGATTTTAAAATGGTTGCATATGAGTCAAGACCTACCCAAGTGCAGATATGGCATCAGACCACTGCTCATTGTTAGGGGCATTTACAATTAAAATGAAGAAAGTCATGAGGAATGCAACGAGCGAAAGGTGGAATATAAGGAAACTGAAAGAACAAGAAATATAGGAAACAGTGACTAACTTAATAGCTGAGAAGTGTAAAATACTGGAGAACAAGAACGACATAGAAGAGAGGCTTGATGAAATATATAAAACATTTAAAGAAATTGGAGACGAAAACTTAAAAGGGAAAACAGAGAAAAAGAAGAACTGGATGACTGGCCAAATATTAGGACACATGGAAGAAAGAAGGAAGAGCAAGAACGACGAGACAAAGTACATAACGTACAAATACAAATAAGACAGGAAATAAGAAAAGCGAAGGAAAACTGGAATAAAATGCAATGCATCGAAATAGAGGCGGAAATACGATACCTTTAATATGCACAGCAAAATCAGAGAGATAGCAGAGATCTACAGTGGGATAATTACATAATACGGATGACAAGATAATTATTGATCAGTCAGAAATAATGGTCACCTCAAAGAAATATATCAAGGATCTCTTCAATGACGACAGAACGAAACAGCCCCCCGATACTACTAATCTAGAAGGCATGACTATACCAATGGCAAAGTCACAAAGGCAATCAACCAACTGAAACAAGGTAAATCTCCTGGTCCAGCTATGTACCCGGTCTAATAACTCCGAAATATATATATATATATATATATATATATATATATATATATATATGTACTACCAGCTATGTAACCGGTCTAATAACTCCGAAATATATATATATATATATATATATATATATATATATATATATATATATATAAATCCGAGTTCATAGCGAGTGGTTTCGCCTTCGGGTACCCTGCCTCCAGGCGATTCCTTTCAGACATCGATTTCATGATCCCAACCTTCCATGCAAGCGCTGGGCGACCTCTTCGTCTTCTTTCGGGAGGGACCCATTCATAGACCTACTTCGGTAGTCGTTTAGCTGGCATCCTGTTCACATGCCCAAACCAGATCAGTTGTTTAGTTTATATTTCATGTATAATTGTGTCTTTCGCTTTCATTTTGTCTCTAATCACCGTATTTTGTATTTTGTCGAGCATAGATTTCCTGCTGATCTTCTCAGGAAGTCCATCTCTACGGCAAGAAGGTTCTTCTCCGACGATTTAGAAATAGGCCATCCTTCGCCTCCGTAGGTTAACGTAGTTGAGCATTTTCGTTCGGCGTCTTATGTTAGATTGCCACAGTGTAGAGTTTAGTGCCCCTATTACTTTCCTACCCTTGGTGATACGGTTCTTTATATCACTTTCACTTTACTTTAACTCCGAAATGCTGTACTATAAGTTTGATGAGTCACGTGCTGAACCTCATTTTAAAGATAATTGATCGAAGGGTAGTTAAGATATGCGAAGAACACATTAGACGCACCCAATTTGGATTTAGAAACGCCCTAGAAACGATAGACAGCGTTCAGGTTATGATTCAGAGATGTAGGGATATAGACTGTGTCGATATATGCTTTATCGACTACTAAAACGCATTCGAGAAGGTACAACACAACAAGCTGATAGATATTCTAAAATATATAAGGGTAAACAATAGAGACCTAAAGATAATCAGCAACCTGTACACACTACCTCAATACGCATTCAAGGATAAAACTCAAGCGACATCAAGAGAGTCGTCCGCCAAGGACGCGTATTGCCTTCAGCATTGTTCAACATATACTCGAAAGGCATATTGCAAGAAGCGCTAGAAGAAATAAGATGTGTTATTAAGATAAATAGCGAGTATGTAAATAATTTAAAACACGCGGACGATACGGTAGTATGCGCAGACAGCATGGAAAGTCTACAAGAACTGATGAATAGAATAGCAGTAGCCAGCCTAAAATACACGCATCTCTCTGCAATAAATGAAACGTGGAAATCATGCACTCGAAATCAAATGTGGAATAGAAAAGAATAGATCCGCGTTTCTGAGGATGGAACGGTTTTCAAGACTCATCACCTACATATTTAAACGCAGATCAAACTATTGAGGTGCTACATCTACCCTGTGCTTTTAAATGGAGTGGAGTCCTGGACTCCGACAGCGGCTATCGAACAGAGGTATTTGAGATGTGGTTGTACTGCCGTATACTTAGATACGGTGTATCCTGTAGGACATTAATCGGATTGCAGTATTTGGGGGAAGTAAGACTGGTGCGAGAGATGTGGATAAGATGTAGGAGTAGGGCAGAGGTCGGATGGAGAAAAGGTAGAGGAACGATGTATTAAAGAGTGGGTATGTCTGTGGTGTAGGTTGTTGAAAAGCTGAGAAGAATAGGTGGTTTAATAGCTGACATCCGGGAAAGAATGAGTGGGACAGGGAGGACATAGTTGGTATGGATATAGCAAGGTGCGGGCCAAAAGAGAGAGGTAGGATAGAGTGGATGGGACTAGGATACACCACGTGTATACTGTGTAGTAAAGAGAGTAATACGTGGTGCACCTAAGCAACGAATGTATGTGTGTGCTAGCATAGTGGGTGGAGGATTGAAGTAAGGTGAGAATGTTAAAGGATGGAAAAGGCTGGCATGCGAGAAGAAATTGATGAGGGAAGATAGGGAATAGTACTAGAGATGAAGGTTACAGTAGATTTATATGTAACGATTATGCCAATTAAAGGTTTGTTTTACGCGTTCGTCAATGCAAGAACGTTGACACACAAACAGACAGCAGGCATATGCGCAGTGACGTAGCGAGCTTAACTCGCGCCCGGGGCACAATACCTTTTTAGCGCCCCCCATCCGAAAACTATATAATATTATATGTAAAATATACTTTTGTGGACTATTTGGCGCCCCTTTGTGAGTAGCGCCCGGGGCATGATGCCCCCCCCCCCCCCGCCCTCTCCTCCCCTCGCTAAGCCATTGGGCTAATGGCATGCAATTTATAAATTTTACGTCAGGGCACTGCGCTTAACCCATTACGCACATCGCATCTCACGAATTCAAATACAGATTCACAAAATTCATCAAACGTGAACAAAATCCAACCATTTCAACAACCAAAAACGCAACGCGACCGCCGAGTTCGGACAAAAAATTATAACAATCGTCTTACCTGCGCAAATTCACGCGGAGTTCTCGTGTCTTCTGGTTGCACCCATCGAGCCGTTCTCCCTGCACCAGTTTCACACTTTTATGCCTGATTTATGTCCACTTTGCCTAGAATTTTTGAGAGATGCCGACATAAGTTGTCCATAGGACGAAGAATACACTACCAACCTAACAGGGGAAACTGCTGTGATGTAAACTGACATAAATATAAAACTAATAAATTAATTGAAAATATAATTGAAATGTATGATTTACAATTAGTAATTACATGTAATTTAGCAGTTTGTTTAATTCATTATGGTTGTTTTCAGGCAATTAATATTTAGGGACTTTCGGTTTCGTATGTTGGCTACACTGTTTTAAAACAGCACTGTTATTCGGCTGTCAATTCTTGTTTTTGTTTTAAACAAATAGTGTTATGTTTTGGTCGTAAAATAGTGGCCGCGGTGATTGCATATTTAAAGTGGTGAAGTCAAGCAGATGTAATGTGTTTGGCAGGTAGCTGGTACAGGTATGTTGATTCTGAATATTATTAACGGCGATGTCTGTAGGCCTGAATTGAGTTCGGGAAACCGACTAGCAAGTGTTTTCCGTGGTTATACGCGTGCCATCGCTGTTAGCGCCAGATAGATACGTATATTTGTTTATTAACCCTACGTTGGGCATGATATTGAGAACACAAATTCAGGAGTAGTATAGTAACTATCATAACTACAGTTTCGGCTTTTAACACGTGTGCAATAAGTACAGTAGGCAGTCCACATGGTTAGTTACAGAGATACCGCATAGGGATTTATGTATCCTGTAACTACTACTAATGTTTACAAATAATGTTTAATAAAACGAAATTATTGAAAACCTTGAATCCTGTTCGGAACCAAATAGATGAATCAAAGCGACAGCTGTCGTTTCGGTTACAGACAATAGCAGCCAAATTAGCCGACATAAAATAAAAATATGTAGGAGATATTTAAATCTCACGCAAGTTTGAATGCAAGCCAATGTATGATTGTCTAATTTTAGCATAGTTATCTTCATGTTTTATTTAAGCGGCATCTATATATCAAAGTCCTAAGTAGGTATAGTAATAGAGTGGTAATCCAGAAACTATCTTCATTTATTCTATAATATTAGTTCGGTGGGTAATAAACCGTTTCCATGAATATAAGAATCAATCAATATTGGCGTATTTGAAGTCTTAAGTAAAATATAAATCCTTTTATGTGAGCGTTAGTGAACTCGAGCCATATATTCCGTATGTATGCATTAGTTGTTACTTTGCTCTATCGTCGATAGAGGGTAGTGTGTATCGACTAGCTCTTACATTTATATTTTATTCATCTCACACTATCATATTCCCTGGTAATTACATGAAATAACTATTATAGCAAGTACAACACTATTATTCAAATGTGATCATTGGTTAGAAACTATTTGCGTATCCGTATTTTGACAACTTCACATAACACAACCCGCTGCCAAAAACAGCTGTTTAACCTAAAATCATAACAAATACAAAGGCAATCTTAAATAAACAATATGAACGTTGAGATTGATGAAAGTGAATTCTACCATCAAGATTTCACAACAGCATCGGAATGGGAAATATTTATAGCACGGATTGAGGAAATCATTCATGAATGGAAGGTGGACAACAAAGGTAACATGCTACTAAATTGTTGTCCATTTGTCATACAAACCCCTAACTTTTAGCTGAAAAAGAAAACACTAATAATGATGACAAGTGGATAATACAATCTGAAAAACTGCCATTTGCTGATGTGGACTTTACACTCACTTTATATAAAACTAAAGATGATGTTAATGATGAACCTATTGAAACAACTCAAGAGGATGATGATTATAAACAGTGCAATCCTATAAACCCCACTTATGATTTTATATTGGACACTGCAGCTAGCAATGCAGATTTAAAACTGTCTCTTTGGTACGGTTTAAATGAATTCATTGTATTAAGCCCTGCTAATAACAATTCAACTATATCTGAAAGCCGTATCAAGATTTTATTAAGTTCAGTCACCATTGTTGTTGCAAATATCAATTGTGAAATACCAATATTTGTACAAATAAGAGAGAAATGGCAAAATTGCTATTTAGGTGTTTACGAAGGTGATGGTATTCGAACAAATTATGAAATGATTCATTTGCGCCGAGGCCCACAACATTGTCAATATTTAACTGGATTATTAGATCTGTTTAAAACAAAAATATTATCACCAGTTCCAATTGATCCAATATCAGTATCAGTTCAACTTTCTTATATTTTATCTGACTATGGTAATTTCATATGGAAGCAAGACATAGCTGATAATGAAGAGAGCGTTGATGGAGTAATTTTACCACTTGGGGTTACAGTTGATCCGATTGAAAACATTACTTTGAAAACTACATGGTCACAAATACCAGATAATTTAATTGTGGATTCTGAAAACTATTCTAATTTTGATCCTTTGCTTGCACCAAAGTGGAGTTTACTTGTAAAGTTTGCAGACCAACCAATTTGTTTGTTATCTGATTGTTTGACTGAATTTTCACATTTGTTGAATAATTATTCTACAATGTATGATATATTGGGTGATTTTGCTGCTACTCCTACTGAAACTAGCAACCCATTAGATTTGTTAACTGAGTCAAAAGTACCAACCATTTCAAGTGTAATTAAACGTGCTGCACGTCATTCATTAACAAAAAGTCGGAAAGGAAATGCACCTTTGTCTGAGGAAGTATTGGTGCCCATGTTGTATTTTATGTTTCCTGATGCTGAGGATGAGAGCCAAAATCCTTATTTTGGGAATAACAAAGGTGATATTGAGGTGTGTAATACAGTTTGTATTGAGGTTTCATAAATATGCTGAAAATGTTTATTTTTTAGGATTTTGCTTCGAAATTTGAACAAAATTGTAGAGGGTTTAAAACTGCTAGAGTTGATTCATTGGTATGGCGACTAGCTATTGTACTTGCTCAAGCAATGCATACATTGGGAGGAAATCGTGCTTTGGCTCATCTGTGGTTTGAATTTGTGCAAGAAATGCGTTTTCGATGGGAGAAGTGTATTCAACTGCCAGGGTAAGTTGTTTTGAACTATTTTGGTTAAACTTTAGTATATTAACTAGCGCTCGCAAAATTAATGGTAACAGCGTCCTATTTAAAATGCCAGCGTGGTGTTTTCTAAGCGGTCGTAATAAATATGAAATATGAAAGACGTTGGCTATTATTGGGAATGGTGTCGATTTTCGGATCTTCGCATCGTGAAAAGTGATTGTTATCTTTGACAAAAGTAATTGCTTGGAGGTAGTTATGTTTTGACATCAATTTATGAGCTATTAGTCCTTCACTATGAAACATGTACTCTTTATAGCGCATGCCAATTACGATCGCTCAAAAATCGCACCCCAGAACTTTATTGGTTGAGGTAATGAAGCATATACAATAGATTCAACTTTATTAGAAGACATTGGGACACAGATATTTTGTCCAAATAAGAACACTGTATTTGATCCTTAATAATTTGTCATGGTAATTAATAATATAATACTTATATAATAATGTATTATATTTGGAACATAGTATATTGAGAAACAATATACATATATTCTAATAAAATATCTGGTGTGGGCACCGCACGACTTTCCTAATTACAGTTTCGAAGTTATTGATATTTTTGAATTTTTAATTTGTTTGACATTTTTGATATTTGGATAATATTTGACAATGTTTCACAATATTTGACTATAGTTGACTATATTGAACTATATTTGACTATGACTATATTGAACTATATTTGACTATATTTAACTATATTTGATTATATTTAACTATATTTTACTATATTTTACTATATTTTACTATTCTTAACTATATTTGACTGTATGTGACAATGTTTGACAATATTTGACGATATATGACGATATTTGACAATACTGGACGACGTTTGAGATTATTTGACAATATTTGACGATTTTGGACAATATTTGACTATATTTGACAATATTTGACAATATTTGATGTCATTTGACTATATTTGTGTTTTTGTTTCATTTTAATTTTCAGTCGTGCGTAATTAAATTTTAAACTATATATAATATTATTAGGCAATCCAAGTTACACCAGTTGTTGTATTTTTGCGCGCGTATTTATGTTGGCGTCACTGGCTTCAAATTGGCGGGAAAGTGACTTTTCCTGGGAAACCGTTTTATCAAGATTTATTCTCTGTTCGTGGACCGATTTTGCTCAAATGTTCACGGGATTGCCCTAACTCGGTTTCCCAGCTGATTTGCAAATATGGTCGCGATCCATTCAGCCGTTTTCCCGGAAATTTGTTTCATATCCACACACACACATTTTCCAAAAATAGTCAATTTCGACTAGAAAAGTCATGAAACGTGGAGAAAAGTCAAAATATACCAAATCGATTTTTTGCGAAAACACTACCTTCCTTATACAGCAGTGCTGTATTCGGAAAGTAAAAAGAAGCTAGAATACCTAGACCACATCTCGAAAGATACCTAATTGGTATCTGCGGATTTTGATATATTTTAAATATTTTTCAAGATTTATTGATCCATGTAGCTGTGGGAAATTCTCGAAAACTCGTACTTGTACCTCGCAACTTGCATATAATGAATTTTGGATTCTTTCTTTTTGTAAGCCGCTAGAAACAAACATTGAGAATTTTCCACAATTAATTGGATCAATAAATCTTGAAAATTGTTAATATTTAAAATAAATAAAAATACATGAGTTATTATAGACAATTTTATTTATTTTATATAATAAAATAATAAAATTCATAATGAAAAAAAAAATATAAATAAAATAATAACTAAAATTTATTATATTATTATTATTTTATTACATTCATAAATTCATAATTTCTTTTTTTAGTGGCTTGAAATATATGTTTTAAACGGCTTGAAATAAAATAATAACTAAAAATACATGGGTTATTGTACAAAATTCATAATATTTTTTTGGAAAAACAATTAAGCAGCTTGAATACAAATAATATGAATTTTGTATAATGACCCATGTATTTTTAGTTATTATTTAATTTCAAGCCGCTTGCAAAATATTTATTATTATTTTATTTAAATTAAATAATAACTAAAAATACATGGGTCATTATACAAAATTCATATTTTTTTTCAAGCTGTTTGTTTATTTTTCAAGCTCTTGAAAATTTTATGTTTAATGAATTAAGTTTATGAATTTTATATAATAAAATAATAATAATTATATAATAATTTTAATTTTATTTGTAAATTTATTTAGTTTTTTTTTAATTATGAATTTTTTATAATAACCCATGTATTTTTAGTTATAATTTGATTTATAAAATTAACATACAGTAGGTCGATAGTCAGTTACAGAATTATAATATAATTAATACTAATACTAAATTAATTTCGAATATTTCACTCCTTTGCGTTTTCTTTATATAAGTTTTAAGATTGTCTAATGTTGCTTTTCACATTGTAATATATCTGAATGGTTGGTTGTCTATAATACTATCTTGAAGAGCATAGATTTTAATAAGATACACTACACCGGGTTGTCTCAAGTTAAAAATCTAGAAATTAAATTACCGGTTAAATCAACACTTTACCTTGCGCTACGTTTTATTGCGACAAATCAACTGATAATAAGCTAAACTGCAAAACTGGGCACAAATAGTAAACGCGAATCAACGCTATTTTATAGAAGATATAAATACCGTGCCGCTTTATGTCTAATAAACCGACTAACAGTTACAGTAACAAGTATCGGAAACAAAATGTTTCAGAGTGTACTAGTAAATGATTCGATTATTATTCAAATAATTAAAAAAAGTCATTGTGACCTAATTGTTTTGTTCGCTAGTGTACTTATTATAAGTTACCGTTTTGGTTCTAATATTTTGCTGTACCGTCGATCTTTCGAGAGCAATTTGGCAGCTTCGTATGCTTGGGATTTTGAAATCAACATAGAAGAATCGTAGCTGCTAACTAGTAGTATTTTGCTACTTACGTTAGCGTCCAAGCGTCTGAAGCAGTTTATGATTATAACTTGTCAGATCTTTATAACTTATAATGAAGAACCTCTACAAAAGCGACTATTAAATAGTCAGTAATTCGGTTGAAGGACTATAGAACCGAGATGCAGTCTTTAATCAAGGACTGTATACAAGAAGACGTCGCATCACAAATGTTTTCCTTCGATAAAACGACCAATCCGATGACGGAAAACATTGTCGTCATCGAACTGTGATCTGGCAGGGATATTTGGCGGTAAATTTAAATATCATTGCTATCGGGCCAGATCAGGCTTGTATAGTAGGCAGCACGACAGCGGAAAATTTAAATCTGCTGGAGTGTTGGTACTGGAATCAAAACATTCAATGCAGCAACATGCGCAATAAGTGAGCAGCTGGTAGGTGTGAACAAAGCTCAAAACAAAAAAATGCGCGTTACGGGTCTATATATTATATGTCTATATATATAATATGCTTCTGTAAAATGTCCGATGGTATAGTCCTTTCTTTTTCATAAAGTGTCTTATCCGCTGCGGACGTTGCCTATCAATATAGCTATTCGTACCTTATCTACTGTCCGTCTGAATAAGTGCCAAGAATGTCTTCTTCTTTCCGGGCCTCTTCTATCATCTACCTTGCCCTGTATCACAAGTTGAAGTACACGGTATTTATTGTTTCTCATCACATGGCCCAAGTGCTTTCGCTCACATTGTTTGATGGTGTTTAGTATTTATTTTTCTTTTGTCATTATTCTGAGAACCTCCAAGTTTCTTACGTGTTGTGTCCATGGAATTTGTGAAATACTTCGGCAGCAACACAGGGAATATGTAACAACGAGCCATTTTTTGTAACTGCCTGATTCCAGACCTTATTTATGACTGTGCCCAAATGCGAGTACTTCCTTACGCGTTCGATGTTTTTACCGTTTATACTAAGTGTTTCCGCTGCTGGCTGGTTTTTGTAATATACATGTATTGTTCGTTAAGTTGTAGACCATATTTGCTGCGTACTTGTTCAATACGCTGCATCAGCATCTGCAATCCTTTATTATCGTTATCGAAGCTCGGCGTCGACGGGGTTGGTGAACCAAGCTGCAGTCCGTCACCGGGGTCAGCTCTTCGTAAGAGAGGCACGGGGAGGATTATAAACCGTCAGGCCGCCTTACGGAGAAGATATGATGTGCTTGAAACGGTTCTCCGAGTCGTGGTAAGGGAGAACTGTCACAAGGGGAATAGGATAGCTACAAGGAAATAAATCGATTTCTTGAGTCTTGGTGATGTAGAATCGATTTACCAAGGGTAAAAAGTGACGGGGTTTAAGCGATAGTCGGGTAAAGTGAATCGGTCCTCTGAGTCTTGGTGAGGGAGATCCGAATGCCGTTTAAGGGTGCGTGCACATTATTTATAGGAGGCAAACGGGCCCCTACTCATAGCATCCGCTGAAAAGGCGCACGCAGCCTGGGTTTTCCTACCCTACTAAGCATAGATTAGGAGTAAACGGCACGTTCTGTGAGACGGTAACAGCTAAGCTATTTGAGAGTTCAGCTCTGTCATCAGCATATTTGATATTTCTGAACTCCCTTTATGATGTTAATTTCGTCTGTAGTGCTACCCTCGATCTTTACAACTGCCTTCTGATTCCAACGTATTAGCCATAATTCTTTGAAATACTTTGTTGTCTGCTCCTGTATCTATCAGGACCTGTATCATGTTTTCGTATTGAACCTTATCGAACGCCTTAAAACGAATGAACACGTGAACACTTATATCCTGGCATCGTTGAATAATCACTTGTAGTGCACTCCTGAACCCAGGCTTAGTCTCCCCCACATGCTCCTCGCACTTGTTATGTATCCTTCCATGTATAATCTTCAAAACTATCTTGAAAATATGGTTTCTCAGACTTATAAGTCTGAATTCTTCTCATGATTTTGCTGATGGTTTCTTGGGTATAGGAACGAATTCTGTGGTAAGCCAGTCTTGGAGGATATGCCCTGTGTCGTAGACCTTATTGAAAAGACTTGTGAGGGTGTTCAAGAAATCCTGATCTGTATCACAGATCAGTTTTACAATTGTTGACTTAATATTATCCGGTGCGGGAGATTTTCCGTTCTTCATTGATGCCACTGCTTTCGTTACTTCATCTTTTGTGATATATGGGCCGGACTCACCCTTGTTCAGTGTGCTAGTGGTTTGATTATCATCGAAGAGTTTCTCGATATACTCTTTCCATATTCTTAGTATTTGTTTTCTGTCTCCAGCTAATGTGCTGTCGTTATGGGTTATATTTTCCATGCTATATTTTCTACCTATGCCAGTAATTTCCTTAATTTTCTTATGCATATTGAAGGAATCATACTTTCGGTCCAGTTTTTCAATTTCAGAGCATTTCTCAGATATCCTTTTCATTAGTTTGTCTGATTTTTCTTTTTATTATAGAGTAAATATAGCCGTATTTGGCTGGATCTCTTGCCTTTTCCTGTCGTATCTGCTTCATCAGTTGGAGAATATCATTTGTAATGCATTTCTTTCTAGTGGTTCTTTCTTGTTTGAATAAAGAGTCGCATGCGTTTTGGATCACAAGTTTTGTCGCATTCCACTTTTCTATGGGATCCGAAACCGGCAGTATTTTTGCTGTGCCTAGTCCATCCTTCAGTGATTTAATCATCTGCCCCAAACCACAGGGAATTGAAGTTTCCTCATGTCCGGCCTTGAAGTGTTTTTCTTGTGCTATCCTTTTGAGCAGTCATTGGTTCTTGCATATTACCAACACTGCAGCAGATACATTTGCCCAAGCGTGTCGTGCTGCCTAATATACAAGTCCGATCTTGCCCGATTGCAATGATATATACATTTACCGCCAAATATCCCTGCTAGATCAAAGTTCGATGACGACAAATGTTTTCTTACGCCGCATTGGTCGACCGAATATGAGAGGTTCTCTTGTATACAGACTTTCTTTCAAGTGGTGCTACGTGTCTAAGAATTGTGTACGATGGCAGCGACAGATAATTATACCCATGAAGATAATGATTTCCATAGCTGTGCTCAAATGAGTGATTTCTCTATACCGCGAAAGTGCCCCGTATTCTGGTTATAGCATCTTCTATTGTCATTGCTTTCCCTGGACCATATCTCTCAAGTCTGTAGCGTGTGTGTCATGTCGTCATCAGCACCGATTTCGAGGTGCTGACACACCCCGCTGATCACCTTCCTGATCCACTTAAGGTATTTTTGAAAGCACCCGTGTCCGATGAGTATCTGGGCGACTTTTTTGTCGCGTCTTCCCATCTCCTCTGCCACGCTTCCATGGCCGATTCTCTGAGCTGCCTCTTTGCGTCATTCGTTCCTATTCCAGTTTGATTTCCGATCGTACGCCATCTTCCGGGTCGTCGTCTGGAGGTGAGCTGGTATAGTAGCGGCCACGACTTCCATGGCATCGGTTGATACCGTTCAGTAGGCGTAGATAGTTCTTATGCCCGTCTTACATTGAGCAACGGCAACTCGCAATCGCAACTTGCAATAGATAGCTGCAATAGATTTTCAGTTAAAATTGCACGTGCAACTATTTCCGTATTACATTCGGCAACTTGCAATAGCAATAAGAATAACAGCTGATATTAAGCCCACAGAGGTAAACAAACCGAAGTGCCAATATAAGAAATATAAAATTCTAACTTAACCTAAAAAGCATATAGTATAAACAACGATAGAGTTTATCGGGCTAGTTATTTTACGATGGGAATTTTATGAACCCAATAACTAAACCTAACAATTGTATTACGATGTATAATGTATATAAAATCAAGTTAACAATAGTTTAATATAACATAACAAATTTCTATGGTTGGCAGCATTGGGAGCAACTACTTGCTTGCAATGTGTTGCTCGGACAATTAGTGTATTACACTGAACAACAATGTTAAAATCGATTGCTTGCAACGATTGCACGTGCAATCTTGCTCAATGTAATACGCGCATTAGGTAATATTGTCCGAGCCTTCCGTATTATCGGACGAGGAGGGGGTAGCATACAAAAGTTGGGCCTGGGCTACTATGTTGCCACCCTTGGCCCTCCGATGTTCGGGAGGATTCTAGCTATAGCGTTCTCGGTCTTGACCGCTTTCTGTGTAGTCTGTAGGATCTGGGCAGTGTGGTGGTGGACATTGGCCTATTTTCGGCTAACGGGTATGGTCTTTTCCATCAGAACTATTGTTCTAATTTAGTTCGATTCGTCCCTCCTCGTGGAGAGGAGGGCTGCCTCCGTCTTGTGGGCAGCAATCTCTTTCCCGTGTCCGCGAATCCATAATATGCGTACGGCTTCATGTACACTCGAAGTCAGCGCCTCCACGTCCCGCTCGCTGCGGACGACAGCGAGGTCGTCGGGAAATGCCACTGTACCGATTCCGGGTGGCAAGCGTTCCAGAGAAGGGGTCAGAAGACTGAACCTGGTGGGTCTCCTCTAGCCACTTCGTACTTCGTTTCCCTGTTATCTGAGGAACTGTGGCTTACTGTCTTGTCGCATAGGTAGATTGTCATCAAGAGTACCAGCGGCGTCGGATGTTCAGTTGAAGGCATTACTGACGTCTAATGTGCCTCCGCCATCTCCGTGTACCTGTGTTTGCAGCCGCGACGTACTTCCTAACCGCCTGTATGGCGTCAACCGTCGATCGCTCCTTTTGTAAACCGTATTGTGATGGTGCTAGCCTACGCGCATCCTCGATTGCCTCCTTCAGTCGATTGGCAACCAACCGGTCCAGTACCTTGGCCAGTCCGTCGAGTAAGCGACGTAGGTTCTGTCAGTGTCACAGGTGCCCTCCACGAGGCATTGATTGTATGTGCTAACTACGTCCCGTCCTAAGGTTGTGGCCGCCACTTTTATTACCTCGATGTGTAGACTGTCTGCGTCGGGTGGCTTTTTCCCGGGAGGGCTGCAAGCGTCCTCGTTACGTCCCAATCGCTCCATCTCGTGTCCTCCCCAGCGTAGCCCGGAGTTATTTTATAGTCTGTTCTCGTTCTCATTGGGAAGAACGCCGCTATTATCGTCACCGCTCCGCCGGCTAACGTTGTGTCCGGTCCCGTAGGTTTTCCCTAAGTTCTAGTCACAGGGGATTCCCCAGGGGTCGTCTTCCACTTCCTCGCACTAGCGGCGCCAGCAGCGCTTTTGTTTGCGCTGGATGACGGCTCGGAATTAATTTTTTTGCTCTGTATATTGTGGGTAAGTTGGTGGGTTAGCTGTGAAGCGGCTTTTGCTTGTTGGGCTCCACTGCGCGCCTTGATCGTCTCTTTTCTCGCTTGCTCCACTTTCTTGAACCACCAGTATGCGCGCCGCTTATGTCCCCTCGCTGTGCTGCCTGGGATTAGGCCGTCGCGGGCCTTTTGTATTTTGATTACCACTTTGCAATTTCTTCCACCTCCATGGGGTATCTCCGTCGTGCTTACAAGGTACTGGTTCAGGGCCTCTGCTTGTAGTCGGCCCGAGTTCTTTCTCCTGTTTTCTGTGGCAGTGTGTTGTTTCGACCATACACTAGCTAGAGTTAGAGCATCCCCGATAATTGGTAGGATGACTGCCGCCGCAATATGGTCAGGGAGTGGGACCTGTTTCAAGGGTGCGCGTACACACCGTGTGTTTGTGAGAGTCGCTTACGTATCTATCGCAGGCAAAATCATGCCGGTAATTGGAAGCGGAGTGACGAAAGGTTTTGAATCGATGGCACTGCCCAACGTATAATGATTTTCCCACCGTGACGCGGTGGAACATGAAGGTGTTTGTCAGCTCGAAGATACGTCTTCCGGCTGGGGTCAACGGTAATGTTAACATTGCCATAAGAAACACTCGAGAGTTTTATTTTTGGCCCATTCGGTGGACAAGATCGCGTGGAGACCCTGCCACAAAGAACTACGCGGAGGACATTTCCGAAGGGTATAGTAAAGCTATTATATTTCTTCGAATTATGACGTTAGGCGTCGGAAATCGTCGGAAGTCACTAGGTGGAGACGCATCCCATTAGCAGTGTTATCCGCTTTACTGACGTTAATTTCGCGAAGAATAAGTTCCTAGCTTTTGATTGTAGGACTTAAGGGGAGGTGTTTTTTCTTTGGCCTTAGGGATCACGGAGGCTGACATTTGTGGGGGAACAGATGCTGATATAGCCTATGCACTCAAGAGAGTGCTCCGATTCATTGTCAGACGGTGCAGCGCTAGCGGCAGATGAGTGTGGTCAGTGAGCATGGGCTCGATTGTTTCGGGGACAGCACGGGCTGAATGGGGTTAGCTTGGGAACCAACGGACATGTCCGCGCCTGGAGGTGCAGGGAATTGCTCACGAATATTGGGATTTGGAGGGCACTGGGTTTAACGTGTGGATTTCCAGAAACGGGCTCGCTAGTGGTGATTGGGGGGTTTCCCATCGGGAGAGACCCAGAGACAGAGGACTCTGAAGATAATTTCGCGTTTCAGAGCGTAAATCGTATTAATCAAGCAAGTCCTACTTACTACTACGAGATAACGAATGGAATCCCTTCCTCCTCCATGGCGGAGACGGATACAGTCACAGATCACTCAGAGTCTTAATTAAACAGGATTTACTTGAGTTATATTAAAAATACAATAAAACAAATAAGTCATTGCACAAAAACTTTATTATGACATACTGTTCACTTAACGCCTATGTAAAAATAACACATTTATATATATTTTTTTTAATTATGTACACAGAATGCATATACAAATCCATTTTGTATCTATTAAATAAAATATTTCAATACAAGTTAAAATAAATTAACTATTTAAGAAATCTATAAATTAATAGATCACAAAATAGTACACCCATACAGTAGTTATTTACATTGCATTAAAATCCCCAAATCCGAGTGTGCTCCATAACATAATCAATTGAGCATTTAGCAAACATTTTCCTTTTTACATAAAATAAATAACTTATTACTATTAAAACTATATTACTATAAAATAATAAGGAAATAACACGAAAATTGAGAAAGATTAGAATTAATATCTAATGTTATTTTTTCTGAAAACAAGTTTTTGTTATCTAGATTACATTTCTAGGCAACATGTTTGTATGTCAAATTTATTGGCAGTGATTTGGTTGTTCCTGGGTTTTCTATGCTTTAAAACTAAACTAAACTATATTTAATTTGGAGCTGTAAATTCCAAGGATATATATGTATTATACCTTTGTGGTACAGTCCGCTTTGTCTTTAAATAATTAATTCATCTAACGAAATGTTACTTTTTTTTTACTACAGTAAAGGTATGAAGATATTGTTATTTAAATATAAATTCAAAGTAAATGTTTTGTAAAAGTAATACTCAACTAAATTGCACTTAAAATGTAAGCAGACTTTTTGGTTATTAAAGTAAGTCTCAAGATAATTCGAATTTTGGTACTGTACTTTACTGACTATACTTCCTAAAGACTAAATAATAAATAAAATAGCTTCTAGTATGCCACCTTAAATGTAAAGACACGTTCTTGATTACATTACCGGTTGCGTTGGTTACAATCTCCTAATTTTCATAATGGAACCAATCCGTTCCTCGTAGTAGGGTTTCGTGCCATGTAAATATCCATGTCGTGGTCGGTCCAGTTATCGGAATTATCGCAGTAATTATTTAATGTATGCGTCGATCCTGCTGTGCTATATCTACTGCTCGGCCGGTGGTCTCTCGAACGAGATCTCGGCCTAGAACGACGCGACGACGTTACTGAATGTGCTGGTGCATGGTGCGAGACTAAGTGCGGACCGCGAGACATACGGTCTGATTGCATTGCCAATGACTGACGTGACTGGCGAAGATCTGGAGAAAATCAATCACAAATTGTCAAAACCTCTATCGCGCGGACCAATCACCAAAATTAGTTATTTCTACATCACCGTTTCACCAATCACGCGATGTCACTATTTGAGAAGGAAGGCGAAATCATGCGTCCAAGATAAAGTAAACCCATTTCCAAACTATAACTAGATTTTCACTAAGATTACGCCGTACATTTTATATAAATATAATACATATAGAATAAAAAGAACAATATATAAAGCATATATAGGAAGTACAGTAAGTAAATAATATCAATATGTATGTTTTTTTTATCTCACATGACTTAACAATAAGAATAGTCTACTAGACATCTCAATACATATTAAGATAATGCACACATTTCATCGAACTTGATGAGGTTTCCATACATAATTATATCGGTGTTTTACCTGCCCAGTTGACTGCATGTCGATAATATATTAATTTACAAAATATACAACTGAAATAATATATTATTTTATCTCTATGCTGTATGACCACTGGTTCTCACATACGACTATAATTTAATTCACATATTTTTCTACTGAAATATATACAACATTATTATAAATTATATATAATACTGCAATTGTTTTAATTAAAGAAGTCTTCTACTATCCAATTAGCTTATATACATGTTTAATTGCCAATTGAATCACATAACTAATACTGTTCATATTAAATATTTTCATATTATAATTTGTTTAGAAAATCGCAATCGTCTGTAATATTTTAAGTAGTGTTGGACACTGTCGTAGTGTTGTTCTAACGACTATCGAATAAATAGGTTGAATATCAATGCTATCCGCAGGACTAACATAGTACTATTTTGTCAGTTAAGGATAGGATCTTTACTTTTCTTATTGCACGAATTGTGAAATTGTATTGAGTTTTTAATAAAAACTGGGCAATGGAATTGCATTACAATATATGCAAATGAATGAAAACAGTTTGTTATTGTATCTGAAATTTGTTTTCCAGGATTTGATGGCCGTATAACGTAGTTATAGACTGTAGAAATTCATCAAATTATGCATCAAGTAAGTTTCAGAGCCAACAATATAGAATTTTTTGTAACCCACATCAATTTTATGCCATTCCATAGCTTAGTTTTTACTAAAAGCTCAATACAATTTGACAATATGCGCTATAAGAAATGTTGGACGTGATCATATCCTTAATCGGACAGTATCGTCGGTAGTCATTTTTTTCCATTGTTTACCCAATAGTATCTAGAAATCTTAATCTCGAATCTTTCGATATTTTTCCAGCTATTGATAGCCCGATGTAGATTTTAATAGAGAGACGTGTAAAACTCAAAACAGAAAACATAATACGGACATAGTCACTTTAAAGATGTTTGACGTTTATATTCCCGGAGAAAAAGTTTTGTATGTTTTTTCTTCAAAACTGTTTGATGGTGTGTATACTTTCATTTTATTTTAGTTTCGTTGGTGGCATCAACTGATAGATGCTTGCAAGATTTTAATATGAACAATATTTGTTATATGATCGAAGGTGATAAATTAATTTTGTTATATAAGAAATGCTTTGGTTCCAAAATTATAAATAAAAATACCATCATGCATTTTAATTCCAAGAGTCGTATTGCAAGTTTTTGCTACCTTGTCTGGACGCTAGGAGATTATTTGGGAATGAGTTTGCTGCCAAGTATCTTCCGGAGTGGTTGGAAAAGCTGTGTTGCGATTGGCCATCCGCAATTGATCTAGGTTTGGTACCTTTTGTGCTAAAATGTGATCGCATGTCGTCTTGTATTAGGGATGACGGTTGTTCCACCGAGTACATTCTAGGACGCTGCGTGCTATGCGTACTGTATGCTGACACTTGGTCCCAATCCTAAAAAAACATAGAAAGTTAATACTTTTATAAATAATTTATTTTAAGTTTAACACATGAGAGAATGTGTAGCTGCTTTTTCTATTATGCCTCTTCTTGAGTATTGGGGAAGTTTATAGTTATACAGAACTTCTTGCTTTTCTACTTCTCCGACAACAATAAAGTTCATTCTTTGATCACTCATTTTGTTTTGCTGAACACAATTGCAATCATACAACGCAACTTTTTTGTGACTGGGAAATCTAATCGCATTCAACCAGTTGTAAACTGATTTGAAATCAGTCAAGTTTCAGTCGACCCGTATGCGGTCTTCCACTCCCCTACACGTGCAAAGTCATAAACCAGTTGCGTGCACAACTGGTTTGCAACTCTAGTCATAAACCAGTTGCCTCGTGTGCAGAGGGCCTTAACCTTAATAAATGCATAGTTGATTATTTTGTTTAGACAAAGGTGTTTCATGTAGTTATTTCTTCTATATTATAAATTATGTGAAGCAGGTAAATCTTGTAATACAGATTTCGACCAAATATCTTCTTAAAAGATATAGCAATCGGAGTAAATGGAGGTATTATTAATAATCTATAATGTTTTTTGTTTTTTGTTTGTAAAATAGCCTAGCATATAGTACATAGTATAGTACATATGTACATCCGGGATTTAGCAATCGGAATAAACTATTGATTGATTGTCTTATTGATAATCCATAAGGTTTTAAGCGTAAATTACATTGTACAAAATTCCAGTTTCTATCATTCATGTGCTATGTTCAGCTCGTACTATGACCAATCACATTTTGAATACAAGATATGCGCAGTACCTGATTATTTGTAGTACGAGTTGAACTTAGCAGATGAATAATTATAACTAGAAACTTGTTATTAACGAATCTAGTACAATCTAATTTACGTTTAAAATTATGACTACATGCTGAGCTATTTTTAGATACACAAAAACCTTATGGATTATCAATAAGACCCCCCATATATTCCGATTGCTATATCCTTTAGGATAACATTTGATCTTTTGTTTTGGAATCAAAAACTCTCGAAAAAAATGTGTTGTGTTTCTACCAATTGATGACAAAGACTAACATATAATTCCAATTAGTTCGTAAAATAAGATAATTACTTGAGTAATTCAGAGATTTTATATTTTACGTTTTTACTAGTTTGATGATAAAGACATAATTTATGAAATTTTTTTTCGTGAGATTATAAAATTACTTATGAGTAGTTGAGTGATTTTATTAGTTACAATATTGCATTATTACTGCCACTAGAACAAATAACAAACTATATTTCAACATGAAAGACTACTGTTTTAAGTATCATTTCCCGGATGCAGCTTGCGTTTTCATTGTTTCTTCTCTTGAGTTGAGTCCTTAATTATCCCGAGCTTATTAACATGTTGTGTGGTCTCTTATTAACTATTTAATATTGAGGTTTTGTATAATAGACCATTAGACCACCTCAAACGTGCTATTTTAAAATGGTACGAAGAAAACCCAAATTATTCATTATAAATAATTAGTTATTATAGCAATATTATTAACAGGTACGCAGTATATAGCACTTGTTCTGCTTACATGCAATTCTCGACAACAATTAAATAAATCACCGATTACTGATAAACCGACCTCAAGGTTTCAACGTTTCATCTCGTAATTAATTTTCACGCTATGCATTTAGCATTATTAATATTATTATAGACAATTACCTTGCTACTATTGAAAGCGTTCAGAGTCGCTAATGATGATAATGGGCCTCCAGGGCTGGCGGCCGCGCAGCAGTTCACAGGTAATCCCGCGATGGGCAGTCCCGTTTTTATTCCCAGCTTCTGTTGGTGCAGCTCATGCAATTTCCGCGATCGCCTCCTCGAGGCCGCTATAAAAACAATAACTGCAACGACTATCGTGCCACAAATGGCCGCACTAGCCGCTATAGTGATCTTGTCCATATTCGAAGACGCCGACGTTACCGTGCGAACTTCACGACATTGTGCGTACGGTACCGTTTCTGGAGTCACGTTAATTTCTTCTAACGATACTACACATACGACTATGCACTCCTGTAACAAATATATTCAATTAATATCGTACGAAAGGTATTTCTTAATCTTCTGCTCATTTCTTTTGTACATAGAGACCATACGCGGTTCGTTAGCGGTACTACGAAACCTCATAAGCAAATTATTCTACTAATGAAACATATATTACATGCATTTTGTAAATTTGATTTTATACTGAAATTGGCTCTGACTGCACTCAAATAGTTCGTTTGTTATATGATAGTATTGTTCTCACTGCAGAATGTTGGTTTGCCCTCATTATAAGAAGACTTTGTAACCGGAAATAGTACTGTGATATCATATGAAAGTATACACCACAATGTACTTGTGAGATTGATTTTATAGATCGCCCGGTTTATTAGTGTATTTTGATAGTATCATATTCTGCGGTATAGTAACGGATAATTAAATACATAATTCTAATGTCTGTGCAGCACTCATTTTGGTTGTGAGCCGCGACTGATAGAAAGTTTTGGTGATATGGGAAATAATTCAAGGGGTAATCGACTGGACAAGGTTTACGTCAATAATGTCCTTAAAGTACAGGTTTCTTAGGAAGCGATGCTGTAAAATAGACCGCATTTGACGTAGTTATAAGTCAATATAAATAAATATCGGTTTTCAGAAAGACTCATACCTCAAGGTAATACAGAAAGGCACTTAATTACGATGATAAATGGCGAGTTATTCAATTACATATATTTAAAATGTTTTTGTGTGCAAATGACGTCACCAATGACCGCTATTACGGTACCGCTTTCTTATAAAATCAGGGCTTAATGTTACAATAAACAGGCGCGGATACACTAGCTGTGTAGGTACTACGATACATAGTGTGCAAGTGTGCAAACTGACTGCGGTATACCCGGTCTGGCAACTTAGAAAATGCTTACGTAAAATCGGCCTTCTGCACATCATTTTAGTGTTACCTGGGAGCAGAATAGCTTTATTGTAATTCAAAAGCGCAATGAATTATACTTAAAATGTTTGTTGTGTTGTACAAATGACGCTTTACCACCGTTTTATTGATATTAGGGAAAAAAGAAAGACTATGGCTGAAATGCGGAAGCCGAAACCTTGTTAAGATCCACGTTGGTAGGAGCCTTGCAATTATCATATACTGCCAACAATAATATGCTACATCCATTAAATTTAAATAAAAAGGCATGGACAATTTTCGAAACTACTGATTTAACTCAACGATTTCAATCTAAACTTATTTTTGGGCTTTAGTCCCGAATATTAGTCGTCGATAGCAAAATAAATGGTGAGACATATTTAATTATCACAGACGACAGACGACGGGCAGTTATTTTCCAGAGATGTCCTCAAAATGTCAGTGCACTATGAACCTTTCAGCGTCTTGGTGTAGTTGCTCTTTAGTCTTCAACGGAACCTTTAGCTATACATTATTAGATGGGTGTTCTTGAAGTTGTGATGTTTTTTTATGCTTTTGCTTAATACTAGAATGCTCGCAGTTTAGATCAACGTTTTCTTCCATTGCTTAATGGTCCAACTAGTTTACATATTCAAGTAAAATCCCTGTTACTTGAATATGTAAACTAGGCTTTCCTGTAGATTGTTAGCAAGTTCCTGACTATTTTGTATATTTATTTTCTTTAGATTGAATCAACATAGATCCCAACATTCCCGTCGTATTTATAGTGCCTTTGCAACCTTACAGCCCCTGTTATTAGCAGGATTCTCCAGATTGCAGGTTTTGTATAGTAATTGTTGTTTTATTGCTTGTTGTATTCCCAAGTGCCTGCACATTTTACACATCGTGGGTGCCTAGTTTTTTGTCTTCGTTGACATTATTTACACTGTGGTATTAATTTGCATTTTTTCGGGGTTTCGTTTCATTCTTGAGAGATCGTTCATTTCACATATTTGAGTATAGGCACTGGCAAGTATAGCAGATACTTCAATTTCACGCTTTTGTTACATGGCCGTGTACAGAGTACTTAGTTTATTCCCGAGTGTTACTAATGGTGGGGTTGTTATTAGTATTGTTGTCTGTTGTTCTTTGACTTGCAAGTTGAATTGCAAGCTTTTGTTATGCAGATTGTTACTTTTTTGCTGTTTCAGTTATCAAGCTAACTATATTAGCATTCTTTTCTTCGTCTGTCTCATAGTATACTGATACAGTTGCTTTATTTTGTATGGTTTTAAGTAGAGTACAGCCATCGCCCCTAGGTTGATACAGTAAGAATCTAACCGACTAGCGGTGGATTTGCACCATCGAGTTGACTAGGGATGCAAAAAGTGTAAGTTTTCACATAGAACCTAATTCTTTTCATTCCAGCTTCTGGAATTAAGCGTTCAATAAAGACACTACCTCTTCTTCTTTTATTGTATGCATTATTCTCTGTTTTTCCTCAGTGCGTCACGGCATCGGACCATCTTTTACCTGGTCTTTCCATGGATCTTCGGTCTACTGGGGATTTATCCCTGGCAATCTGTTTGTTTCATTCTTCTCTTCTTTGGGGTACCCAGTGGTTGATATATGGGACACTACACGCTTCCCTTATATCGTCGTTTCGCTTCATCTCGTAATGTCCACCCACATTAGGATTTTCATTTCGGTGATCTGAATTATCCTTTTTCTGCTAGTAACTAGTCGTGTTTGCAAGCTTACGTAATAAAAAAGATAAGGGTGAGGATCGAAATGGCCAGAGCTACTTTTACAAAAATCAGGAAGCTATTCATTAACCGGGACATTAACACCAAGCCGCGGAATATGAAGCATATTCTGGACGGAGAAAATCACCAACGCCGAAGTCCTAAGCAATAAAAGGCACAATGAATGCGAACTAATAGATACAATTAAAAAGTGAAAGCACCAGTATCTAGGATATGGCCCCAAGTACACAGTACTTCAGTTAATAATATAGGGGAAGATAACAAGAAAAAGGAGTATTGGCAGACGTCGCATATCGTGGCTCAAGAACTTGCGGGAATGATTCAACTGTTCCAACTCCCAACTGCCGTATAGCCATGATAGCAAATCTCCGATAGGAGGGCTACAAGAAGATGCATCATCCTCTGCAGGGCGTCTTCATTGCGAGTTCATTGCGATTCTTATTGGGTCATCTTGTAACTATTTTGGTTTTTACTCTTGCAATCATTTTATACATTACCATATTAAACAGCAGAGAACTCAATCTGTCCCCCTGCCTTATACCTGTACCGGTTTTGATAGGTTTTAGAGTTGTTGACTCTCTCTTCGAATGTGTTATTCTCATAGACGTCTTGTGTGGTTGGTTTTGCTTATATCTATTGGTATCGACGTTTTGTGAAGCAGTTGTATCACGTCTTGTAATCTCACCCTGTCAAAAGATTTTTCGAAATCCACAAGCCATATAAAAGCAGGTCTGTTAAACTCTATTGTTTTCTTCTTTATTTGCCTTATATGTACAAATATGTCGTCCATACCTTGCCTGAACCATTGTTGCTCTACTGCTAGCGTAGTTTTATCCATAATTTGTGTAAGGAGCATCCTGGTGACGAGGGTCGTACTCTGTACCATTATACCTCTGTAATTTGCGGGGTCTGCTTTCCCGCCTTTCTTGGACATTAAGATCGGTATACTCCTTTTCCATTCTTGGGTTGGGAATTCTGTCGTTTCCGCAGATTTTTGGATTTTTAACTTTCCAAGGGCACTGATGAGATATATCTGTGTGGTATCCGATGATATTTCCGGCAGTTGTTGTGTTAAACTGCAATAGAGCACTACTCCATGCTTTATCACTAATGCATTTTCTTCGACTAGCATCTTTCATTCTGATCTCTGCAGCCCATAGAAGACTTTCTGCATTTCCTTTAAGTATGTTTCCTAATAGTTATTCATAACCAACCAGACTAATTGGTGGGTTTCGTTCCTGATCATCTTGTAGTTTCTTGTGCCTTCCTTTGAAGATGTGTACTCCAAAAAGGCTTACTTCTCCTCTTCACACTTATTCTCTATTTCTTTTATGAATCAGGGTGTTTTCTTAGCAAAAGAAATCCTTACTGATGTTTTTCTCACACTTAGTGCCCCACGAGCTGCCTCGAATATATAAACAAATATACTGGACGCAGTTCTTGGGGCACTTATCACACTTATCATTTCCCAACTTAGTTCTACAATGTTATTTGGGGTTGTATCATTGTTTTCAGTTTTTTGGGGTAGTCTTCTCTGAAACATGTCTGTTACCTATCTGGATACAGTTCTACTTTCGGTATTAAGGTGATACTTGTGGTTGTTGCTTTTTGAATGTGTAGTTTAGTCTCCACATGCATAAGATAAGGTTTTTGGTCACTCCCCACGCCTGCTGTTGTTATAGATCTGACGTTGATGTTTCCTGATGGTGATCAAATAATCTATCATTGACACTACTTGCTGGCATATTTAAATATTTGTTTGTTAATATTGCCACCATAATATAATCTTCAATATCTCCCTCCTGTAAATGTGTTTGATTTGACTTTTTAATAAATCGACTACTTTTTTATTTCTTTGAACAGAGGGAACATATCTTGAGCTAGAGTTTTGGTCATAATAATCTCAAATCGTCCTGGTGGTCTTTCGGATTTTCTCAACAGGTAAAAAAGTAGATTTCACTAATTATCAGCCTTGTATTTCTACAATCATACCGCGCGATATTGACTTTTTGTGCATAATATACATGCCCTGTGCTCGTTTCACGTGTATGATTCAATTATCGTCGGTAGTTGGTAATATACGGAAGACTACTTTAGATCGTCGCCAGATTCAACTGGGCCATAGATTGTTTTATTCATTATGTATTGTACCATTGATCTATTGATTATTGGTTTAAAGCATATGATGGTTTCTACATTATTACTAAAGTACTAAAATCTCTATACTAGTTTTTCCCGTATCGATCATTATACAGTGTATTTGCTTTGACTTCCTATCTGGTTTTCTCGGAATATGATTTTATTTTGCCAACATGCTTTTCTCGGTGTATTCAGGTTAAGTATATTTAAACATGTGCTCGCTCGTTGTCAACTTTCTGAATAGCACCTCAGTACTTGGTTATTTTTCGGTAAATGTTAATTCCATTGTGTCGTTATTGAACGACGCCAGTAATAAGTATTTTCATAATTAAACAAACACAACTTATGAACTTGCGAGGTACGATTCGGACAGATTAGATTTCAAACGGGTACACATTTGAACATGTACACGTTCAGAATGTATAGCATACCATAACTCAATTCAGGAGGAATTCACAAAGCACATGGAAGCAGGCCTGTTGATCTGTATTGTTTTTTGGTTAGTTTCTGACTTTACGCCACTCCTGACTCTTTCTATTGTGCTGGCAACTGGCACACAGATGGACCTACAATTTAACCTGAATTCCGAACGACTGTAGTGTTTTAGACGAGAATATCATCTACTCCGAACCAGAGAAAGGTGTTTAGCCACGAAACCCTACGCTGGCCAGGCATGGGGAGTGGGGGCCGCGTGCAAGTTGAAAAGTATTTCGCTATATGAGGTTTGAACTCACTACCTTCAGCGCAGCAGTTCGATACCTTACCATGCGCTATTGCTCCTTTCAACTCTGTTGCTTTCTCTTTTAATTGTCTTATTACAATTAGGCGTCCGTACATGATCTGCTGCGCCTGTATCCTTGTTCCTCTGCTGCTAGCGTTGTTCTTTCCATAATTTTCGTAACGAGGATTCTGGTGACGAGAATAAGTGTTGTATACAGTACTGTTATACCATTGTAATTTTCAGGGTTTGCTTTCTCGCCTTTCTTGAACATTAAGATCAGTATGCTCTTTTTACATTTTAATCCACGGAAGTAATTGTAAAAAAAAAATTGAAATTCTATCCTCTTGTAGTATCTGTATGCTTGTGCCGTCCTTACTGATGTGTACTCCAAAAAAACTTTCTTTTACTCTTCACACTTATTCTTAGTGTTTTCTTAGCAAAAGGATTCCCTGCTGGTGTTTTTCTTACAACAAGTACCTCACGTCTAATTGAACAAACACAACTCATGAATTTGCAAAAAGCGATTCTCACAGATCAGATTCCAAACAGGTACACATTTGTCAATTACAGGTTTAGAATGTATTCTGTCAAAATCGCATACCATAACTGAGGCAATTCAGGCGTTTGTGCAATGATGAAATTTCTCTATACTTATGTTTTTAATAACAAAAGTAGTAATTGAATATTCAATAATTATGAATTACACAAGTACGTTTGCACACGATTGCACATGTTCTAAATGTATGGTGTCAGGAATTATACCCGTGTCCTTTTACAGGTTGGTACGTAATCGTTCTGATATACTCTCACTGTCTGGTTCTGCTTCTGTCCTGTCCCCGTAATGTTAAATTGGATGAAAATGTATATTATTGTTGGTTGGTTGTAGAAAATAGAAAATAATTACGACTGTGATTAAAAACAGTAAGGAATTGGGTTACAGGTCAAATTTCCTTATTAATAACTTAATACTTGAAATATTCTAAATCTGACGTTTCTAAAGTATTACTACATACAAAGTGCCATAAAATATATCTTCAAATATTAATTGTGCTTTATTCGTACAAAGCATTTAATACCGGACTAAACTATAAAACGTTACGATCCTTAATGATGAAGCTTGTAACGCTTTTTCTTCTTAAGCACCACTTAATAACTCTACATGTAGTGGTATTTAGACATGAGTTATGTAATTAATGTAAAATAGGCGTCTAGATGCTATCACCATGTAATTACTATATCGAGTGTATAAATTATGGAAGAAAGAGCCAATCTCCAAGTAATTCATAATAACGATAATCACGAACCGTCGTCCTTTATCCAATAAAAACTCTTATTCTGAATCATTAATGGCATTTTTTGTAGCAAAAATTTGTAATTATTATACAAGTGTTTTAATAATAAAACTAAACTAAATCGTTTTCACTTAAATACTCATTAGTAACAAATTTGGCGACTTGTTCAACACGATTTCAGTTGGGCAATGAACAAAACAATGGGAGTGTGCGCGTTTGATGTAATTTATTATACGAAAATTAAGTTGTTATAACGCTTATCAAGTGAAAAAGTTACATCGTGATCTTTGGCATACGCAACAGCGTCTCACGAGCACATGGTTCTATTTGCGTTGCATAAACTTTTATTAAACCGATGGAATTCAATTCAATCTGGATAGGAGTAACAGGTAACCGGCGAGGCAAGACGTTTTATTTGACTAACATTCCAGAGCCGGTGTGCTGCTCTCACACACACATACACACGCAAACCTCATTTAAATACTCGGCCAGTTCAAGTCTACATGCGATATGTTGTGGTAGGCACGGAAACTGTGTTTACCCGCAAGATATCATCCTTATTAATATTTAGTGCATAGAGAATTATTTTGTTGTGTTTATAATTTACTCTTGTTTCCTACAGAGTTTGTGCCTCTTGCTAAGAGCGCGTTTAGTAAGGCAAATTAATGCTACAATACAGCACAAAGAGTTTAACACATAACTAAGTAGCAACGTAATACAAAAAATATAAAGAAATTAAAAAATAATAGTTGCTACTATGACTATGTGGTAGTTCATTATAAACATAGAAAACCCTTTGTTTTATACAAGATATAATTTATTGTTTAATATTTACATATTCGTACACTAATTAACCTGTATTTCAAGTCTGAGATTATTGTACGAATATGTAAATATTGGACGTTAGTGGTATAAAATAAAGAAGTTTTCCTATTTCTATGTTTATTAAGAAATAAATGTGCAAATGACATCACAAACTGTCTCGTTTTCGGTACCGCTTTCCTAGGAGACCAGCGCCTCAATTGTTTTGTCAATAAAATATCAAAAATTACAAACAACTGGGTCCCTGCTTCCCTAGGAAAAATGGGACCGCAAACGCGACCGTTTGTGATCATAAAAATGTTGTAAGTATTTGTAATTGAATAAGTCACCTTAATTGCTTTTTCTTGTATTACGTTGAGGCATACCGATCTCTCGGAAACCGTATTTATTTACATATACGTAAAACTTTTTTCTGACTTCCGTTTTTAGGGTACCAAGTATTTTCTGTAAGTTCAGATTTGTCTGTTACCCATGGCAACCAACTAAACAACCAACTGTACTTGGTATCAGTTTATTTGCCTCACGCTTGGCGAATGCCAGTGTAATACTGCCTTATGTCAAATGTCACAAATTTATCAAATGTGACGTTAAAATAGTGAAATACGTTATTATTCTGTCACTCTTGACAATTTTGTGACATTTGACATAAGGCAGTATTACATTCGTTCGTAGAGCTGTTGTGGGGCAGTTCTTTATTTGGTTGCCATGGGTAACAGGCGAGTCTGAACTAAATACACCCTGGACTAACCGATTAAAAAAAACTTCTAGAAACATATAAAAAACATAATGATATAAATGCATACATCGTTATTAGTATTAAATGTACTTGCCTGTGAAGGAACATTTTTGATCTTGAATTCTCGTTCGCTGGCTTCTAATGGTGGTCCTTGTTTAAAACTTTTATCACCGAATAGTCTGTAAACAACTCTAAAACCTAGAATATTAGCTGTTTCCGATCCCCACTGAATTATAACCGAACTATCCTGCCTGTAGGCATTTTTAACAATAACTTCATTTGTATCATCCGCTTTCGCTCTGGATGGAAATCCCATAACTAATGACGGCCGTTGTTGCGCACTATTCCGCCATGGGGGTACAGTACTTCGCGCCAACGTCTTATTAGCAGCTTTAGTAGTAGTGGTTGTAATAGGGGTTGTGGTTTCTCTCACCCTCGACGTGCTTGAAGCCGAATCAGTTGTAGTCGGCGGGGGTTTTGTGGTTGTCGTAGTTGTAATCTTTGTGGTTACAATGGATTGCTTGGTGGTAGTAGATGAGGATGTTGATTTAACTGATGGCACTGTTTCCGCAACAGACACATCATCTAAATCCGCACTTACAACTGTAGCAACACCCACAGGTTCATTACCAGTATTACAAGTTAATTCTTCTGGTTGAATACTATAGAATCCGCGGTCCCTAAATCGCGGCGGGCTACCGCAAAATTGCGGATTCCGCTCCCGACTAGTCACTTGTAAATCTCCGTTGCGGATCCAATCAATAACCCACGACAGGCGACAATCGCAATGCAAAAAACGTCCACCGAGACTTAACCCACGCAAAGTACTGTTCAAGTGCGATAATGCACCGTACGGTATAGTGGCTAACGGATTGCCATCTAAGGCTAATAGCGTTATTGAAGGATTGCCACTAAAAGAGTTCACAGGCAATTCGGTGAGTAAATTAAATCCAATATCCAATACACGCAGTTCTGTTAAAGAACTCATAGCTTCAATTGGAAAATCGGGTAAAAGATTATTTAGCAAACTTAACGAACTTAAACTTTTTCTAACACCGTTAAAAGCATTAACCTCTAATGTTTGTATAAGATTTCTTTCTAAATTGAGTGCGGTTAACGCATCTAATTCCTCAAATGTTTTAATTCCTCCAGTTCCAGGTAGTTCTCGTATGCTATTCTGTGATAAATCCAAAAATGCTAATGTTTTCATCCCACGTATAGCCACTGGTATATCCTTCTGACGTGTTCCTTTTAAATTTAAATTCTTTAAAGAAGATTCCAAACCTTTTAGGGCATGCGGTGCTAATGTTACGTTATTATCGGAAAGCTTTAATGTTGTAAGTTTGTTTAATGTAATAAAAGCCCCATCTGGAATCGATGTTATCCTATTTCGTGATAAATCCAACAGTGATAAACTTTTCATTTCCCGCAAACTTTCTACAGGTACTTCGCTTAAATCATTATCCTGCAAATTTAAATTCTTCAAGAATTTCTCCTGACCCTTAAACGCTTCACTCGAAATTGTTTTTATTTTACATCCTGACAACTGGATGTTATGCACTTGTAATGAATTAAATATTGAGTCTCTTAATATGCCTATGGTTGAATTATTTACATATAGCAAGTCTATGGGTGTTGGTTTTGCGTATTTATGTAGCACCGATAATAACTTAGACCAGTCCACTATATCACACTGTACACTTAGTTCGTGTCCGAGATTATAAGAACACAGGCAGGACGATTGGAGATCCACCACTTCCCTCTGCCAAGGACATTGAGCTGTTATTGTGGTGAATAGTGTAACTGTTACCAGCACACCGAGCATGATGCGCCTCTTCATGACCTAAAACAATAATAAATACCATTTAGAAAATATCAACCATGCAATTCATGTATGCGTTTAAAGGTTTATTGCATTGAAAACGTTTTAATGCATTTTATTTTACAGTTACGCTTTTCTATAAGTTTATCTGATGTATTTATATGAGCTATTATGATTATATAATTATTACAATGCATCACTTCACAATATTAAAGGCAGGGCACTTTTTTTTAAACAATGCACGTTAGTTTCCTATATGTTTATGCAACGCATTATGATTTTATTGCTATAAGGCATCTACACATAGTACTTTTAGTATGCACTGGAGCTTAAATGTGAAACATTATATTAAAAACGAATTACAATTCCGTTTTAATCGAGAATCTGGTATGTTAATGTATGCAAAAACACAAATGTGCCAACATTGTGTAGCATGAAATATGTTTAGCCTAAAA
Organism: Lordithon lunulatus; assembly: GCA_963942505.1. Lineage (NCBI taxonomy): Eukaryota > Metazoa > Arthropoda > Insecta > Coleoptera > Staphylinidae > Lordithon > Lordithon lunulatus. Next base: position 48,651,151 of record OZ012667.1, on the reverse strand, counting down.
CTAATTCGGGCGATCAAAGGCACGATCTGGGGATTACGTCTGTGGTTGCTGTGCAATTGCAGGGCAATTTTAATTTAAAAGATGCCTGGAACCAATTAACGGTTTGTGTAAGCTTCGTTTTTACGAAGTGACCCGTAAGAAGAAATCCAGGCCAGACCGCTGAGCGGAACGAACAGGCGCATCATGAATTTTAAGGGATTGAGAAAGCAGAAAGAAGCATACAATAATGGACCGTGTCTATAGTGTAAAAATAGATAACTAACGTGAAATTCGAGTATGCGTTGATGTTTTTTTCAATTTATTTACCGTTTTTACACAGATTAATACATTTTTGTGGTTTAAATCAGAAAACGTGAGAATTATTATATAATCAAGGCGTGTGATGACCAATAATCTATACTTTTATTGCAGAATTGTCCATAACTACAGATTTGAATATCTTTTTCATCGGTTAAAAAAAATTGATCATATTTAAATTGATTTATTTGTTTATTATACATTTTTATAGCCGTATATTTTTTTGTTAGTTAAAAATTGTAAGGTGTACAATGAATTGAACTTAGTTGTACTATAATAAATATCTTAATTCGTTTATAATGGATGTGTTGGGAGGTCAAATAATTTAACTTTTAGATACTGGCTTTCAAATCATATGTCGTAATTTGCGCGGGAGCAGTATATAAACAAACCATTAATATTAGTCCCAACAGTAACTGATATAGTAACATTGAAGTTGACTTTTGATTAATTCTAGTTGATTTCAGTACGTAACCTATTTGCTCGTTCATATAGCAATGAAAATTGGATTACGTAATTTATAGATTCGTATCTGTTCATATGTATTTAGATCTTATGTGTACACATTCCTACAAATTTCCTCTTTCAACTAATCAGAAATTAAGAAACTTAAATCTGTAAAAAAAATTATGGAATACACAACAAATGAATTCGCGTTGCTTTTATAAATTTTATTGAAACTGAACTTTAACTTAATAATTTATACATTTACGCTAAATTCCAGACTATGGCAAGAGTCAGGCAAGCCTCAAATTTAGTTTCAGCTTTGTTAACAGCACCGTGACTCATTTTGTTTCCTACTTTATGGTGCAGTTAGAAGTGTACAATTCCATTACGCTGGTTACGAATCTATTGTTTAGTTTTTCGGTCTCTTATACACATACCACTATTTTTTATTATACCTTCTCTATTATCTAAACAGGGGCGGCTTTGATTCTTTGCTCTGTTCGTCTGTGTGTTTGTCAACCAACAGAATGTCAACATTTGTTTTTAACACAGCAAGTTATATATATATATATATATATATATATATATATATTTCAACATGATTGAAACTCATTAACGTCTTTAAATTTCAACAATCAAGGGATTTTGAAGAAATGTACACGATAATTTGGGAGAGGGAGTATTAATTACCAGAATTCTAATATCGCGAGATGTAAAAACTGATATACCGGTATTAGCATTCTCTCACAATTATTTTTGTTTTGTTTACCACTATGCAATAAACAATTTATCGTTAAAATGATAATGACAACTAATCCAATACCAAATAGACCATGTGTTATTTAACGGACTAAATGGTACGAAAAGATGGGTTTTATAATTTTGTAAGGTAAATATCATGATAAATGTATGCAAATTTTCCAAAAGGAGAATTTCAAGGATTTTTATTGCTAGGAATAACATTACAATATAGTTGATATGGAAATACAGAGACAAACCTTATATTGTATCAATAAAGAACTAAATGTTATTGCGTTACACGAAAAATTACAATACATAATAATCATTCATAATTATATCTGACCTATATTTACAGCATTGCGTTTATAATTTTTAATGTAGGCAGTCCATTGTAGCAAAATATTGTATATCTTTTACATATAATTCGTCAGCCATCAATATTTATCACACGTGGATATCTAGCTCAATGGTGTGTAATTAGGTGCCATGTACGGAGATCTTGTTCCGTTACGTTATGTGTGGTAATGGCATACAATATCGTTATTACTGGACATTGACTTGCGGCAATGACAACTGTTATTACTATAATAACAGGAAAACGAAACACTCTCGACCGTCTCATTTGGTCTAGAGACGATCAAACAATCACGACAATAGTTGGAATAAATAAGGAAAGTGCTGGCCTACATCATTTACTGTAACTATTATGGATTTAATTCTTATTTATCTCATCTATTCCTTAATTAGTATGTATAAACAGAGACGATTGTAACTTCTGGAAGCAAGATTTTTCTATAGTTTTTGAAATTTTTGTGTGATCGCCAGTGTCTACATTATATTTATATATTGTTAATATTATTTTATACTGTTATAACTTATAAATGCTTGTATAAGGTAATATGTATAGAACATAATAATTTAGTACACTTAGCTGAGCACAGTAAACCACATTACTAATATGCCAATATCTATATTTACTTTATCATATGATTTATGAGTAAAGTATTCTAATCCATTCCAAAACATGAAGTTCTTATCATTATGAGCGACCTAAATAATCGTGCGATTTTGTGTGTGTGCAAATCCTCACTATTAGTCCTCTGATTATTTTGACACTATCCTTGTGCGCTCGTCCGTTCTTTGTCTACCTATGTATAGACGGTATATATAGAAATATATAAATTTGCAGTTGTGTGGCGACTACTCATAGGAGGTAAACAAATATTTTTCTTTATAAAACTCTGATTGCTAGTGTTTTATGAATACAATATGCAATTACTTTTTTGAAATGTTAATTTATGAGAGTATAGTCAAACACTATATGAAAAAACACTTTTTTTTTATTAGATTCCGAAAGTACAAATCTTGAAATTGTAACATTTTGTTTACAACATTATGCCCGTTCAAAAAATGTATACTATATATAATTTTTTGGATGAATTCACACAATATCTCGAAGAGGGAAGTTAAACGCCATCTGGCGGCACCACATCAATTAGCAATGCACACCCATATGGTAATAACCGTCAACATGCTCATGTCATCAGGATCACCGGGCAGTGCCCTCTAGAGAATATTGCTAATTGATGTGGTGCCGCCAGATGGCGTTTAACTTCCCTCTTCGAGGGTAAGTTGTACTATTTTTAAGTTTTGATTATTTTTACATTACTTAGTTCCCCAGTTTCCATACCGCTAATCCATGTTTTTCTACCTGACTCCTGATATGAGTTTATGAATTTTCTTCATGTTATATATTTTCTTTCAAATATTTTATCAAGCGATACGAGACTACTTGTCATGTATTTAGTATTCTAAATGAGTGACAAGTAAGTCATTAAATTTGTAATCAAGTAATTGACTTTATTTTTATACCTAATATCGCACCTCAAGACAACTGTCGTAACTACTAAAACAGTTTTTGATAAATGCATTTTAAAGATTGCAATAGCTTCATTAGTTTTACCATTGAGTATAATGGTATATATATATTTTTTTAATATATAAAATAAAATACAATAGACATAGCCTTTGTATTGATAACACCGTCCTCATAGCAGGGGGCTGTTATCAATGCAATGGTTGCTATTTCTATTTTTGTTCGGTATGTGATAAATCTTATCTGTAAAGTAAGTAGTAACATAGTAATACTGATCGTAGCAGGCTGCCTTGTCGGACCCTTGCTTAGTCCCATTTGATTTTTAGTATTCGCTTCATTGCTTGACTCTGAATAGTCCGTTCCTAGGACATTTGGCACTATTGCATTGGTAGTATTTCGTGGAGTTTTATCATCTGTCCCTTGGGCCAAACTTTATAGAAGGCTTCCTTTACATCCAGGGTTACTCTTATTATAGCTGCAATTCCTTCTTCAGGCGTTGTTGGTTTGGTGTATTCTGTTTATTCAGACAATATAATCAGTTCTTCATCTACTTCTTGGTCGTTCAGTTGGAATATTTTGTTGTGTACATACATAATTGGCGTCCTATTATCCCAATGGATAATCGGTTGACGTCGTTAAGTAACAGGCTGACTTAAGCTAATGATGCACCCATGAAGGAGCCAGTGCATATTTCCAACCCCATCAGCGGACGGGCATTACGGTAACAACCTCATTAGAAGACTTTTACCAAACCACATTATCGCCCTTGAATTACCGATATATTATACCAGTTAGGTAACTCACACATATTCATTCTTGCTACAACATTGCACACCGACTCTCCGAAGAGAACCAGCCAACATCACCGAGCTACAGGACCTAGTGCTCAGTTAATGTAGTTGTTAACTTTTATACATTAAACATATTTAAATTTGTACGAGTTTTCCTCAATCCTGAGGTGGCAGCGAAACCCCGGTGTTCTACACTTAAATTTGTTCTTTCTGGCTGTCCGTTCTTAGCCAACTACATTGTCTACCCTCATTTTTCGCACTTGTATCCTCGGTCTTTTGATCTTCTTTGTGGCTTTCTAAACCGAATATTCGGACCCTTTCGCGTTTGTTAATCTTTTAAGTAAGTACTTATTGATTCGTTTTAAATTATACTGATGAGCTTTGTCTATAAGGATTCTTGTTTGTTGCCATCTGTTTCTTGCTTTTCGTTTTACTGCTAATAGCTCTCGATTTTCTCTTGGGTAGTTGCTACCTTGCCTAACTCTCCTTTTTGATGGTCGAGTATTTTCCATGCCGCTTACTGTATTAATATTATTTAGTATTCTACGTCATCGTCTAGTTGTTCCTTAAATTTCAAGGGAACCATCAGTTGTATATTTTTGGTCAATTCTTCTAAATCGTTCCCAGTTTCTGTTTTTGTTTGCTACTGTTGGGGTTTTTTCTTTTATTATTATTGATTCGCTAAGTGTAACGATGATGGCGGAGTGGTCTGTGATCATGTTCTTCGTCAACTTCGTACTTTGATGTAATATTTTTGTAATAAACAAGTCTAATAGGACATGCGTTTGTTTATATCTGCTGGCCAATATGTTGGCGTTCCTTTTGACTGGCATTCGTATGCTTGCTCTCTAATTGCGAGTACTTCTATTTCTTTTGCATTGATAGCCTCGGTCTCCAGTGCACGTTTGTCGCATTATTATCACCTATTATATATTTCTCGCCTAGGGTTTTCATAAGGACTTTTTTTTTCAAGTTATTTTATCGTTGGCATTACACAGCGGTCTCTTTTAATGGCTTCTAAGTTACTTGTTACTGTTGATTGTATGTTGCTGGTTGTGTATTTATTCTCTTCGTTATGTATGATGGTATATTTGACTAATCTCTCCCTCCTCTTGGAGTATTTTGTAGGTGTGTGGTGTGGTATATGTTGTGTCCATTTTGTTTTATACATGATTGTTCAGTGAGATGTGTTTCTCCTAGTAGGAAGAGAAAACAGAATGGTGCCATCTGTTTTCTCTTTCAAGTTGTTTTTGTATCCGTTCACGTTCCTTTGTTGGCCATTGGTACTGTGTTTCGGAATTGAGGTTTGTCAAATTACTTTGTTTACTCTGGTTATTCTGTCTGGTATGACTTTATTGAAGTTTTCTTCTAGGACCATTATTTTAAATGTATTGTAGCATTTGATTTACTGTTTTTCATTTTGGTTAGTACTACTCAAAATAGCTTAACAACACGAGACGATCAAATTGAAAGTTTATTATTACGTGATTGTGCTTATGTATTTTGTGCTCTACTATTTTGGTTTTTTAATTGTATCATTCAAACATGTACATTTCCCGTAAACTTTGGAAAGTGTGTACTGTACTGAAAAGTGGCGATATTAAATAGATGAGAAACTATAGACCTATCCCTATCTTAAACAACTTCGCTAAAGTTTTCGAAATCTGTATATATACAGGGCGATCTACTAGTTCTATAATAAACTCTGGCAAGTGAAAACTCATGTGATCTAAGAAAAATATGTTATATGAACAATCAAACCAGTCATAATACTAAAAGTGAAGTTAATAATTAATGTCACTTGTGCAACATTGGTTTGTTCCATGGTTATCTGAACATATTTTATAAACAGTGACTAAAACGATAAACTATATTCATATACTATGTTTTTCTTAGAATCATATCCGCTTTCAACTGTAGAGTAGTAATAGAGTAGAGGTTTGTCATAGAGCTAGTAGATCATCCTGTATATAACTCTATCTTTCCGCTACTCCAGAGCCATATATCTTCCCGGCAGCATGGCTTCATGGCCAATAGATCTACCACCACAAATCCAAAGATGTTTACTCAATTTACTGCCGAAATTCTGGATGGGACAGTTAATATATATCTTTCCTGCCCATCTAGTATCTTGGCGGTAAATTGAGTAAACATCAGTCGATTTGTATATCTATTGGTCTATACCGATTTCTCCAAAGCATTCGATACTATCAATCATGCTATATATTCGATAAGCTTGTAATTGCATGGCTTCAGTATAAATCGTCAACAATTGAAACAAGCAGCAGCAATTGCTTTAACAATTATAAATTTGTCAAATTTATTTCAACCTCTGGTACCCTGGCTACAGGGGTAATATTTGGAACTCATGTTGGTTATCTATACATTAGTGATATATGCGCAATGCTCACATGTGAAATGTTTACTGATCTGAAAATATATGCCACCATTACTAATATTAATGACTGCTTGTGTTTACAAGAGCAACTGAATTTTGTACGTAGATGAAGTTACGATAATCCATTGTTTTTAAATGTATAAAAATACCTAGGATATCTTCTAGATCCTACATAGTTTTATATTGCACTGTAGGCAAAAATAACGTAGGTCTCAATAATCCGATTGTAAATTTCTGCAGAATATTTAATAACATATCAATTAACTCATTCACAATGTCACATATAAAAATTTAACGCTAACATTGGCATAGTGATGGGCCATTCGCAATAAGCGCGATAGGGGTAACGTAACGTAACGCGGTAAGCGAAATTGCACACAAGTATAAAAATGCGGGCGTTTACAGCAACGCAGTAAAACTATTACAGAACATTTGTAATTATCCCTATTATAATTACCGCATAGCATTACTGCCAAATTCTGAACATCTGATTTTTATAGCCATGAAAAACATTGCTTATCGCTACCTTACCACTACCGCGTTTATTGTGAATGGCCCATAACTTACATAATACACGCCGATGTAGTGTAGTGGCTAGCTTCCCGCTTTACGGGTTTGAATCCCGGCCCAGATTAGTCATTCTGATAGAATTAACGACACGTTAGACAACATGTGGGCAATTTTCAGAAGTAGCAAGTAGTAGTACAAAGATCCGAAAGTCGATATCCGTCACAGTTTGTTAATTATAACAAATACAATAACTACTACTAACTTTTAATTCCTAAGTATCTGCTGTCAATGTCTTCACGGCGTTTCATTCTATACTTTTATATTATATATAAATTCGTTCTATTATTTTAAAGCTGTTTCTGTATATATTTTCCTGTAACTGGGCAACTGTTGGGTCATAAAATGTTATTATTATTATTTGTTTTAGACTAATTCAAAATAAGTACTATAATAAAAAGAGATGGAACATTTCGTAGCTGTACAACAATAGAATCGATAGTTTGAAGAAGGAAAAATCGTCAAAATTAAATAATAGTCCCAACAACCTGTAATTTATTTAGCCAATACAATAACAACATTATTATTTAATAAAATGTGTGAGAAATTAAAAGAGCTAGAATTTCTACATGAATCGATTTTAAAGATTACAACATTATTACTTAGGTTTGGTTAGCAGTAACGGGATATGGTTACTGCTAACCAAACCTAAATAATAATGTTGTCATCTTTAAAATCGATTCATGTAGAAATTCTAGCTCCTTTAATTTCCCACACATTTGATTTTGAATTCGTTCCCTTCTTCAAACTACCGATTCAATTATGCCATATTATAAATCTAGTATTCCTATAATACATTGAACATGATGGTGGCACTATGAGTGCAACATGTGAAAGGATAGGCATGCCAGTCAAATATGAATATTTATTTCCTATTTATGTGGCACGGATTTTATTGTTATGCCCTTAACCAATATCCGGGCAGAAAACAATTACTTTTATATCACGACTAATAATATAACGCAAGATAAACAGTAAATATCACACCTTAATGTTTATTACCTGCTTTTTAGAGAAATAAAATGTTACTGTTAAATAAATTAAAAGTCAGTTGTATAGTAGTGTAGCATAATTGTTGGTTTATTGTAAATAGCAATTAAAACAGTGTCACAATATGAAGTCCACATACACTTTAATTTTTGTTATATTTTGTTTCACATAAATTTAAATGTTTGCTCAAAAAACAGCACACACATATTAATTTGAAGAAATATTCATTTGTTTGTTAGATTAATCCCTACGGAAAATAAGTATTCTTCAATTAATGAATTTTCGATTTTACATTATTTAAGTAAAACATTATTTAAGTAAAATGTATGTGAAATAAAAGTTCAATTTGGGAACATTTTCTTCTTCTATACCTCGGGCGCCAAAGGAATTATGTAATAAAAAACGCGTGATGTTCACGTGCTTTTCCAGACCGCTCTTCTTATTGGCTAAGCAAAGGCGAATTTCAAGAACCTGGTTTACACAGGGCAGTAGTATCAACGGCATTGCTTTCGTAAAACCTGTTTGTGCTACGCTTTGCCCTAGTGTTCAAGAAGTGTAAATTTGCGTGTACAGTACGAATGCATAGAGTGGGTAGAAATAGCCCTAGCTCACAGTGTTCGCGTGATCACTCAATTGCTTCGGTGATTCTAGCATAGTTCCATATGTTGGCAACCGTTTATGCAATTGTAGCCTTTATAACTGCGCTGAAAAGCTTAGTGTATTGTCATGGGAAACCAGGTTAATAAATTCTTCAGCTACGATATCCTTTTTCTTCCTGACAAACAAACTAAAAGTTCTCGCCCCTGGGAGGTGAGCATAAGGGAGGAGGACCCATTTTTTGTTTTTCGATTTATCTCGGTAACGTTGCACAAATATGTTTTAAACAAAAATGAAAGCTAATTCAATTTCCTATAAAATTGTTCCTAAGCATATTTGTGGAACTTCCAACAGTTTTCGAGTTATAGATATCGCAATATTCTGCATTTTATTGTGTTGTGTATATCTTTCTCCTTCAGTATTTTTTAGCATTTGTTATGTGATCCTTCCAAGCAATTTAATTTTTATGTCAAAATTTGTTCTTATTGATATTTTATTATATTTACTCACTAGTCTAGAATGCCTCTGTATTGATTGTGAGATCTCCGTATTAGTAGTGAGCCCATTTTGTTGAACACTGCTCTCGCTTTTTCAATACGGATCTTTATTTCTTGGGAGTGATCCCCATTGATTATTAACTTTAGTGCCAGATATGTACATTTGTTTACTCGTTCAATTGGTTTTGGTTTTGGATAAAATGACAGTTTGCAAGATGGGATTTGTTTATAATCATAAATTTGGTTTTGTGTCTGTTCAAATCTAAGCCATATCGCTACTTTCTGTTATCCTATTGTGGAGATGTTGTATTTTCTCTATGTCATCAACAAAACTAACCGTGTCGTCTGCGTAACGTATATTATTTATGATTTCACCATTTAGGGATATGCCATCTTCCAGATCTTCATTTATTCTCTGAGCATATATTCTGAATAGATGTTATATTCTGTCGAAGACCTTCTGGTAGTTAGTGAAGAACACAAAGATGTCAAGTATCATATTCCTACAACGTTCATAAGCAGAATGCTGTATACTTCCCGTGTACTCACCGAATTTCAGAACCCTAATTGAAAACTAGTTTAATGAGGTGACTCATAAGACTTATGGTTCTAATGTCTTCATATTTTTTGGTGCCAGTTTTTTTGGCCAAAGTGATGAACTTAGACTTTACCCACCATTATGTCAGAATTATATATGTGGTTAGCCACTTTCGAGAAGTTTTAAAAACTCGGACTGGATGTTGTCAGGTTCGGCTGTTTTACCTTCCTTTATTGCTTTTATTGCAGATCATACAATTTTCTTAAAAGGTAACCGTTACAAGTTAGGGCCTATGTCGTTTCATCCTTACCGATCATCATTGCCATTTCATCATTACCGTTTCATCCTTGCCGTATCATCCTGGCCGTTTAATCGTTACCGTTTTATCGCTGCCAATTTATGGCCACCGTTAAAAATATGGAAAATACTAGCGTGAACATGGTACTATAGCACATGTTTTTTTGTTCAATTAATTTTTATTACATATACTTGTAATTACTCATGGTTTTATTTTTATATGCGACGTCGGAAAGGCGATTGTGATGTCCATATGCAGTGAAGGGGTGGACATTGCACCTTATGTTTACATAGAGGCGGCGTGGAAGAGTTATGCCTCTCGCCTACCATGTCTTAGGCGAAGAGGCTAGGACGCGGTGCCGGCGCTGCAAGAGGCACGACGCTTCAAGCCTCCTCTATATAAACATGTGGTGAAATGCCCACTTAGGTGACGAGGCGCGGGCATTTGCCTCGTGCCTCTCGCCGCGCCGGCACCGCGTCTTCGCCTAAGACAAGGTAGGCGAAGAGGCGAGAGGCATAACTCTTCCACGCCGCCTCTATGTACACAAACGGTGCAATGTCAACTTCTTCACTGCATATGGACATCACAATCGCCTGTGCAACGTCGCGCCTGCGCCTTTACTACACCGCGCCTGAGCCCGACGCCGCTTATGTGTGAATTGGGCCTTACGGTGAGTACAGCCCTTGCCCCTAGGCTGTATGCACTGCGGGCCCTTCACGGGCCTATTGTGCCTCATACAACATCCATGATATGCTAGCCGGGTCAACTCTTTGTAGAAAAGTTTCCCGACTAGCGGTGGATTCGAACCACCAACGTTCCGTACGCAATGGCTTCAGACAGTCGCCTTAGACCACTGCGCTACGGACCGCCTCCTACTAATGGTTACTTTTGAGAAAAGTGTTAGTGTAATTTTTTTTCCAAAGTAACCATTAGCAATCATTAGTTGAAATTATTTAAATATTAATAATTTCAACGTAAAATCAAACATTGATAAATAATACCACTTTCGGGAATGATCTAAGCTGAATAAATAATTTCTTGTGGTTTTTGTGAAATACCGCTCTCCGAGGAAACCAGGGCTTTACTTTTTTTATATACGCGTGTCATATAGTATGTATGAACATTAATTAATTAATTTGAATTAGATTATAAATGGCTGTCATATTAAAAATAATTGTGGTGTTGAAAGTATGTAATATGAATTATGAGCATATTTTCAAGAAGGTTAAATATTTACTTAACAGCCGACGTGAATAATTTTAATTGTCATACACGCCTCAACAGCACCTACCTATATTTCAACACAATAATTCACCATCTGCAAAATTAAATGGTTATGCAAAATGTATTATTATATAAATTAATAATAATTTTGTAAATTAATTAGGAATTACATTATGTACAGTTACCTGAATGAAAAAAGGAGACAACTAATACAGCGTATTATTAGATAGTTATGTACTGGGTGGTCACCTGGAAAGTGCACCATAGGATTACTATTTACTATTACAATACTTATGTATTGTTTTAAATTCGAAAATTTGAAATTTGCTCCCCATCTTACTCTAGTTCATAATTATCAACACGGAGAACTAAAGGTTGATTCTAAAATTAAATATTTTTAAGGATGGGGGCTATCTAGAGTGTGGCATTTCGTCTCGTGCGGTTTTTGACATTCTGATGTCTTGAATTCTGTCGATATTTATTTACTACTGTCATGTATCTCTATTTACATATTGCAACGTTTTGCGTCTAAGTTGTCAAAAATGTGACGTTTGATACACGGATTACAAACTAAGTTATGAAATTAATCTACTTTTATACTGTCCAGCCTGAATTTCTCAAATTAGGGTACGCATATAACAAAATTAATAAAGAAAGACCCAGCTCAGTGGTCTGGTTGTTAGAGGCGCGGTCCTTCTCGTACTGAGAATTGCGGAGCGAAATTTCGCAAATCATCTATCTCAGTATTTCAGAGGTTTTCTATGAAGTTAAGGTAAATACCGGGTGCTTACACTTCTCTGAGCTTCTTTCTATACCAGCAAAAAATCACTCGGGGTTCAGGAATATCTATAAACATTTCTCTTTATTAAAGAAAATGTAGTTATACACTATATTAATTTTGCAATTAAATAAGATATGGAGCAAATTATATAAAATAATACATATTCCAAATAGTTGTATCCTAAATCTTATCAAATGCCTATAGTAGTTATTAGAACGGTTGGGCGTGGGAACCAAATCGGGACCGTGGGAGTAAAGGTGTCATCTTCATTATATTTTTAAATATATTCTTTACAATTATTTGTTTACTAGGTGAAATTCCCGTCGTTCGACGGGGGATGATTTTTAATTGCGTTGTCCCCAACATTGAATTCTCAGTGATTTCTTTATATTATAACTTACTATTTTAAATCTTATTTGTGCGAGAATTTTAATTGTAAAAAAGCTAAAACATACTACTAGAATATTTCTATTACTTCAAAATACTTAAATAAACCTCAAATAAATTATGAATAAAAAACATAAAAAAGCTCGTCTCGATGGGAATTCGAACCCGCGATCCCCACTTTTGAACTGACAGCACAAAATACATATATGGCAGATCGGGCGGCTTCAAAACATTGTCTTCTTTTTCATATAAAATAGAAATATATATATATATATATATATATATATATATATATATATATATATATATATAATAATATTGAATGCATGCTAGCAGTAGCTTATTTGACGATAACCCTGAGTAAAATTGAAAGCTAACTATAATCACGTAATTTTATCAAATCCGAAGGGATTCGATCGTGACTTCGTGTGTTCCATTTAAATTGTAACACTGAAACATATTGTCGGATTTATATCTGAAATTCTTCCGCGATACAATTTGCAATTCATTTGCTCTAATGCATGCAAATGTCTTATTTAATTCATAAATGCACATAGCAGTATTATTCCTTGGATAGCATTAAACGATAAATAATTATTAGGTGTACGTGTTGAGTCATAGAATCTACTTACTTTATAATATTCTCATAATAAACATAATTATGTTTGCTATTACAATAGTTATAATGTAATAATACAACATGACATCAAATACATGAGCTGTATGCAATGTTTAATCGCTATATAAATAAGAAAAGGAGATTTGTTGTCATTATTGTGCTTATTTGCACTATTGGTAATACATGTTGACTGCAATTTTCGAAGTAATATAATTTTGTTAAAAACTATGTAAATCGTTTTGGATATGAAGATAATTTGATATAATTAGGATATAATTAGGATATAAGACATTCCATGTGATATAAAATGCATAGTGGTTAATAAACCATATACACAAATATGCAAGTAATAACTTAATAAGTGTGGGAATATGATTTCATCTTAAAATTTATCAGTAACATTATTCTAATAATATACCAAACGGATTAAAAGTGATTGACCAACGGTTACACCAATATATATATTTAGTTCGATTGATTTAATGAATGTATGTCCTTATGTATGTATTGATCGAACATAAAGTGATTAGTACATTAGTGTAATTTTGTACATGTACTACCAAACCCAATAAAAATTCGTACATACTATATATGCTAATTATGCACAAATTAAAATTTTCAGTTGTGTGATCCAGACATTTGTTACAGGTTACTGTGCTGTCAACTTTGGACTTTTATGCCCGTATTCACTAACATCCCATAAACTTTATAGGTACCATAAGCTATTGAATGGATACATTGACAACGTCATTGTGACAGAATATGCCAAAACAAATGTCACACCTTCAATAGCGCTTGCGATTGGAGCTTTGATAACACCTTTTGTTTATTTTTTCAGTGTTGCAATAGAGAGAATCTAAAGTAACTACATTCCCTAGATAATGTATTTATTGTTGCTATAACAACGAACACTTATGGGTTCAATTGGCGATTCAAATGTCAACGGTTTTTGTCGTACTAGTGGGTAAACAGCTGATCTTTGTTATTGTTTGATCAGCTGATTAGATAAAAATTACACGATTTTGATCACTTGGACGGTAATGCGTGGTTGTTAATAAACTTTTAATATATAACTAGACAAACCTTACACATATTATCACATATATGATAAAAAATACATTTTATGTGTAGAGATTACCCACTAGATTTTAGTTCATTTTCTGCCACCAGATAGAGTACCGACTAGCTTGAATTGCCCATAGCTATTGATAGATTTATGAAACCTATGTGAATACGGGGGTCAGTAAATTAAAAAAAAAACTTCTATCTTTATATTGAGTTCAGTCGTGAGGCTTTTCCGCCAGTGTTTTCATTTGCGTAAAATATATAATTTGAAATAACATAATATATACTTATTTGAGTGCTAAACTGCGGCTGAAGTTTTATTTACTTTTCAAACTGACATCAGTTGGCACGTTAACAGATAACAGCCCGTTACAAAAAGTACACAATGCAAACATTGTTTGGACGACTTTTTTGTGATTTTAGTAGTACATGTACAATGTATATACCAATGTTAATGCTTATTATGAAGTACTTTGAGATGTTGATTATTCATTTTGTAATTTTCAAAAAGACCTCTTACTGTGTTCAGACATATAAATAAAATATATTTTATAGATAGTATTTCGCTGTAATTTTCTTTTCGGGTTTATAATCTGATACGGATGGCTGATATTGTAATGAAGATCGCTTTCTTAATTTGTTTAAAAGAGAAATTAGTTAACGACTCGAGACGCAGTGCCCAATTATTTGAAAACAATCCCTGCATAGAAGTCGCGCGTAAAATGAAAATTAAATGTTGCACACAAGTATGCTTTGAAGATCAAGACATACCAATTGTTCGTAAAGAATGTAAAAAGTGCGATTGTGAATTGTGTCTATTATACTTAAGACTCTAATTCTTAGATAATATGTGTTATTATAGAGAGAAGACAAAATGAAGGAACATGATCACTACTTACATGACATGATTTCTAAAAGTAATTGTTTGCTGTAATTATTATACGGTTATTGTTTACTTCAATAGCTGTATAATTGCAATTATATATAAACTTTATATAACATATTATCATAAACCAAAATTGTTATTCACGTGTATACCAAAATTAATTATTATGTTTATTATATTATTCTGTAAGTGTAATGGCCGTATAATTTAATTAATTTTTCATTATTATTAGCAGGAAATATTTTAGAATAATATAATTAAAATATTGATAGGCTTTAATGTTCATAAATTCATATCAAGATAGGACAGGACCAACAATTATCTAACTTTAAAAATTATTATTAATTAATTTAAACATAGCAAAATTAAACTTCCTTGTTATATATCACTAATATTTTATTGTTTAATTCAATTGAAGATTGGACATCAATAACGAGCTAAGTGGCAAACATTTAATTTTGAGTTAACTATGCGCCATTTTCAGTTTGATAATGAGCTAATTGAAGAAAAAAATTCGTTTTCAACATGTTGATTATTATCTGGAGATATTAAAATTTAGATATTGGTTCCCAAAATATATAATTGAAAATGTTGAAAACGAATTTGTTCTTCGATGAGCGTTTGAGCATATACTTTAGCTTTTTATTCTTTAATTAAATAATATATTGGGGAAACACAAGCATAAAAAATTTAAATAAACTACAAATACAACAAAACAAAATACTGAAAATACTATACAAGACTCGACTCGACAAGAAAACCAACACCAGAGAACTATATCAACAGACACAGGAACTAACCATAAAAAACATGATAACACTAAATAAATTACTACTACTATACAAAATTCAAAACAACAAAATAAAAACGAACATAACACTAAAACAAAACAAAGAAATTCATAAACACCAAACAAGAAAAAATCGAAACTGAGAACGAGCAAATACAGAAAAACAAAATAGTCACCAATACTAACAACCGAAATAATACAAAAATACAACGAACTACCCAACGAAATCAAAGCACTGGCATACGTTCCTTTCAAATTGAAAATTAAAAATCTACTGCTGAACAACAAAATATAATAATAGTAAACATAGCGCAACAAACAGAGATGGACACGGACACAAAAAAAATACCTAACACAAACCCTCAATACCCGCAGTCCGAGGAGGATTCACTACCACAAACCTCGAGGCAAGGACCGAGGGAAGAAAATTACAATTTTATTTATTTTCTTTTATTTGTAGATATGCAATTCATTTTAATTTTTACAATTATATAAATAGTTAAATATTATACTGTATATGTATGGTAAGGGGAAAAAAAATTAATAAATAAATTTAATTTAAAAAAAATATATATTATTTCGCGTTTTTTGTTTTGTTCACTCTGTTTTTGATTTTAATTTGATTTTTCTCAGAAATTTCCTTACGTGACCCTATATCATAATATTATCATACTGATCGCAGAAACATAATCCCTTTCAAAATCCGCAAAAAAAATGGGGTTGTCATTTGAAAAAAATGTCGATGACATCATTGCTCATTCAAAAATGCTCGAAAAAAATTAACGCTTAAATTAGAAATTGGCAATTTAAAATAAAAAATCGAAGTGTTCGAGCAATTTTTGCAAAAATCATATAAAATAAAATAAATAAAGGTTTTATAGAATTTATTCCATACTTTTGGGACACCCCGTATACTGTTTGCGCAAAAAAAGTTTCACCCTGAGTGGTGTTCGTGTTAGTAAATTTCGATATATGTGTTCACCATTTAGTAGTTCCCTATCACGCAGAAATTATGAAACTATTATGATGTCCTGAATAGTCGACTGGATTTAAGAAAATAGTAACTTACTATGTGGAAATGAAATTTGTAGTGTAGAGCTATAGAAATGAAGAAGTAACTGATACAGAATTTTACTTGCATTTAACACGCTAATCGCAGCACCCCAGCTAGTAATTTCCATTGATACATTTCTTCTATGCTCTACTCGAAACCAAAATTTATTTAATCTCACACTATTGTGTTAATTAGCATTAATCTTTACAATGCTCACAAAAGTTAGATTATTAAGTTGTAAAATATGATCGTATAATTTGTTATTTACTCACGATGTAGAATAATATAATAAATATTTAATTAACGTTCATTATTCCGTGCATCTTTGCAGTTTTAAAGGGCAAATAGCATGGTGCTCGACCATCTTAAGACCTTGATGTCCGGTCACGTTGCTACATTATAACGCAAATGAAATAGGTGTGCATCTTCGAAGAATGACAATTTTTTTTATTGATGTATATTTAATTTTAATTTATTTGTGTTATAAGAATATTTCGTGGGCATTTGGTGTCATCATCTGAATAAATGATACGTTAAGACATCTGTATGAAATATAAATTGCTTTTTCAACAACCTGAGCCTTGAAACTTTTGTTTTTTTTGGTAGTAATTTGACCATTAATCTATTATAATTTTAATATGGAGACGGAAAAACACGTGCAGGGTCAATAGTCTAATAAAGATGGTTTATTTTTATTTTATTTTATTAAAAAATATAATATAAAATTTGTTGAGCATGTATTATAATTGCAACTCTTTTGTATTTTTCCTTAAAAGAAGCTACTATGAACATAATATATATATATATATATATATATATATATATATATATATATATATATATATATACAAAAAAAGAGTTGCAATTATAATACATACTCAACAAATTTTATATTATATTTTTTAATAAAATAAAATAAAAAACCTTATTGGGGATATATTGTATTCATGAATTTTTATATATCGTACCAGTAATATTACTATTATTATGAAATCACGGAAACTATGGAATAAAATATAAAAAATAATAATTAAGATTTTTAATACTAAAACTATAGCCCAATAAAGATTGTTTGTATATAATCTAAAAATAATAAGGACTACCAACAAGCATGATTTGTATTACGTATTTTTTTTGGTGAAGTGTTACAGTAAAATATAAATAGAAACTAATTTCATATGCATAAAAAATACACATTCATACATACCTTAAGGTCGTTTTAGACAAGACAATTTGATGATTCAAAAGTTAGTCAAGATACGAGACAATCTAAATTGTCTCGTATCATATAGCAAATTATTTGAAATATTGAATTGGATGGTAGATTGAATGAAAAAATATAACATGTTCTATTTGTCAAGAACAAATTTTATGGGGGGAGGATAAATGAAATAATTTCTTGAACAACTTTTGAGCTGGTTTTTGAACTTTTGTCTTGTCTAAAACGACTTTTACTCATTGAAATATTGTCTATAAAATATAACAAAAGGATGCTGATTAATGGGTTACACCACCTTGGCGCTAGGAAATGGTATACATTTCAAAAATGAAGTTGACGCAGCCATTGAATATATGAAATATTTGTTATATTGCACATATACGTGGTAGAATATGAAATAATAACGAATAAAAAAATTTAAAACTAACGGAGATAGAGTTTTCAAGTAGAACCCTTTTCTGAAATTCCTTGCTGATGGTGTACATAGTTTAACTGTCAGGCATCGTTTGTAAAATAAATAAAAATGTTTTCTTATTTAGAAAGGTAGGTAGGTAGCATAGGATAATTTAAAACAATTTGTATCTGTAGAAATGACAGCTGTGATTTTTAACGAAATTTTTACTTTATAAAATTATAACTTACTCAGCCGCGCTTACTTCCAATTGCTATAACTTGGGAAATAGTTTGAATTTTGAAATGAATAAACGTTGAAAATATTCTTAAATGTATAAGGAATTTATTTATCCAAGAAAAAAAAACACGATTTTTTGAAAATGTCAAGGTGGTGTTAACCCTTAAATTATATTTTTAAGATAATTCAAGTATTCCTTTAATGTATACGGCTCATATCATTCTAAATCAAACGGATATTTTATATTCTACCCATTTTTTAAAATTGCACCAAAATCACTACACAACGTTGGTGCCTGTTTTTTTCTCGGTAATTGTTTGGTGTGTACTCCAAAATATCCGTGTGATTTAGTCATATTGGCTAAAAAAGTTATGTGTGTTAATACACACATAACTTTCCGAGAAAAACGTTTTTTTCACTTCTATCTTTATAGGGCTATCAGCCGTGAGGCTTTTCTATCGGTCAAGGGAGAAACTCAGAGGAGTTTAATAATCCGGTATTTACGTTAACTTCACAGACAACTTCTGAAAAAGTGTGAAAAAATTCGCCTCGATGGGGTTCGAACTCAGATTCAATACGAGACGCACGACTGAGCTGAGTTTTTTTTAATAGTAATAAATTTAATTCTTGAAATAATAACTAAATGATAATATTTGGAACTTATTTAGCACAAAGCAAAATTTCAAGACACAACTTTTCGATAATGACTATAAGTATAAATAAAATTCGTAATAAATTGAAGTACAACAAAATGATGATGTAATTATGTTCGCACTTATTTGGCTCAGCTATTATTTGTTTAGGTTAGTAAATTAATTACGTCTCAATGCCGAAGAATGCGAGACATATACTATCGATAAAAACGTGTTTATTAAAAAATATATATTTAGACAACTATATGATGATTTTAATTGTATTTGGATTTATTTATCTTTAAAAGGAGGCATTGTTTGTTTATTTATTGATTATTTGTCTAATATGTCAGTAAAACAGTAAGCGATTAGTTATAAGCATAGTCCTCTAACTAGAAAAATACCCTTCCTCTCATTATTACCTCTCTTTCCTTATCCACTTCCTTTCCGACACTAGTTTTTTTGTGTGCAGATTTTCACGTATTTCTCATCCTCTCTTAACCATTCACTCTCCTTTCTGCAATCCTCCACCCATTCTGCCACCACGTGTCACTCCCCTTATTACACAGTACATACGTAGTGTATTCTTGCCCCATCCATACTTTTCTTTCTCTTTCTTCCGAACCGCATCTCGCTCTTGACATACATACTGTGTTCTCCCTACTCTTCTCTCCGTGGTTATTTAGCTCGGGGTTTTCTCACGCACTTGCCAATCCACATATCTAGCGTTGCACGAGCTCGCAGTTATTTTCACCTACCTGTCCTTCCACTTAACATCCCTCATTCTCTCCCTGGCCTAAGTTCCTACACCATTCCTCTCAGTTTTTCCTCCACTAACACCTCAGACGTACCAACTCTTTCAATTCTTCTTCTTCCGCGCTCTGGCCTTTTGCTACATCTGATCCTCGCCTCCCGTATCAGTATCGCTTCGCCCCACTTCTACAATTGAACAGTACTTCCACACGACATCCACCAATGCTGATTCGATTAATTTTTTTTTGTAGGAGCACCTGGATAGTCTGGATAGTTGGCTGGAGGGTAGCATAGCTACAGACACTTAGGCTTCAAAATGGGCCCATTGTAAAACCTCCCCCTCCCCAATTTTGCGTGCAAGCTGCAAAACTCTAGGAGCACATACATAGGCTTCGATCTTTCGAGTCCTGGCACACTCTTCAGAAACCGGCCTTGCTCCCTATCGATTATGTCCCACTATCGTAATCCCCGCACTTCTACTCCATACGAAAATAGTGGCTTCACACACGCATCCCAAATCTTACACGCTATTACATCCCTGCTATTACTAGATTACCCCATCGCCTCTCTCATTGTTTCTTCGGTTTGCCCCAGCTATCTCGCCTTTGCTTCCTCGCACTCGACTATTCTCCTTTATTTCCACTCTTCCGCTCAACGCATCCTACCATTATTTATAAACTACATCCATTTGGGTATTTCCACATTCACTACTAACCTAACCCTATTAAGGACCTTCTTATTCCATCCAACATCTCTTGCATCTATTTAACCCTCTTGGCCACAACATCCGCATATGCTAACATCCATACCTTGGTTCTTCCTACCACAGCCCCTCCCGCTTAAGGTCTCCTTAACACTTCCTCCAACTGACTTGTGTACAGATTGAATAAGGAACGGGCGTAGAACACATCCTTGCCTTATTTCTAGCTACATTCGAAATTTATCCGAAATTTCTGCATTCACTCTCGGTTTCACTTCACTTCCTCCTCAATTCTCGATGAGGTGGAAATCTGTTCACTCATCCCGTTTCCCTTTCTAATCCCACTTCACTTTCCAGTCTGTTTTCACCATTGTCATCGTTAGCTTGTACCCCGCACACATTACGTGATTCCATATATATGATAATCTACACAGTAGTACGTTATAGTAGTACTAGCTTACTATTATATTAAGGCGACCAATCGTCCTCCTTTAGGGAGGACCGTCCTTATTTTTGTAGGCTCCTTCATTGAAAAGTGTCCTTCTACCGCTCTTCCTTTTCGATATTTTAAAACTAAGCTGTTAAACTCTTTATTCAGAGGTGCTGCGCCGAACTGTTACGTCATATGACGCTACAGTTCGGAAAGATGCGAATAATGTCTATGTAAAATTAAATAAGATTTTCTCAAAAGAAAATTCTAGGAATAGGTTGTAATGCAGATATTTTGTCAAATGTAATTAACACAGCGTCATGTGCCATGCCAATTAATGTAGAAGTAATAATAACGACAATTTATTTGTATTTTATTCGTTTTACTGTTCGTGTGGCTACTTTAAAACAATTTTGTGAAGACGCAAATGTTGAATACAAAAAACTTTCAGGATATTCAAAAGTTAGATGGCCTGCTATAGAGTGAGCTTTTGTTGAATTTACGTTGTGTTGCCCTGAATCTAATGCTGCTGAAAGAGTTTTTTCAATTGGTAATGATTTTTGGACATGTGTGAAATCAATATTGAATGTTGACTACAAGCTGTAAAATTCAATATGAAGGATATTTCTTGCTCGGAAATTTTCAATATATTTTTAGAAAATGATATATTGACAAAAAAATTCATTTAGTGGAAAAATACTCGTTTAATTAAATAATTAAAAGGGATGTAAGCATAATTAGGGTACTTTTGTTTAAATTCATAAAATGTTTTATTTATTTATGTTGTATTTTTTTCTTAAATTTTTTCGTCCTCCTTTTCATTATAAAAAAATTGATCACCTTAATTATATAGTACGAGCGCTATGTACTATAATATTTAAGAAATCACTATAATAAAAACTAAACTAATATTATTTCTGGTTGTGGGAAAAATGTGTTGTTTCGCCACTCTAAAATTGTTATAAATTCGCCAAGTATCTGTTGGTGTTGGTAAAATCATCGTTTCTTCTTAATGCGCATAAAAAATATCACACAATATATTACCTTTTCTTGACCCAACGCTCACTATAAAATGTAGCTTAATATATCAATAGAACCTTTTGTATTTTATCGATGCCGACGCGGATCAATAGAATTCAATTAAAATCTACTTTCCATTTACAAACAATTCACGATTGTCATTAGCAAACGACAAGAGCGCCGACTGCTTTACACATGCATGATTAAATAAACTTACTTTAATTGTACTTAATCACTGCTTTATCTGCACACACTGTTCATTGTGCTCCAGAAAGAATTCGTTAGGCCCACTCTTGTATTCTTCAATTCATCGGCCCGCTTCCAGTGTACGAATAATGTGAACCTGTTCGGCCTCGAGGTATAGGTGAGTTGACTTGGTGTACCGTTACGGCCGCTTCACCTGTAAAAAATATGTAATCATCATTAATAATTCTTTTCGAATATCGGAGTACTATATGAGGATGTTACAACTTCCTAAACGGAAGCGATTTTGCCACTGAAGGCTGAACTAACGGTTAAAATTTCCCTATTGTTATGGTTGAAACTGTCGCTGCAAGATGCCGCTGATAAAATGTAGAGAAATTAATCGGACAAGTTATATTTCTTTTCGTGGAAACGCATTGCAAATAACTCATGTCAACTCGTTTTCATTATAATTGTCTGACTCATGTCATGATAAGCGACATGGACCTAATAAAATACACACACCTTAAAACGGTTTACGTAATGCATAATCTTCTCATACTCGTACAAATTCTTAAATCCGTTATTGCAAATCGCTTATCTTGATCGCAATCAATTATGAATCTACACTATAATTATTATTAATTCGACTTATATCGTTTATTTTATATGATAACTAGTTTTGTCTTTTTTTAATCTGAATATAATTACGTTTTATGCTCTCATTGTCATTATATTTATTTCAGCAAAAGTATGTAATAGCATTTTATAATAATTACAATATATTTCTTAATATTGAGGTGAAATATAATGTTTAGAACCTTGGTGATGAGTTTTAAAAACGATTATTCTCTTGCAAAATAGACATTATTTTGAGTTCGCTATTGAAATTTATATTTGACATAATAACTGTAAGGTTATTCATACAGATCACATTAATTACCAATTATTTAATATTTTGTCTCAAAAATTTACGGCCGGGTGAGACTTACTTCACCGGAGTGTGAATTTTTGGGATAACAACTAATTTCAACCCATTTTTGGTTTTTATTGACTATATGGCGCAATAGGTTTTACTCTCGCAAACTCGAAAATAAATACATTTATCGTAATATATCCAGCCTAGCCCAGCTCAATGGCCGAATGGTTGGAGGTGCCCTTCGTGTCGTACTGAGCATTTGGAAGCGTAAGTTCGAACCCATCGGGGAAAAATTTCACGAATCAACCTTCACAGTTTTCAGAGGTTTTCTGTGAAGTTATAACCGGGTGATTAATGCCTCTGAGCTTCTCCCTTGTCCAGCGGAAAAGCCTCACGGCTTATAGCCCTATACAGATAGAAGTTTTATTATCAATCTCAGGTAAATCTAATTTATTATAGTTCTATCAACCATATTAGTTGATGTGTCAAAGAATTACTTTCATATATTTATATTGTACTTGTACAAAGATATTACAAAATGACATGTTTTGACGTCTGTACAACATAATTGTAATTTAAATAACAAGGAATCTCGTGATGAGAGTAGATTCATGTGTGTAATTGTAAAAGTTAGTTGTATGTGTAATTTTTACTACTAAAACTAAAGGGTATAGACCTATAATCTAAAACTTTATTGAATTATGATACAACTAACCCCCTAGGAGAAAAGTTAAACGCTTTACGTTAAGCGTTTAACTTGAATGTGAATTCATCCTCACTAGCTAAGCTACACTGATGCGATCTAATAAGATCGAAATCTAGATATGTAGATTGTTAAGAGGTGGATTCACACTTATATATGTTTTATTAAATTATTCTTTCAAATGCTTCAATGTTGTTTACTCCTATATAATAATAATAATAATAATGTTTATTTAGCAGACATGCTACAGAAAGTTTCAATGCAGCTTACTAACTAATACTATAAATAATTAATATCACAAAATACTAGCTAAAATGTACATTTGATATAGTTAACTTATGAAAATTGTTTTTATCCCACGGAATGTTTTACAATAAATTTATATGTTTTTTCACTATAGATTAATATCTTTTCATCTATATTTCTCCTTTGTATATGAATTGATGTTATTTTAAGAGCGCATAGTTTGAATGATCTTTAAATGTATAAAATGTTTGTAGCAATTAGCTGAATAGAACACCTATATTTATATACGTTTTCTATTCAGCAAATAAATATTGCACTTGATTCAAATTTTAAAGAAAAATGGTTTTAACACTACTACTCAGTGTGTGATTTGTTAATACTTTTATAACAAATCACGCGTTGAGTAAAAGAAAGGCCGGTTTCGCAAACGCAAATTTGTTGTGTTTTCGTTTAACATTACTTGTCGCCCCATGTGTTGTATCGCTTCCTCCGATTCCTCTTAGTTTTGCGGTCGTGCACCGGGACGAGGTAGAATTGTGCGCATCGGGAGCGGCTTGCACGACAAATAGAATAAGAGACAATGAGCCCGGAGCAGCACGCAGTGGTAAACGAAAACAGCTTATAATAAATTTTTACACCTATTTCTGTTTTACACCTACCGGAGATATTGCTGTTCACACATAAATAGATGATCATATGGGACGGCTATTATGCTATAATAGTTAATCCATGATTTATAACTTACAAAAATTCTCTATACAGCACTTATAATTGCTATATAGAGATTTTTGTAAGTTATAAATCATGAATTAACTATTTTGTAAGTTATAAATCACGAGCCGCTTTCAGACATATACATAGTTAAGCTTTAAAGACCACTTGTATAGTAACACAGACTTTCAGGGTTGTATAATTTATAGTATAAATAACACATCCTGTTTTCTATGAAACTTATAAATGTATCCCAAAAATAAATATGCGACTATGACCATAACAATTCATAGACTTATTATAGCATAATAGCCGAACGACAGGTGAGATGCACCAGTTATGTTTATATTTATTTTTTAATTTAGAATTTGTTTAAGTTATATATTCATAATAAAACTGTAAATAAACATTATTTTTATTAATACTGATAAAATTGACAGAATAAAATAGTTCATAGCTATATGGAAAATAAAATATTTCTAAACAGGTTACATTGGAATTTAACTGAATGTAAACTACGCACATATCACGATTAAAAAAATCGCAACACGTTCACTATTGTATTGCGAAACCAGTATTTCATCCTAATAATCTGCGAGGAGTGTCGCAAAATCAATTGTATCCTCTACTCGTATTCAAAGGTGCCTTTAGCGCTATCGTGAGAGGGTCATTGCGAAATGCTTTTATTTATGGTGAATCTTCGAGGTGCAGCTTAGATTGTGTGGTGATATTAAATATGTAATGTTTTAATAACAATTTCATAAATATTACAAGTGAGTGTAATGAGATAGTTATGTAGGTTGTAAATGACAGAGCTAAAATACCCGATATAGGCATCATACAACATTCTAAACAAATTAATATTAAATCTGAATTTAATTTCTAAAAAATATATATATTTTTTTAGAAAAATAGTTTTTCTCAAAATACGCATTCTTAAATTATTCACAAAACTGTAATTTTTCAATACTAATATTTGGTAAAAGCATTTATATAAACTGGGATCAAATTTAAAAATTATTATATTATTTATTTCATAACTAATTTCGTGTTTTAATTTATAGTCGTTTTGTATAACCTTAAATATGTTGTAGACGAAATATAAAAAGTCGTTTGGTAAAACGTCCACTTATCACTTATTTAGGCGATTTCCGAAACGATATTGATAGTAATAATACTTTAGGAGAGCTATTTGACGTATTATGAAAAAACTTCAGTCAAATAGTAAAATTTTACGACGTGTTTTGCAAATCGCCTAGGCACTCTAAATGAGTGGACGTTTGACCAAAATTCCACTGGACGAAATTATGAAATGCATCAAGAATTCTGATGTTACTATCATACTTGTTGACTTTAACGAAAACGTTGGAAATAAAATACGTGGTTTAAATTACTAAAGAAAAGATTATACACCTGGTCATCACCGAGTCACATATCAGCATGCATAGTTAGGAATCAGATAGATTATATTTTAATCAACAAGTGATCTAGAAAAATAGATGTATCCGATTACAATCTTGTTATGTCCACCCTGACAGTTTAAAAGACTTAAAAAAGTCTTACAGAAACATATTCAATTAACATAACGTTGCTGAGAGAAGAAGAAATAAGGCAAAAAGTCAAAATAAATATGAACAAAAATCTGGAGCGAATCATACAGAAAAATAATAATTTCTCGAAATTACAATCCCAACACGAAATCGTTCTTCTATGCATTATTTAAAATATTTGTTGACTCTAGTAGTTAGTGAATTCGTTACTATTTGTTGTATTTGTTTATGTGGATGTCAGTGTTAGAATATCGTCTCCGATGTGTCTCCCAGTGTCTCCAATGCATTATACAGATCGCACTTGCCCCGTTCTTTAGTCTACATGTACTAAAGAATCCAGTACTGTATTATTTATATGTGACAAACACGGTTGTTTTATTGCATGCCTGTCCTTAATATGAGTTGCACATAAATGCCAGCACTTGAACTTTATAATTGTTCCAAGCCTGTCGCAAATACCATACCTCTAACTGGTAATATACAGTCAAAGAAACACTCATCGCATATTTTAATTAATTTTTATAATTTCCTCGAAGAAAAATAATAATAAAACATGTTAAACGCTTTGGTATACATATATGTTCAGATTTCGCCAATAAATGTACGTACTTCTGATGCAATTAGTAGAATTAAACATATACAAGTAATTTAGTTATTTTGTGTAGAATATTGTATAAACAGAAATATTTTAGATTGAGTAAATCAAAAAATAGTATTAAACCAACGATAGAATATTGTACTAATAAACTCTAAAGTGAACACAATAAAAGACACGAAATGTGCAGTTGTGTAAAGGGTTGTGTTCTGTTTCATTTTGAGCTATAAATAGTCAATTCATATTTATATCATAAATGCATTCATTATCGAAAGCACACACTAGTTTTGAAAATATATATTTTAACTACAATCATAATATTGATCTCTATAGGGTATTTTCGACAAGTTCGAAGCACCCTTTTTAAAAAAACAAGGAGCTTATCATAAGGAATTGTTGATTCAGAGTAGGCTCAAATTTAAGCGAATCATATTTTGATTTTGACAATATTTTTTATAATAAAATTCCTAGTGACCTAAAAACCGTTACTATTAGGATAACAATTATTTACAAGCTAAAATAAATTTGATTGCATCATGTATTGTTATGTTTTTATATAATATACTGACACTAAATATATGCAAAGTATTTAATAAATGTGTGTCTTTAAGTTATGAATCATCCTATATAAGTTTAAAGAGCAATTATTAAATCAACGTCAATACAAAAAAAATGCGTTAATTTTGTGTAGAGAAAAATATTTTGTCTTATAAATAAATAGAAGGACGATTCAGGTTCTGAATACTAAATTAATCGGTAGGTAATTTCTTGTAATACAAAAAGTATCTGCTGTAGGCAATTCGTGGCAACCTGGAGCTATAAATAAAACGCAAGTAGTATTTAAATGAATGCACTAGATTGCAATCATTGTAGAAATTATTCTCTTGTAGCACACTTACTACTAAAGGCAAGGACGAACGCAATCCAGTTTGTATTTGCAATATCGTTCAGGAAACGAACTTTGCGATATTATCTTAAGAATATATTAATGTAGAATTTTAGTTACTAAATAGTATAGTCTTACTTAAAAATTACTCATATACGTTTCTTATTTGCTGTTTAAAGACCGGTGGTTTTCATTTAACTAGTGGATGACCAGCTGATATTTGTTATTTTTTGGTCGTATAGAAGTTTCGCGATTTCGGTCTCCTCAACAATAATGTAAGAATAACTGTAAATAGTATATTATCGTATTAATAATAAAACTCTTGTTATATAGTTATGTATATAATGGCCGAATATATATCCACAGAGCAAGACTAGTTTGTAGATCATATTCTGACACTAGATTAACCCTCAATACTGACACATACTCTTTTGATTTTGTTTTCTTTCAAAGGCTTTGACGGTAAACATTTTTGGGCGATAATTACTACATCTTTAGGGTATTAGTTAAGCATTACTAGTGAAATTATGTATATTAATGTAGAAATCACAGAAATAAGAAACACAATCAGACATATCTGTAATATTTAGCATATATATATATATATAAATAAAGTTTTTTTTCTAAAACTTATTGCACTTTCGTCTAATTCTAATTGCTAACACCTAAACCAACATAATATCTGAAGGAAAACTATATTTGTTTCCAAAAAAGTTTTTTGTCTATCATATTTTTAGTCATTGCATTGAAGGCACTTTACCATAGATATACTGTGGAATTTACATACACCCTTATCACACAAAGAGCACACAAGGGGATGTGATGTTTATTGTCATTATGGCACATATTATCTTCATAGTTTCCACCTGGTCCATTATATTGTGGTATTTGCTCTATTTCAGTTTCAAACTCAAGTAATCTCAGAATTATTTTCCGTATTCCAATCAGATTATTTTTTAATTCTGCTCTATATTTCAAATTTTCATGTATAAGGTCTAATTGGAACAAAAAATTACAAGCACATGATCAGAAATGTGCCTGAATTTTTTGTTTGTTTTTCAGCCTGTCAACGCAGTCCTCTTTCGTGTTGTAAACTTGTATAATTTCGGGAAGTTATTTATCCATCCTCAATCGTATTTGTATGTTGGAGCAATGATAACATTACCCTGCCTTACGCCTTTTTGGCACGTATAATAAAATGGTGACGTCCTTTGTAAATCGAAATATTGAAAAAAAAGTACATCTAACCCCCAGGAGGAAAGATACGCGCCATCTGGCGGCACCACATCAATTAGCAATGCACACCCATATGGTGGATCAGAATAATCGGGTAGTGCCCTCTAGAGAATAATATTCCAACAGAGTGCTTGAGATATCAGCACAAGGCCAATCATATAAAACATATATAAGTGTGAACCCTCCTCTTAGCAATGTACATATCTAGAATTCGATCTTATTAGATCTCATCAGTGTAGCTCAGCTAGAGAGGATGAATTCACACAATGTCTCGAGTGGTTATATACAAAAATGGTACAACTAACCCCATAGGAGGAAAGTTAGTATTAGTATATAGTATTGTGTGAATTCATCCTCTAGCTCTCCTCTAGCTGAGCTACACTGATGATATCTAATCAGATCGAAATCTAGATATGTGGATTGCTAAGAGGTGGGTTGTTGTTGGTACTGGGTAATCTGAATAATCAGTCGAACTATACTGTTTATCCAAGTTTCACTTATGTATTTATTCAAGGCATCCGAAATACGTTATTGGTCTTAGTATGAGTTGAACATAAGCACATAGCCAATGACGCGCACCGTATTTAACGAATATAATAATTGAAACTAGGATTTGTTCAAGTTTCTTGACGAATCTAGTACAAAGTAATTCACGCTTTATGATGGATATGGCAAATCCTGGTACTGCCTTCGAGCTTGGCCCCGTTAATTAAATTTATTGGCTGGCGTATAACAACTTTTATACATTTATTATTATGAGGATTTAGAGCCGATACATCAAAAATAAAAATGCAACCTGTATAAAACCAGGAGCCTGAAGGACGTCAAATCGCCCAGTGGCTGGTAAAATTTTGTGGTAGCTGATAATTAAATAACTTAATGTATTTTTTATTTATATTCATCAATCAATCTGTATTAATACAATGCACAAGGTTCTAACATAGTTTACTTGGTGATCATGATAATACAAAATCCATATTAATAAATAATTTATAAATAATTTCTTTAATTACAATCTCCGTCAAGTAATTGAATCAATCGCTCTAGAAAACGAATTGTCATCTTATAAGTTGCTACCTACCATGTTATCATTAATTATATCTACCTATGTAATTATAACTAGCTTACTCATAGATAATTTTCTGTTATCAAAGTAATTAAATCACAGAAAAAGCTTTATAGCGAAGCGGATTTACTTATTATTACTACATTAAAATATAGTAGGTGCAACATAATTTAGGCAGCAATTTCTATATTTTGCAGTATTAAAAATAGTAGCCGTTTTTTTTAGTTGGTTTTTAGTATATATTCCTGGGAGATGTTACAGTAAATTTAAGCAGCAATTTTTCTTGTTTGGATCAGAAGTTCTATATTTTTCAGTATTAAAAATATTAGCAGTTTTTTTAGTTGGTTTTCAGTATATATTCCTGGGAGGTGTTACAGCTTTTAGGGCTGGGATTTGGTCTGTACTTTTCTTATGGCACGAAATGCGACATTATATTGAGCTATATGTAGGGTTTCCCTCAGTAAAATCACTAATCAAAAGTGATAGAAACCCCCGGACTGTACTTAAAATCCGGACATTTTTTTGCAACGTTATGACAACGTTTATATGTTTTAATTTTAATTATTAATATCCACTGTATAGCCAAATAATCGTAGTAGCATACTAGGAAGCGATCTGGGCCCTATATTCCTAGATTTATAGGACATACATACGTACAAACGGAATAAACACACAAAAACATAAATTGGTATATAATATGACAACAATAACCTACTATAAACTCAAAAATCATTAATTAAGGTTTGTCTATTAAAACTAAAATCAGTCATATTTGTCTATGAAAATTTAAGTACTCTATAGGTTGAAATAAACATAAATAATATTTCTTCTTTAAAAATTAATGATCAGAAGGAAACAAACTTATAAATGTAAAATTGTAAACTGAATTCTGAATAATAAATAAAACGAATGTTTCTTTGTTTTCATCACTTGTTTATTGTCATTTACGTATATTATCGTGCCATTATCAATATCCAATATTTGAATTCTGAAATTAACTCGTGTAAGTAATATCAGCCAAAGTATATCGCAAATATAGAAGCTAGGCCAGGGGCTGCTAGAGTAGGAAAAGATAAATATTTATAAACTGTTATAAAATTGTTTCCAATATTTAAAAGCCAGACAACTTAAAAGAAAACAACTCCTAAACACCCGGACAAATTAAAAAAACGCCGCTCGGACGTGCCAGGACGCTTCTAAAACTAGGACAAATCCGGGGAAATATGGACGGATGGCAACTCTAGCTATATGTTGAGATATAAGTTACTTTTTATAAAAAAATAAGAAAGAAGTCGAAGTGGTAGGCGGTTACGAAAATTGAAAGTCTTATATAAATGTCGCTTAATATTAAAAATCGACGTGTTGACGAATTTTGAACGAAAATAATCCTAACCGGATTTATTAAATAACACCGACTGGTTCAACACCCAACCGGATATTTTTCAAAATAATATATACCGTGGATAGGACACAATATGCTTCGTAAAGTACCACAAAAAGTATTTTTTGTTACTAATTTCTTTTATATTTCACATGTAATTTTGTATATAGGTTGATTACTTACAATATTTTAATGTTTTATTGTTTATAATTATATTTTCAGGCGAACAAATACCAATATCTATCTTTCTATTTTCATGGCATCACGAACGACAGATACATGCATTTGTGTTCAAATGTTGATTATTTGAAAGCGAAAGAATAAAAAGCCGGGGATAATAAATGTGTCCTAATGACAGTGATTTTTTAAAACGTTCTACGTTTCTTAAACTAAAAATTCTTCGTGATTTCTGGGCATTAATCTGGTTTTGTTTTGGAGGATGAGATCAGGCGCAACCAGAAGGAGAGCCTCAATAACTATGGCAAGTTTTGGAACGAAATATTCTATTAATGGATCAAGATTTGTATAATTGTATATTTTATCTCTTTAAACATATATTAGTACATCTGAGGGAGATTATTTGTATGAAGAAATAAATATGATTATGACTATTATAAATAAACGTACGGTCATACATAAGATCTGAACGTGAAATATAAAAAGCAATATATACTTAAAACTAAACAAAGACCTACAAGAACATAATATAAGAAGGAAAAGTGAAATCTATCGGCGAAAAGTAAACAGACCTTCTTAAAAAACATTTTAATGGATGACATAAAGTTATATAACAGACTACCAGAAGATATAAGAGCAATAACAAAAAATATGAGGAACTTCCGGCGGAAAGTAGGGGTTTTTATTAAAGGAAGAAAAGGATGTAATAATATCAACAAGGCAAGACATGATCTTCCGAAACCAGGTCGCCAGGAAGCAGATGCTACCAGAGCTACCTGCAGGAAGAATTTTATGTATAATAATTTTAAAAAAATATAGTTTTTCGTTTGTGATCGGAACGAAAACGAAAAATTTCGCTTTGGTTCTTTAAGTTCCCACACAAAACGATTTCGAGAACCTAAATTAAATCTCGGTCAATATCGATTAAGCCTACATTTAAATTGAAGACGATATAAATCCGATTGTCTTAATAGTCTATTCCCCAGGTTTATATAAATAGTAATAGGTAAACTAGGTATCTTACGGATAGAATATTCCAAACTGTAGACAGAATGAGGTTACGTAATTTTGATTTTACCATAAAACAAAAACATGAACATGAACACAATAAATACACTCAAATATAATTTAATACCAAGCTCAGTGGCTCAGGCGTCGTGCGTCTCGTACTAAGTATTGGGGAGTTCGAACTCCATCTGGGCGAAATTTTACAAATCACCTTTCGCAGTTCTTCAAAGGTTTTCCGGGAAGTTAATGTATAAACCGGATGATTATACTCCTCTAAGCTTCTTCCTTGACCGGCGGGAAAGCCTCAGGGCTGATAGCCCTATAAAGATAGACGTTTTTTTTTATAATTTAATTGTAGATAAGATATAAAACATATACTATTCTAGCTATATTTGTCCAGTAACCTAGTACATCATAAGTTACATAAAGTGGAGGTAGTTAGTTTCGTTCTTTTTTCTTGTATGGGATGTGCCTGAAATGCAAAATCCAAGTTTTCGACCTCGGCAGCCCTCCGGAACACATTTGAATATCTCACAAAATGCTCATTTTTTGCAATTTTTTCGGTTACTTCCCATTTTCACCATGAATTGGTACGTTTTCGACAAAGACCTTTCTATGCTTTCAACCTAGATTAAATTCTCTACAATTTGAGACTAAGATGGGCTCGGTAACCTTAATAGTTTCCGAAGTACAGCTTTTCAAAGTTTGGCACAATCTCTAAATTTGAAAATTGTATCCAATTATCTTTATATCTTCAATAACCTATCTAACATGAGTCAGTGAATTAAACATTTATTTAATTTAACATTTTGAATAAGGTGGGAAAGGGTGGAGCGTGGAGTGACTGTTCCAAAATATATTCAGCACATATATCGTATTAAAAAGAAAAAGTAAAAGAAATGTACAATAAAAATATTTATTTAGTTAATCTAAATATTAACGTATTACAATTAATTTTCTTTATATTAGTTGTAAGTATGTAAGAAATTAATAGAATAGACGAAACTGCACACTGAAGACTTAATTAGCTTCAGTTTCCTACTTAGACTACACCATTTTTGTGTTTAATAGAGAAACTTTTTAAATTTATTGAAAAGAAACCAAAAAAGAACGGTAAAAATCCGGTATTATTTATTTCGTTTTCCATCTTTTAAACGAAAAATATAAATTTATCGTTCTTAAAAATATATTGGTCATCGTTTAGTTTCGTTATTTAGGTTTCGTTCCGGTTTCGACCGTGTAAAAATCTTTCATTCGTAGTTATGATTTATACGTATCAGTAATACATTATAATTAATAATTATACGGCTGACACAGAACAAGAATATCATATTAAAATAGATTACCACCCACAAACCTTCTACGTTTCACCTGATATTTCACCACATCAACTTAACAAGGTGTTTTTTTTTCTAACAGGGAGCGTCCCGTGCGCGAAGATCTGACAGCTCGTTATTTTGATTTATATAAAAAGTAATATCAGAGTTAAGTAACGACCACAATGTCAGGATAGTTGCTTTCAAACCCACATAATCTATTTATTTATTATGAATAATTTCGACTCTTAATATACTGCTCGTACATATAAGCTTTTTGTAATTACCACCCCTGTTCACATGATGAGTTCAACCATATATGTGCGTAGTTGATGTTCTGTTGTTAATTTCTCTCGTTACATTTATTGTTTAGCTATATTATTATTAATTTAACACTGAATACAAAGTATAATATTAATTTAAATAAAATAGTTAAGGTTGTTTTATGCTGACATAAAATAAAAAATAAGGAATTAATTTCACAGCGATATTTTCCATAATATTTTTTATTGTGACAAAATATGAAAGTTAATGTGAATATTCATATTTTCTTAGCATAAATGATTTTTCACAGATTCTTCATTCGTCTTATTTCTAATTTTATTTATTATTTCAATATAAACCTACCTCCACTCACAGCGAAATTTACGGATGGTCATAGGAAATGTATATCGAATATATTCATTATAAGATATGTATATATATATATATATATATATATATATATATATATATATATATATATATATACATATGTGTGTACATAAAAAAATTTGGAAATATAATCTTCGCCAATTTATACTGACATCTTCAGGAAACATTCTAAAAGGTGCTGAGGCTAATTTTGTAAACGCTTTGTTGTTTCTCTATATGGCAAATCAATGGTGATTATAATTTGTCTGAAACTTTTATGTGTTTCTTGAAACACAAAGACAAACTATCGTATATATTTTGCATTTGTCGCTACTTCTGTCATAAACCATGCAAATCTCAAGTGTTTTGTTTAGTGATGACTTTCTTGGATAAACACAGCTGTTTTTTATTGAGACATACAATACGTAGAAAATAAATATTACTGAGCACACCTATATCAGGATTTTGGTAACCTGTATACAAATAGTGAATATTGGGAATCAGCGAAAAAATTTACGATTTTATAATTTATCAATGTTTTGCTTGTCTATAATAGCATCTTTCGTTTATTCTTCGGGAGCTGTTCTGAGCTGGTCTTAGCTGACTTAGAACAGCTCCTGAATCATAAACGAAAACGGCTAATGAATCTTCACAGCCTCGGTGCATACTACTAGAGTATGAAAAACGGATATTTATAAACTCGAGTTTGCTATTTGACCCTAACAGCGAACTAAAGTGTACTTTGTAATGTGTACTTTTTAGTATAGTATTCTACTGAGATCATGTAACTACGAGGGTTGCTATGTATGTATTGAGAATGGGTAACAAAAACAGCGATTGGGATGTAGAAACTTCTTTATTGTTTTACCATCCTACTCTCCAGTCGGATCGCACCTAGCAACACCAGTGTTGCCAATTCTCAATCAATAAGTAGCAACCCTCGTACAAATAAATTGAAAACCGTAGCTGTTATGTGTGGGACCATTCTATAATAAGCAATATTTAAACAAAATCCATAACATTGTTAAGATGCATTCCACTATATTAATTGACAGGTCGTAGCATAATCCATCCAATCTACTCAATTTTAGGATCATTATTCTAACGAGTTTTATACAGATTAAACAAGATATCCATAATTGGCATAAGTAAATTATATCTAAAAATCGTATGCACCTACATACTTATTTCTTGCACCTATAAAAATAAACGTGACTAACTAAGGTCATGCTATCAGGCATCTAGTTATTTGCATGGTATGATAACCGCAGGCGTAAAAGAGCATAATATTGTACATACAATCAACGCAGCCACACTTGCTCGCCTTGTCGCGCTACTAATTAGCAAGTTATCCGCACGAGAAGAGACATTTAAAGACACGTGAACAGAACCGTTAATAAAAGAATGTGCAATGGACGGTAATACATTTCAAATTCTAATTGCAAGAAAATGGCAAATGCTATTGCGGCGCACCAAGGACAGTAGATAATAGTTTATATTTGTTGTTGTAGCTGCTTTTATTATTGTTTGGGTTAGCTGTAAATGTGAAATACCATTTTCATTCAAGTAAATGAGTATTTAAGGATGGGCACAGTTAATTAATATGCAAATAATCTTTTTTAAAGATTCATATTGCATACATCGCGGATAATTATACATTTTAGTTGTTAAAAATTGTGAATAAACGAAAGGCGACTACATTTTTGATTGAACGACAAAAATATTGCCATTCAGATTTACTCTAATGGCAAACTTGTCCATTTTAAGGCGAATTAAGCACTGCTTTCCTCGGATGCGGTCACAAAATAGTGCTACATGTATATAAATCAATATGGTGTCTTATAAAGGATAATGCCTCAACGTAATACACATCTTTTATTTATTCAATAATAATTACA
This sequence comes from Lordithon lunulatus, assembly GCA_963942505.1. Classification (NCBI taxonomy): domain Eukaryota; kingdom Metazoa; phylum Arthropoda; class Insecta; order Coleoptera; family Staphylinidae; genus Lordithon; species Lordithon lunulatus. The sequence goes on along the minus strand of OZ012667.1, from coordinate 48,614,415 downwards.
TATAGTTAAATAACCTGGTTTTGTCGTCGTTTACACAGCACAACAATCGCTTTAAGTATATGTAATGAATAACACACCATTTCTCATCGTAATTCGTTGCGTTACAAGCGTTAATGTTCACCAACTGCAATTTTGTAAAAGAAAGCTGTTGGTGAACATTGACGTTCTCCTGATAGATTTCCACGAAAACGAATTAAGACTCGGAAGAAGAAATTATAGCCGCATGTAAAATTTGATTCAGATAAAAAAACGTCTGCCTTTATAGCTATCAGTCTGAAGGCTTTTCCGCTTGTAAATAGAGAACCTCCGAGACAGATACATTATACCTTCTGCTACGTTTACCACTACAGCACTACTTATAATTAGGGATGAGCTTGGTGGTTTTAAGATATTAGGTTGTGTTTTCTGAAAATGGGGCAACGAAATTTATCACAGATGATAGAGATGATGTGAAACTGAAAATACAGGCCATGTTCTTGAGTCGATATGTGTCGATCTGAGCACCGCGAGGCACCGTACATACAAGGGGTTAGCTCTGACACCAGCCAGGTATAACCCATGTCCATAACGGACCTACAGGTGATGTTCTTGGGTCGATATGTATCGATCTCAGCTCCGTGAATTTAAAAAAATGCACTATTACTATACATTATCTATACGTAAACAATATATTTCATAATTGATTATAAAACATTTAATTACGGTTCTAAACTATATAAAAATAAGTGTATTACAATCACAACTAAATTAACCTTCCTATAGCGTACAGGAGTAAGAACGTTACTATACGATATAGGAAGATTTATTTCGTTTGTCTTGCGTGGGACGTATTTTAGCGCATATATTTTAGCAAATTTTGTATCATGTTTGGGAATTTGGGCTGGGCCCCTTACTATCCCAGTTATTGCATGATTGCACGTCGATGATTTATATAAGGCACACATCGCATCAATGCATTACATAATTTAAAGGTACAGCCAAATAATTAATCTAAACATTCACACGATTTGTATGTCCATCAATAATTCCATTAGTGGATCGTGTAATTTGAAGAATTGGTTAACTCATGAGAATTGGCAATTACGCGCAGTCGTGCAGACACTAAAAAGCAGTAGGTAAGTTCGAATGTGAACAAAATATATTGATAAATCACGAATTTATAGTCGATAATGAGATACATATAGACGATATAAGTAATAATATAAGTATATAAAGTTATTAAATTTGGTGCTATATAAAGATATGCGGTGACGTTATATAAATCTGTGACTTTAAATATTAATTATGTATCTTTATTAAGCATGTTACTCGCCCACTTTATTGCTTAGTCCTATGTAATTACTTTAATAGTGAATATGGGTTTATGTTGCAATAGCATTAGGAATATGGAATAAAATAAGAAACATGAAATGAATTTTAGTGGGATTTACTATTATATTGTTTATTGGGGCAACATATGAGGGGATTTGCGACAATTTTCCTATGTCATGTTTCTGTGACATTTACTGTCATATCCAAGTTTGTTTCTAATCGCATAACATTTATTTTTTATCAGTTTAAAGAGTCCTAGTTTAAGAACTTCAACATGGCTTTTATTGATGGATCTGTCAATAGAGATTCTCTCTCTACCGCATAAAAATGGTTATACCTGACTTAGGAGTGGAAATAGCGGCCTGTCTCCCGCCATAGTTTTCTATTATGCATGCTGTACTATGTGCAATTTTAACCGCCCTTAAACCCTTATGCTTATGGCCCTTATTTGGTTCTGGAGATTTTTGAATTTGTTAAGGTTAAGGCCATCGTCTATCACTGATTCTCCCTTTATCTGGTGTTGTGTTATACTTAAGCGATGCCCGATTGTCTGGACAAATAAGCCAATCTGTCGTTAAGTCACAACGAAACCCTAATGACCCACCAACCCATTATCGGTGATTAGGACGACACAGAAGAGGACGAACAGTGGCAAGAGTACCCTTAGACACAGTCGCAGAGCGAAGAAGCCATACACATCAAATTCTTCACCCAAACAAGATCCACAACTTTCAACAACACAGCAATAGTTTTAGGCCTCAGTCATTAAGGAGATGGCAACGACGCTTCCAATTCCTTCCGACGACGTTCCAAGAGTTAAACAGTTGGTATCCAGCGGTGGTTCCCCTCAGCATTGGCGGTATCGACTCGCCAACTGGACCTCAGTATTGGCGTCATCGGCAGGGTCTTTCCATCGTTACTACATCATTTTGGTGACAGCAGTGGTCTTTCCATCATTACACATCACTGGATAATTAAGGAACAATACTATGGGTTGCTAGAAACGGGTTTTAGTATATATTTCACTTGGACTCCAGGTCATTGTGATATTCCGAGAAATGTAAGGGCGGATGCTCTCGCCGTCTATGGTCACAACCAAATAATAATCGATGTTAAGGGAGATTGGGCGAATCTTAAGAAGTTCTTCAATACGCTCGCGATGGAGGCGTCTTCAAAGCTCAAAGGCTCCTTCCTATTTTTCTTACAAAACAGGGTTGCATACCGTACATGGTTTCATTCCATTGACTTGAGCAGTGAAATATTGACTACTTTTTCCAGTCTCGGTCACTCTTTTGCTCCTTCAGACTTACACAGAACGAATAGGCATGCAGATGGAAAATGTCGTTGTGGGGACATCGGAGACCCGAACCATGTCTTTTTGGATGTACTTTCTTAAAACACGAGATCGATGTCCTTTTGATGGGGCTCGGATGGGAGCGATACCTCTTCCTCATTTCCGTTTTAAATATACTTACACCCTTCTAAACTTGCTATAGTTCTGCTACATACTTTTATCTTCCGCTTTTACGTTATAATGTGAACTTGGACCTTAATAACTAGACACTATAACTCTCTGTTTTAAAACATACCAATGGAAAAATCGTGCTGAAAGCAAGGGCGCTACTAAACAGGAAGCAGAGGAATACATAGGGGAAAATTAGTGCTTTGCAACTATTTTTCGGGAACATGGTATAATTAATGTTATATATGTTTAAGATCAATATTTATGTTGTTAGATTTCAATCTCTTAAGGGCATATTCCTTTTCCGAAATAATTATAATTAGTGTCTATACCTTTAACCCAATCCACATAAAAAAACATACTTCGGTATTACTTTTGATGGAATGTTTTTGTGAGCGGTTTCCACACAAACATCTTAACTTTCTTTATTTCTTTCAAAATAATCCTACGACAGAAAGGACATTCTCATCCCGCACCTGTGCAAAATATTCAGAGCTAGCATAGCTTAGAAGTACAAACAACAGGGGCGCGGAAGGCCAAAGTTATCTTCCTACCAAAGATGGGAAGAACGACCACACACCCAAGTCGTATAGACCTATCAGCCTTGCGAGTTTCCTCCTCAAGGCGCCAAAAAGGCTGATAGACAAGATACATTAAGGATGGTATACTGAGAACTAACTCCCTAAGCAATCTACACATTAAAACTGGAAGGGGGTGGATACGCGGATCGCCGTGAAAGGAAAATTCGAGGGAATAATCTCAGAGCGTACACAAAGAGCTATATTATATATATATATATATATATATATATATATATATATATATATATATATATATTATATTCATATAGTGGACAAATGATGTGAGGATGAAGGCTAGTTCAGAAACCCTCTGAAAACCATAGAAAATTATACAAGAAGAAGAGTAGTAAAAGGTCTAAAACGCCATTTGCATCAGAGGCCAAATACCTACGAGTCATCTTGGACCAACAACTGACATGGAACATACACATTAGCAAAACTATACAGAAACCTACGTCAACACTAGGTACGTAGGTGCAGAGAATGTGTTGGGGCCTGAATCCCAAAAAGGACTATGTATATATATATATATATATATATATATATATATATATATATATATACTAGGGTAGTAAGACCCATGTTATCATATAACTCAATAGTATAGTGATCCAATACCTAACCGGCCAGGATCCTGAGCGCCTAAAGGCTTGCCTGCCTGAGAAGAACAACAGGAGCCATGAAAACAACACCCACCGCCGCAAGTCCTGCTGGACCTGCCACTACTACACATCCTCATTTAATAAAAGGCAAGATCAGTAAGCCACAGATTACTTCAATGTCTAACCTCCATAAGCAAATACGGACGAACTATCTTGGTCTGAGGGCATGCCTCTAGACCACAGAGGTTAAGTCCCGGCTGGTATAGGACTAGTCTACTTAGCTCGTCAAGGTTCTGCTGGCACCTTGGCGAGCTAAGTAGACAAAACAAACTTACTCCACCGTGGTTGCTAATGCACACCCACGGCGGGGTAAATTTGTTTGTGTAGTGGCATCCGGAGCAATAATAGGGCAGACGAACTCGCCCGAGAAGGCGCGCCAAAATCTTAATCGGCCCGGAGCCCTTTTACAGTGTTTCAAAAGCAATGACATCCATGGAAAAATTGATGGAAATAAAGTGTCAGAACTAGAGGACAAACCAGCCAGGGCAGAAACATTCAAAAGATTTCGGTCCAATGAATTTGAGAATGGTCATGCCTCTATATAAAGGAACACGGAGACATGGAGGCTTTGCTAGCCAGGACAGACCGTATAGAAGTCCTTCAGGATATGCCGGGAACCACAAAAGCTATACAGAGGGTGCAGTCGGTGAAAAATAGTACTTGCCAATTTCCGCTGGTTAAGGATTTAATCGGTAGCATAACCCTAAAATCAATTTAGTTCAAATTTAAAGGTCATTTTGCATTTAAGACAGCTTTAGTTTTAGCAGACGATTATGAATACGGGCATTGTGCAGTGTAGTATCTGTTTACTAATATAATTAGATTTTAGTTATCTGATTGTATTGTTTTCTTGGTTTTAATATCCTGTGGTGTGTAGTTATAGATCTCTGCAGCTTGATAATTAATAGTACTATTATTATTTTTTATATAGTATATAAGTCAACAGTATATGCCTGCGCTAATTCGGTTCCCTTTGTACTTGGGACTATATAATTGAGGTGGAGGTGTACCATAGCGTATATCACCTCATAAATTTTGTTGACCATTAGGCATTTCATCAAACTCTCACATATCATTAGAGGATTTTATTTAATCTTATAGGATTTAATCATTATCATCTATGGATACTGGCATGGTCTTCGGTCATTAGCCCTTTGTAATATGTATATGTATTCCTGTATGTTAATTTATCACAATAATAACATTATTGTGTTTATATTTTATAACAATAAATAATATTTATCCCACTCAAAAACGGCATACACCTACAAACAATACCAAATATACACAAAGCATATTAAAACTTGAAGGTTAAAGATATTGCTATTTTACATCACTATAATTTTGCATATTTTTAATACAATTAAATTCATACCGCATCCACACACGCCGATTTGTATTCACAGAGCTGCACATTTTTTCCGGTGCGTTGCCTGTAAAACTGTTACGATAACCGCTTAATTAGTATGGTTGAGATTCTGCTTCATATATCGAGGGCCTGGCATTGTTTTAAATATACACTTCGCTATTTTCATTGTTACCGAAGTTAATATTTATACGGTACATTTTACGACCGCCTCGCAATTTAATAAATGGGGTTTTATTAATCACGCAATATAAATGTACAGGTATGCCATTAAAAGAAGTCGGTTAATTAAATAGAAGAATAGATGTGACGAAATGGAAATGTTTTTAAACTAAAATACTTATTCGTAATTTAATATTTGTTAGACATTCATTATGCAGTAATATTTTAAGAATATAGAATTTGATTCAAATATGGTAGTATCATTTAAAATAATTATACATGTCACATAGTGGATTGTTTTAATTGAATAACGGCAACATTTATTAAACATTTGTATCATAATCTGGCCACAACATATTGAAAAACATGTTTGATTTATACCTTATTAAATGCAAATGTGCATACAAAAACATAAATATAATATTTCAACGATAAGTATATTCATAAATACAGAATAATGATTTAAATATAACGACTTTACATGATTTACTAATCTAAATCTATTTGAAAAATTTGGTTTTGGTATATTTAACCGAAGCCCTCTTCAATCTATCCAGCGTTGATAAATGTTTTACAGCTATGGATAATCAATTTAAATAATTTAATCCCTCATAGAATATTGACCATTTCGTAACCAATTATTTTGCTGTCGTTATATAAATGGTGTTACTCGTATTCATAAACGTTTGTTAAAGATAAAGATCCTTTATATAGAAAATGGACTTTTTAATTTTGACGGAACTGATTCTAGGGTTATGTTACCAATTAAATGCGTGACCGGCTGACATACAGGACACAATTCTTCATATGAAGTTTCTTATATAATATTGCTCTAAAATATAACTCTCTACCAAGAAATTAAGAGTCGGAGTGGAACACAGATTTATTTGTTGATATTCATTTATTTTATCTTTATCGTTATCTTAATTTATATTTGGTATTTTATTTTAATTTTAGTTAGGATAAGTTGAACAGCAATATGAGTCTCACAACAATGCTGGATCATTGCCTTTTCCTGTACATATATTTATTCTATCTATATCTATATACTGCTAACAGGAATAAAGAATAATAATAATTATTTTTTAATAGGCAGATACTATTTTTAACCGAGGAATTTAAATATAACCAGGGAGTACTACCTTAACCGGCTATGGTGAGAATGAGCGTAAGAAAATTAATCGTTTTGTATCTTCCAAAACTTAAAATCAGTTGATAAAATAGAAAGCTCCATTTTCCATTTAACGGAGGCTTATTTTTAATAGACGTTTATGAATACGTGTATTATTGCGTGATTTTCTTTAATAGTTATATATAAGGTTTCTAAAATTATATCATTAGTAATTAGTGTTTAATTTGCGCTAATGTCCTAACGAGGCGATGCGCTTACTCTCCACAGTAAAAAAATAATCTTTAATTGTGCCGGTGATTATCGGATTGGATATCAAAGTGGTCTACGTCAAGAATCTACAAAAAATGAGTTAATCGGTTAATTCGCGTTACATTTGTTTACATTACTGTAATATGAATCAATATTTTATTTTAACTTGATCGTTCGTTAAAGTTTTTTTGCTTTTTAGTGGATTGGGATCATTGTTGATTGCGACCTGTCTTTCGGCTATTTTCATATTCACTATATTTTATCGCACAATTCTAGAATTATGTGGATTCTTGATTCCTCAAGTACTTTCAGCCGGAATCCCATCAGGCGATGCCTTGCTTTTTGAGGTATTCTATAGCCGTATTTTATATAAAAGGTTTCTATAATTATATCATTAGTAATGAATGGTTAATTTGCGCTAATGTCCTAATGACGCGATGCGCTTACCCAGTCAAAAAATAATAATCTTTAATTTTGCTGGTGATTATCAAAGTGTTCTAAGCCAAGAATATACAAAAAAGAGTTTATTGGTTAATTCATATTACATTTGATTAGATTACTGTAATATGAATCAATATTTTTTTTAACTTGATCGTTAGTTAATGTTTTTTAGCGTCATTAAAAAAAACAGTTAATGTTCATTTTATCAGTGGTTGAATTAATTTCAATCAGAGTTCCTTATAAACTACATACAAATTTTACAATAATATTTTTCTTTACTTTACAAGGGTCAATATTTTCAGATATATAATAATATTAATATAGTATATAAATAGTTTTTAATTTGTGCCATGTCAAACCTTTAAATAACTAATAACCTAATACATATGACTTTTATAATCACCGGCACAATTATTATTTATTATTTTATTTCAGCATCAACGCCAGTTAAATTTGCTATTATTCCTAATATATTACCGGTTTCTGAAAAAAGGGGGGTTTTAAAGTGTAAAATGCATTGAAATGCAGATTATACTCATGGATATTCCGTGATTGCCGTTAACTCACCAGTTGACCTATTCGTACTTGTTAATGAGACTTTCAAAATAATTTACTTTTATATTGAAATATTATAAAATGCATGTGTTTACTATTCATAGCCTCCACATACATATACTTATGCAAATTTGTTAAAGGAAATGATTTTATTGTCAGCATTAATATCGACGAAGAAAGTTGTGCTTAACAAGGTCGCATACAATATTGCAAGTTTTTGTACACTCATTAGTATGAAATGTATAAATTAATTAGAACGGTGCACACCGGTTTCTTAACCTTTTCCAATTACGACTAACTATTTACAATGATATGATTTTTTTGATGTGACTTTTAAATAATTATCGTTGATTCAGATAACTATATTTAAAATAAACACTAAAAATGTAATTCACTCAAGTTAAACAAAAAAACATTAAACGATAATTTGGTAACGAAATCATAAGTGCATGTTTACACTTATGATTTCGTTACCAAATTATCGCGGTAAACTCGGTAACGTTTTCGACCATTTTTCTAACATTGCTAATAACAATGGTAGAAAAATGGTCGATATGTCAAAATGTAGATTATTTATGGACCTACAAATTAAGGATGAGATGTTTTACTGTAGCTCTTACCGTGTCTCTAATTATCTGCATGAATATGTGAATATATTGAAAATTAACTGGATTTTCATCGCATCGAGCTCGAAAATGGTTAGAGCTTTTCGTTTATTTATTCTTGGAAATTGACGTTTTTTCTCTTTAAACTCGTTATGCTTTTGTTAGCAACGCTTTCAAAATAACGGCAAAATAAAAAAAAATGATGATGTATAACAATAGATTATATGAAAAAACAAGCATACCACATCCCTTAATACCAGCAGCCTGAGATGGAATAATTTCCAAAATACTCAAGAAAGACGGATGAAAAAACAACCACAGGGAAACATCTGTAGAATATGATTATAAAAAACTGTAAAACTTCTAAATGTAAATATTGTACATTAATAAACCGACATTCTTAAAACAAAAAACAGTGCTTTAGAAGTATTTCGTAGCTGTTGCCGCTTTCCCGTAAAATCTGCATGAAAATGTGTATTGGAAATGGACGTTTTTTTCTTTCGGTAAACTCGACAATGTTGGAAAGATGGTATGCTAATATGTAGTAGGTAGGAGTATTTCTGGAGCTACAAATTGAGGCTCACATCTTTTTCTATAACTCTTACCTTGACAATGTGATTCTTATAAAAACCGAAACTTTTGATGAAGAAAGACATGTCTACAAAAAAAATCTTTCTCCTCCGGGCCGTTATCCGAGGATACATTTTATGTATAAATTAATAGACCTACGAAAATGTAGCGGGACGCAAACGAATGAAAGTACGATTAAATCCACATCTAGATGATTTAGATATTAATTTTGTTTATATTTCCATCTCTGTTCGTAAATATGCGTTCGTATAATAATACCATAATATAATTTATTAATGAATGCTAGCAAGGATATATTTTTCAATGTCTCAATTGTTTATGGCATATGTTCAGATATTTTTGTGTGCATAAAATTGCCTTTTTATGAAACGTTTCATTTTTGCACGCAAGATACATGTTAATCATAGTATCCCAAACTTATTCCTATCTAGCACTTGCCTACCATCTTATTTTGAGTAAAGAATACTCAGCAGTGATGATGATGATGATACTCGTTCTAACCTCCACTCTGCTAACTACTAGTTTATTTGAGAACCACAACTCTACAAAGCTCTGCCTTGCTGTGGTTTGAAGACAAAGCCCGGATTTATGCTCTACCAAATACCATCTTAATGGTGGAATCATTATTTTACTATTCTTATGGCGCAAACTGTGATATTTTATTGAGGTTTCGATAAAAACCTGACATTGGAGTCAAGATTTACGCAACTTTATAAAAATACTTACTTTGATGTTGATTCTGAAACTTATTTTGTAAAAATTGAAGACAATAATCCATAAATATAGAATGTAGAAGATCTTACTAAATATGTTTCAGAGCCAATAAAAAAGCAGTTTAATCAATCTGCATAATTTCTAAGACATTGTCTAGTTGTTATTAAAAGCTCAATACAATATGAATCAAAATCAATATTTGAAATAAAGTATGTGATCCCACTCTTAATGTAAACCTGGCGTAAGGTCCGATTTAATAAATTGCATAATGGACTTTTTTACAAACCTCTAATAGAAAATTCGAAAATTTAGCCTGAAGATATTTTTTATATTTGTACATTGTTATTATTTTAGGTGATAAAGCTGCAATGGCTTATACATCCATTTGTAAACATCCTACTTTATGACTGCTATAAATGATTATTTTGATTTATATTCTATTGTGTAGGCCTAGTTTATATTTTATTTTAGTTTTATAACTATTTTATATGTTGTGTGTAAAACGCCATACGCTAAATATAATAAATATGACACAAATGTATAAATTGTATAATCCTCATCGCATACTCCTAATTTACAATGACAACAATCTCGTACAATTATCCCGCATTGTTACATATTCCTCCATCTCTAATGACAATATACAATTCGTTTTATAATACCTCCCAACAACAATGACAAATTACGCACTCGCTCTAATAACACATGATCCATATTACAACCAACTGACGCAACCATTTTTTCTTCATCATTTTCCATTTGCAAACAATTAATCGCGATCGCGCTTATGGGAAATGGTAATTGCACCTGACACGTGCATTTTGCAAGATGCATGGGAACCAGCGTCCAGCATTTCTTCTATATGGACTAGAGCAATAGTCACCCGGAATTGAAATATCGCGGTCCGCGATGAAAACGAGAGCAGCCGTAATGTATGACTTTTCTGTTCCGTTTGTCGCACTGGTCGTTTGCGAAATTCAGCAGCGTGGGAACGAGAGCTTTTCTTAAAATTGCGGGTTGCGGATGGTGGAAATTAATCGTGCGTTTTGTACGGCATGATCCATTGTTGTGCAAATTGGATTTAGTTAGAATTAGAACAATCATAATTAGATGTTTAAATATTCCTATGAAATTTTAAACGGAGTGCTGTATTAGGCTGTATATTATTACATCAATTGTTTTTGTACTCGATGAATAATATTTTGTTCTTCTGTTGAGTTGTTTCTGATTGTTTGAATAGTGAACATGTAGTTTTGATGTTTCAATACTGTGTTATTAAGAGCCGCTTTTGTTTATTGTTCGGGAGCTCTTCCGGGCTGTTCGTCTCGTTTTTGAATATACGAACCATACACGCTCCTGGAACGCAGGATTTCACCACGTTCCTACCCAAAAATTGGAACGCGCATGCGAATTGCCGATTTCTTTGAAATAAACAATTGCAACGCCTTTATATTTACAATTTTACATTTGCCACCATAACATTTACAGGCCGCTACTTACTGTTCCTATCAATATGTTTGATTTGATCACTAGATTTCATTCCAAGAAGGTATTTTAAGGAAAATGTATGCGCAATTTTACAATCTTTTGAATTTTGATGCGTGTCAATAAGGGCCGGTTCTACAAATCATATTTAACCGGAGAATAAGGCTATTCGTGGCATAAGTTTGAGATATTAATGCCAATATGTCAGACTTATTCCACGAATAGCCTTATTCTCTAGTTAAATGTAAATTGCAGAACGGGCCCTAAGCATCATAATAATTAACAAAGAAAAACATATTTTCAAATTTAAAACTCCAGGGCTAAAGGGGTAAAACGCATGATCATTTCAATTTGTTCAAATGTTATATTATGAAAATTGCACAGAATACAATTTTCCAAGAAAATTGACGACCTGTCTGGACAGCTAGAAACGATAAACGAAAGCAGCTGTAGAGAATAAATAAAAAGACACAAAATACGAAATAATCGAATTAATTGTTCATTGCGGAGAGTGATTAGATTACGATTCTAGTAGGAAAAATAGTCTACATAACTCGCTGGAAATGTATTCGTGTGATTTCTAAGTGTCACAGTCGTTAAAAGGTCTAACTTTCCGCACTCGTTACGTAATATACTATTACTGTCACTAACTTGTATAATTATGTAAAATATGTATACATATGTATAAATCTGTAAAAATTAAGCTCCATTAGATGCAAAATAGATCTTTCAATTTTGACAATTGATTTTAAGATTTTCCACAACGTAATTTCTCATCATGTCTGCTAAAAGTAGCAATCGCTGGTTATTTAGTTGGACCATTATTTTAATCATTGGTTAAGCACTAATCCTCGGTTATAAATAGTTGGATTTAATCGGTGACATCCCTAAATTCAGTTTTTAACGGACATATTATCATGACACTGCCAATTTCTGATGCCATAATTATTTAATCACAATTTTTTGTAAATTAATACAGCGAAAATTTTGAACATTAAACCTAGAAGGAAAGAAATTGGCCTAGGTAGATATTCTAATATTTCTGCCTATTTACTAAATATGTTATTGCCGTTGTAATCTGAGCCACAATCTGATTTTTTTTCGTACAATTTGAGCATAGAAAGATGAATAAGATTGCCTAAATTTATAAAAAGTGTACACCTATGTATGCTGCCGAAAAGGCGTCTCCCCACTTGGACGACAGGAGACTGACTCACCGAACCACGTCATACGGAATCAAATAGATTTCATCACCATCAATAAACAACCATCAGAAACTCAAACTAGTAAAAAGCTATTCGGGTGCAGATATTCTATCTGACCAAAACCTTCTACTTGCTAAAATGTCGTTTCAAGAAAACGCAAAGACCAAAACACCAACAGAAACCAGTCTATTCTGTAAATTCAGACCGATCCTGAAAATAGGCAGCAAAACTGGTTTGTTACCCATTGCAACCACACACAACTGTTTAAGCGATAGTAATGCCCCACGCTCCGCTAACGCTATTGTAATACTACCTTATGCCAAATTTCACAAATTTATGAAATGTGACAGGTTATAACCTATTTAACTATTTTAACGTCACAAATTTGTGACAATAGACATAAGGCAGTATTACACTAGCATGCACGGACCGTGCAATTTTACCGCCTCTGAAACAATTGTTTATATGGTTGCCATGGGTAACAGACCGGTTTGCTTTTTTACCAAACCAGTCTGAACTTACAGAATAGACCCCCTAATCTCAATAAGTTAAAAGAAGATTGATATCCAAGAGTAACAAACCGGTCTAATCTTTTTCCATACCGGTCTGAACGTACAGAATAAACACCCTGGTTACTGGACTTGCTAATTCGGCATAGGGACTTTTGGAAGCAACCATGGCGCGTGAACGCCTGTGCCAGGTGGAAGTCCACCTCTCCATGCTTCCTGCCCATCCAGCTTCTTATGTCCTGCCACTTTGTTATACTAATATCCCTTGCAGCCTAATCGCACCCCTTAGTACCCTTCTGTCCTGATCCGAATAGACGAGGAGTTAGGTTGGCTACTACAACCACTGCCTTCCTGGTGACTGTGCGGTACGCGCTGGCCACCCTCAACGCGATCTTGCGCTGCATTTTGGCCAGGTACCGTACAGCGTGATGCATGAGCCAAGTTCTTGTGAACGACGATACATTGACTCCCTCGGGGTTTTCCGCCCACTCTCACGAACAGCAGCAATGTTTCAACAGACCTTGCGTTTGGGTGACGAACGGGTGGTGGCGGATTGTTTATCGAACTGTTTTATGCGAATTTGGTCACCAAATGTGGAATAGTCGACTCGGCGACATTAAAAATGCGCGAAACCTTTTTCGAACGGAGCCCTGATTTTTATAATAAAAATTGATGATTTGCACATGTTGTTCTACGCTATAGCATTCCATGTTAATTTGCCATACACAACAAAACAATTTACAACAAATTTGAGACATGTCGGTTTCGAAACATGGCGGTTATCACCTTACACATTTCGGGCGTCTGTACTGGAAGACCCTTTATAACTTGGTTGGAGATGGATATTCAAAAACATTCACGTTGAATACATTTTTATTGCAACTGTAAACAATCTTGTATCTTAAGCTCTGGTTTTCTAGGAGAGCGGTCGCTTAAAGAGGTAGCTTTTGATGTAATTTTTACGTCACAAAAATAATTTTACTCGTATATAAACGAATATGCTTTCCCATAGAGAAAAATTCTTCAACGTACTTCTGAAACGCAGTGAATTACGGTGAAAAGTTTTGAGTTGTTCAATTACATATTCTTAAAACGATTTTTATGATGTGTAAATGACGTCAAAAGCGGCCGCTTTGAAGCGACCGCTCTCCTAGGAAACCGGGGCTTTAGTAAAGCAACTACTGAACTACCAATATGGAAATAATACATACATACTTCGGTACATATAATATTGTGTACTTATACATATACTTTTAACTTTCACATCTTTACTGAGTTCACTCAGCAAAAAGTTCTAAAAATAATGGAAAACTCAATCCTATATACCGCTTGTCAACTTAAAATTTAGCGTGTATACATGTCCTAGAATTCAGCTGCTTGTAGTCAACGTGTACGGAACTAGGTGGAGATTCTATCGACTGACGGTAGATATCGTGCAATCAAAACACCGCAACGGGCTTAAAAGGCTGTAAGGTATTTCCGTCTCATGCATTTAATAATTATTAAAATCGTTTTTTGTAAATTTCGTCGTCAAGATAAAATTCGAAACGATACTATATATTTACAATAAATTAATTTAAAACAAACCCTCTGCCGCGTCATAAAGCGATCTTTTATCTAACCAATGGTAATTTTTATGTTGGTTTATAGGTTATATATATATATATATATATATATATATATATATATATATATATATATTATATGATTTGGTTATAAAAACTAATAAATTAGCAAGAGGTCTATTATGACATTAAGGAGAATTCCCTTAATAGTAATATCTTAAATAAGGGATTGTTTTACATATTCAAAATCAGTTTATTCATTTTCCATCGTGCATTACACCCTCACCCCACAATTGATTCAGAACACCTCGCAGAACGACAATAATTTCACCTAGTAAAGTAATAATAGCCAACATTCGTCAAACGGATAGGGTACTTTAAGAAGAAGATACAAAAATGCTATTAGAAATATATATATATATATATATATATATATATATATATATATATATATATATATATATATATCTTGTATAAGATGTACAATCGCCTGAAAACCGCCGGTTTCTTTTTCAATATTGTATTGTTCTAATGTCAAACTGTTTTGAAATTGTAATTGAAAAGGAAATAAAGACACTTTATTAGTATTATTATTATATATTCTTATGTCTATTAGTGATTAGATGCGATTAATTAATAGCGTGGATTGATACTAACAAGTCTCGCGTGTGCTATACTTTATATTGCAACAAGTAAATGCAGTTAGTACGCTATCTATCAGTGACAAAACGGAATATGGCCATAAATACGTTCTCAAGATTATAAATGCCGTTAGACATGATTGACCCATTTATATCAGTATATGGCTTTCATGTTTAAGTAATTTAAAAAAGGCAACAGCAGGTTGCTTATAGTAAATATTTGATAGAATTAAGTGGGGTTGTAAGGTATACTGCTAACATTGAGCTACGATGTCTACTTAAAAAAAAAACAGTGCGAAAATCAGTATTGATTATTTTTTTTAAAATTTTGCACAGTGATGAATCAAGAAAATAATGTGATATTTGTACTTAAGACAGCTTTAGGAAATAAATGAGAAATAAGTTAATTAACTATATGCGATTAGAAGCAGATTGAGATACAGTTTTTTTCCGTACAATACGAGCATGGACAGAGGACAGATGATATAAACACTCAATTGATCGGTAACTAACAAAGTAGTTTATTCTCTATTCCTGAAAATGATGTACCATAAAGGCAGTAGACCCTGCAACAATATAGTTACAGTTTACCTTGGATGCTGTAGTGTCTGTTATCTCTACATATTCATTTGTTGTTTAATTGATTTTAATTGACACGGCTGTATAAAGGTAACTCGTAGTTACAGATAATCTACTGATAGATAATACATAAATTGGTATTAACTTTACATTTTCTAACATATCATATCTCTTTTACATATGAAAATGACAGAAACATGAACAGTGAGTCATGAATAGTGGATTACGGATTAGATTTTAGCAGTTTTAAAAAGTATCTTTTTATACTGTCCTAAAAAGAATACACAACTGCTATAATATGTGTTTACAGGTTGCATAAAAACAGATTAATCTCATAACTTCAAGTCAATATCATCATTGACTTGAAGTTATGAGATTAATCTGTTATGTATCACAATAAATATTTTTTTATTATTATTAATAATAACATGTGTGCACTTTACTTGTAACATTAATGAACTGAAAGTATGTTGTTTATAGGATAGATAAGCATATATAGTGCAGTTATATTGCTCTGTCTGTAATTGTCACTTTTGCACCCTTTTTAAATGTTTCTCTTTTACCCAGTAAAGTTTATTTATATACTCAGGCCTTAACATGTTCAATCTCAATCCAATTCACCTTAAATCACCCTAATTAAAATACTCTTACTAGCCTAATTTCTTGCGATTAATTGCCAATTTATCTATTTATATGAACCGTTTTGCTAATTGCGTACAATTAGCGGAAAAGAAGTTATTAACGTAAGTGTAAATACGCTTGGTGATTAATATGGAAATATTATAATAATTTCGTCTACAAACGTCACGTTACAATAATCTCAGTAACTAGCAGAGCGTGACGATCAGCCTGATTCGACTACTTGCCAATTAGGCCATTCTTAGATTAGGAGTGTCTGAAAAAGCACAGCTCTGCGTTTTTAATAATGCCAACTCTTTGTGCACCGTTTTTCGTTTACTTTCATCCAATTTATATCGAACGGAATTAAATTATATACGCAACACTGTTGTAAATGCATATAACTGCTTATTTACTACTTTGAATTATAAAATGGGTTAGTGGTGATAGATTAGAATAGTTAATATTTATTATGAGTGTACTCATGGATAGAAGCAGAGGTTCCAAAACTATTACCACCCTTTTTCACATTAATAATTACTCACAATTTTTATATAGGTTCATAATGCAATATAATTTGATTCTTTACATAAATAACTTTTGCGAAAAGTTATGACGTACGCATGCAGTAGATATAAAAAAGCTTATCAGGCCCCGGAATATGGCCTCTAAATATAGTCAGGTAGAAATTTTATAGTATTTATATTTAGTTATGTTTTTTTTAATATTATATATTTAATAATGGATAGCTAAGCATTTTAAGTTTCATGGTTAATTACAGTGATACAAAAAATATATAAATATGATGTAATAGTCGATATTATACTATTTTTATCATCATTTGAAGCTCCTATTCCCAAGCTCATAACTCCTAACATATCTCAATTAAATGCATATAATTACGTAGCCATGATTGTTTTATTAATTCTTTATAAACGCCAGTATACTAATACTTTCTACTCTCTATTTTTTAAGTCGAATTACAAATTTTCACTAGGCCATTTTAATGATGAGTTATTTAAGGGGTTATATACCTTTATTGTCTTTAAAAAACTCGATTTTTTTTATTGCTTTATCTAAAAGTAAAACTCTTTGAGAACATTTTACGAAATTTTCATGGAAATCCGAGCAATAGATCGAAAGTTACAGCGTTTCGAAGCGGGTATGGCAGTATGGGTTCCCTAAACAAAATTACACGCTAACTCGATTATCTCGAAATGGTGTTTTCCAAAAAGTGCCTTTGCCGTGATCACGATTGCCGAAAAGCTGTTTGATCGATCTTCTTCATTTTTTTTTTAAATTATTTGTAATTAATGTTGTCAGTCCGTGAACGATTCCTTTTTTATGCATAAATTTTTATTTTGTAAATAAGAATTTTTTAATAAAATTTTTAGAGCTCAAAACATTGTGATTTTGGGGAAAACGTTCCCGTGTGCTGAAAAAACAAAATTTTTATTTAAATAATCGTTCAAGTACTAGGAAGGTCCCTATACTAGTGAAATTTATTGGGTTTTATGATTTCTGTTGACCTGCTGGACTTACATGATGATCACCGCAAGCGTCATCAAAAAAAGAGGGTTTCGGGGAAAGGGCTATAACTCCGCCAATTATGAACTTTTTTAAATAAACTAATACTTATTTTTTTCACTAAAAAACGTACTATTAATAAATTATAATTTTGATGTAAAAAAATTATTGCTACATACCTTCAACAAAAATTCAAATATTCCTCAATTTTACCGCACATAAAGGTATATAACCCCTTAAGTTTTTAATTAATAAGCATGTAATGTCTAATTTCTTGGTCAAGTTTATATTATATTGCTATTTAATACTTAAAGAGGATGTTACATGTGAAGCTTTAACCTCTGATTATTCATAATCTCACGCATAAATGTATGCGTGTATATTATATATTTAACTATTTATATACGAGGGGTGACCAAAGCGACGACCGTGTAACTATTTCTAGTCGCCCGCCTATCTGATATTTACACATATTTGATTAATAAACTAATTAGTTTGTGAGAAGAAATCATTCTTTTTTCTCAGTAAAATAACTTGATATTCAGAAATTAAATGGTTTGGCGTCTACTACGTGGTAATAAATTTTCAATAAAGGAGATGAATAAAACTACTATGTTTTACCACTTGTTAACAAGTGGTAAAAAACATACTAGTTTTGTTCATCTCCTTTATTGAACTTTATATTCAATATGTATTAGTAATATTTATGTTTATTTTCAATATAAACATATTTTTGGCTTTAAATTACTTTTCTTATGATACAACATAATACCAATAATACGATGTTGGTAGACCGCCGCCTATAATTTATGAAACAGGTCGCCCAAAGTGATCAAAAGTTTGGCCTGCGATGTTATATACAATATGAAATGACTTGTGCATATCCCATATTGAACATAATACATCAATAAAAAATACTATATTATCATGCCTAACATAAATAAAACTAAAATGTATAAGGTGTATGGTAACACACACAAAAAAACACGCTACGCGCTATTAATATGCAATTAATTATCTAGATCTAAAACTATGCGTTATTCATAAATAATGTACCTTGCACACGACGACGTTGGTATGTGCGAACAAACCGTTACAATTGTGATCAATTAGCACGATAATAGCCACCTGATTACTCAAACCGCATCAGTATTTTGCTGACAACTGCCCGACGTGTCGATTTCTATGCATAATTAGGAAGTTTGTGTAATTGTTAATGGGCGCGTTTTATCATAACGCCGCATCGATTCACTCGATTGATCTTTACAAATTGCCTGATCTCGCTTCCACGTTGCTGTAGATATTGTTTTACCTAAGGTTACGCCACGGCACGTCTAATCTTCCAATAAGGACAATTACTTTCTCCCTTTTAAATCGCGTTGTTGCATGCCGGCATGCATAAGATGGTCTTGTTTAAACGGCGAATAGGAAAATGTCGCGATCGGAAGATCACTTAATGACCCATTAAGGTGTTGTGTAACATTTAATGGTGTCGTGAGTTTAATATTTGACATTTTGCCGCACACATGGTGAGAAATAAATTTTAGTAACAATATGTAATTAGGGGCTATTATAAGGAATTATTTGTTTCTTCTTCGTTGATGTATAAGATCAGGGGTTCAAGGTTGAGAGCAATAGTTTCTGGATGGTAAATTAATTAGTTTAGATATTTATTATCTATAATTACTACTTATATAATTTAAATATTCTTATAGCCTTGCAGAATTGGTTTTATATGTTACGCGGAAATCGCCTACTACGTGAAATCGGCAACATTTTGAATTCGTGAACTAACCAGCCCCTAGAAGAGTTCACGAATTCAAAATGTTGCCGATTTCACGTATAAGGCGATTTCCGCGTAACATATAAAACCGATTCTGCAAGGCTATAAGAATATTTAAATTATATAAGTAGTAATTATAGATAATAAATATCTTCTTATAACTGGACATGGAAGAGTTATGCCTTTCGCCTCTTCGCCTACCTTGTCTTAGGCGAAGAGGCGAAGACGCGGTGCCGGCGCTGCGAGCGGTACGACGCTTTAAGCCCCCTCTATATAAACATGTGGTGCAATACCCACTTAGGTGACGAGGCGCGGGCATTTGCCTTGTGCCTCTAGCCGCGCCGGCACCGCGTCTTCGCCTAAGACACGATAGGCAAAGAGGCGAAACTCTTCCACGCCGCCTCTATGTAAACATAAGGTGCAATGTCCACCCCTTCACTGCATATGGACATCACAATCGTCTGTGCAACGTCGCGCCTGCGTCTCGTCTACGCCGCGCCTGCGCCCGACTCTGATTATGTGTGAATTGGGCCTTAGATAGTATTGTAAGTCTACTAGCTGAATTAGAATTATCATATGACTTCAAAAATGCGTAACTTTTCCCTAATTTAACCGACCTTGTATCTCTTAAGATATGCGATATTAGCATGCCTATGGTCAAAAAAACGGGCATTGTGTATAGGAATTGCGCGGCAACAACAGGTTTTAGTGCATTAACACAGCTTAATAACAATAACTAAGTCATATCTAGATTAAGTCATACACAAAACAAACAAGACACAAAAACATATTGTACATTTCTACAGAGCGGACTCTCAGATCGATTTGAGATATGTGTTATGAGCACATTGGCGGCGTAAGGTACAGAGCCCCATTTTCTTAGGCCCCCCTTTTTAACAGCTTCCCATGGCCATAAACAACAATAATAAACAATAACAAAGGCTGAATTATATACAAATAGAAAATTATCAGAACAACTCAACGGGCAATATAACAGATGATGCTGGGAATAAGCCTCAGATATCACATCTCCAATGAAGAAATAAGACTAGGAACCAGAGTGGATCATGCTATAGACGTTATAGCAAAAACAGATGGATCTGGGCTGGTCAAATTGCCCTCCAAGAAAGCAGCAAATGGACCAAACAAATTATACACTGGAGACCAAGACCCCACAAAAGGGAAGACCACAGACCCGTTGGGTGGAAGACATTAGATAAAAGGCAGCCAGATGGTGGTACCAATAGGTACAAGACAGAAAAGAGTGGAAGGAAATCGGGGAGGCCTATGTCCAGGAGTGGACTGTTAGTGGCTACTAAAAAAAGAAAAAGAAGACAATCACAATTTAGCCACAACTTAGTAGTGCTCAGTGCCCGAAATATTAAGACGGCTCTGTAGTTCTATCTTCATGAAACTTGTGCAACCGGCGACAATCAAAACTAAACAAACAACATGGTAAATCGCGTTTACCTGTGTTATGTAAAACTTTATACAGTTAAGACCAATGTTTCCACAACACAAACAAAACATTGTACAAAATCTACCCACTTTAAGAATTCATGACTCGAATACAATAACCAATTTATACAAAAATACAAAATTACTTTTTCATACGTATAATAATAATAAATAAAAAAACTACAAGAAGAATTACGGGCAGACGAAAGGCGGACGACAAACAGACATTTTTTCGTGATTGTATTAAAATGACCAAGGGCTCGAATAGGGATGAATTCTACACAAAGAAAACTTGTACGATTACAATACTTTATCCATAATTTGTATCATCAAGCAACAATAATTCAGACATATCTGTGTTAAAAGTAAATTGGAATTTATAAGAATCATAATGAATGAACCAAACAATTCTTAGTACTGGTGGTATAGAACTATCGATGGTCGGAAAATTATCGGAAAATCGCTGGTTGTAAACTATTGAAATATCGCTGTATTATATTTATTGATTTTAATCCGGGTGTAGGTAAACAAATTTTATTTTGATTAGAGAGACATACATTTATTTTTTTACTCGTGTCCTAAGACAAGTCATTTCTCGCATTCATTTGGGTGCGGGAAATACTACTTCCCGCACTAGTGCGGGAAGTAGCCAGTGTTGCTAACTTAAAAGTCGGTACCATTGTTAATGTGTATTTATAAATATGAGAATGAATGCAAACACAGCGTATACCTCTTATACTTCAAGTAGCATTAAAAATTAACGGTATAGTACTGAATAAATACAATTTTGAAGACTTTAAATTAAATGTAATTGAATATATTGGTATGTGTCACAACAACATTAAATAAAACATATATAAGTTTGAACCCACCTCTTAGCAATCTACATATCTAGATTTCGATCTTATTAGATCTCGTCAGTGTAGCTCAGCTAGTGAGGATGAATTCACACAATATCTCGAGTGGTTATATACAAAAATAGTACAACTTACCCTCGAAGAGGGAAGTTAAACGCCATCTGGCTGCACCACATCAATTAGCAATGCACACCCATATGGTAATAACTGAATGGGAAGGTACATGGATAGGAGAGGGCTAGTAGTGAATGTGGAGAAGACTAAATGGATGATGTTTAGGAATAGGGGTAGAAGAGGTAGAGTGGAAGAGCTGAAATGGAAGGGAAGGATGATTGAGAGAGTGAATGTCTTTAAATATTTGGGTTTCTGGTTTGACAATGGAGGAGGATTTAGGGTACATGTGGAAAGTATGCAAGCGAAAGCGAGAATAGCTTGGGGAATAGGGAGAAGGAAATGGAAGAGGTTGTGGGGCGGTAACCTCGTAATGGCGTGCGAGATCTGGGATGCGTGTGTAAAACCTATTCTGTTGTATGGAGTGGAAGTGTGGGGATTGCGTGAGTGGGATGTGATAGAGAGAGAGCAAGGTGTGCTCCTGAAGAGTCTGCTGGGTCTCGAAAGGTCGACACCGAGAGCAGTGCTGCTGCAGGAGACGAATCGTATGAGTATGTGGTGGGAGTCGTGTATAAGGGTTGTGAAGTTTGAAGAAAGATTGCAGGAATTGGGTGAGGAAAGACTGGTGCGGGAGGTATGGATGAGGTGTAAGAGTAGGACGGAGAGTGGTTGGAGAAAGGATAGAGGAAGGATGTATGAAAGAGTGGGTATGTCTGAGGTGTAGGTAGAAAAGAAGCTGAGAGAAATGGGAAGCCTAGGAACTGAGGTAAGAGAGATATTGAGTGGCAAGAACGGCAGACTAGAATGAATGAGAGCTCTTACAACCCTGTCTACGTAGAGTGGCAAGTGAGTGGGAGACTCCCGAGTTACTTAGCCAGGGGTGAGTGGAGTAGGGAGGACAAGGTATACATGGCAAGAGCAAGATCGAGGTGTGGGTCAGACGAGAGAGGGAGGAAAGTGTGGATGGGTCTAGGGTACACCGCGTGTGCGCTGTGTAGTAATGGAAGCGACACGTAGTGGCACCTTAGCGAAGAATGTGAGGGTGTGAAAGCAGAGTGGGTGGGAGACTGCAGAAAGCTGAATGAATGGTTATGCGAGCATGGGGAGGGCGTGAAAATCTGCAGGAGGCTGACGTGGGAGAGGAAAGTGGCAAGGGCAAAGGGAGCGGCGATAGATGGGGGTAATTTGTAATTTTTGGCGGAGTAGTACTTTTATTTATATTGTATTTTTATTAATATTTTTGTATATTTTTGTTGAGGTTTGTGATGTGGAGGGGCAGTGAGGGAAATGCCAATAAAGGTCTTTTTTTTGTTTTTTTTGGTAATAACCGTCAACATGCTCATGTCTTCAGGATCACCGGGCAGTGCCCTCTAGAGAATAATATTCCAACAGCGTGCTTGAGATATCAGCACAAGGCCAATCGTATAAAACATATATAAGTTACCATATGGGTGTGCATTGCTAATTGATGTGGTGCCGCCAGATGGCGTTTAACTTCCCTCTTCGAGGGTAAGTTGTACTATTTTTAACATTAAATAACTTTAAATAAGATACATTATTCGTGGGATAAAGCCGTTTCCCGAATTCGCTTTTAATACAGCTAATTCGCTCATTCGGAAAACTTGCCTTCCTGCACTAATAATGGAAATTACTATTTTATTATGTGTATATACATAAAATTAATATATATTATTACACATATATTATTGTCACTTTTACGAGGGATGCAAAACGCCGCATAGTAGGTATATATGGACATTATCGCAACCGATTAATACTTCCAGTCTAAATCATAAAAACAATTAATTTCAACGAAGAATTGGAATTACAATTCAATCGATGTTGTGAATCACAATTTCTTATTATGGTATGGTATTTGAATATCATCTTTTCATAAAAATAAGAATCCAAATAATTTAGTAAATTTTCGTATTTTTTATCATTCCGAATGCAATGATAAATTGAATATTCAAGATAACGATAAATGAAATTGCGTACACAATAGTTGTGTGGAATATGAAATTACGGTTGCTTTATGAAATTAGCTATGGTCATAAAATGGATATGTGCCATCGACCAACTGTTGTGTAAGTGTCGTCAATATCAATATGGGTATCTAGGAAAATAAAGTAACAGTACCCCTATTCTGTATCACTTTAACTATTGACCTGTTTTAGAATAATATAACACAGCAACAAACCATTTAGAAAATTTATATAATTATACAGAGAATAGGCAGGAATTTATAGAAAACTAATTTAGAATAATATTATTCAGTTATAAATTCTGAATTTTTAATTATTGTTGGTAGTAGCACCTATGAGACAGAAGCCCGAAATCAATTTAATCTAAATTCAGATTATTTGTGTAGCCTATTTTAAATGATCAGCCGTATTCTCTAAGCATCTTGTTATTTTATAACAGCCTATTATATATTGGTTGTTAACTTGCTGATTTCGTATTCTAGAAGTAGTAAATCTGTTAAAATTCTGTTATTGTTTGATAGAAGAATAATTTTAACATGTAAATAAGGCATGTCTTCAAAATTATGGACAGCTGGTTATAATAAAATTATGGTAGTCATTTTAGGATTTCAACAATGAATCGATTTAGAAGAGGCCGACATAGGTTAATATTATAAAATACCCAATAAATTAATCTTATATGACATTAATGTTAGAAGAGAATTACTATTGAAATTCTATCAAATTCGGGATAGTAGTAATCTATTTTATAACAGCCTATTATATATTGGATGTTAACATGCTGATTTCGTATTCTATAAGTTGTAGTGAATTCTGTTATTGTTCGATAGAAGAATAATTGTATCATGTAAATAATGCATGTCTTCAAAATTATGCACAGCTATAATAATTAAATTATAGTAGCCATTTTAGGATTTCTTCAATTAATCGATTTATAAGAGACCGACCTAGGTTAATATTATAAAATACACAATAAATTAATCTAATGTGACATTAATTTTAAAAGAGAATTACTATTGAAATTCCATACAATTCGGGATAGTATTATAAATGTCAATAATTCGATTGAGTATAGATGCTGCTTCTCGATTGAACAATTAACTAAATGTTTTTTTGATGAAGTCAGAGTCCAAATTGAAAGTTTTAGCTGCCTTACATTTCTTTGATTATGCTAGTTATCAGGTTAGTGTAGGCCATGGAATGAATCAACCATCCCCAGATTTGGTTGTAAGAGCAATACAGAACCACTTAATAACATTCGAAGAAGTGAATAGAGAAATCAACGATTTTTCAATTATATGAATTTCCAAATAGCAAATAATTACCGATTCTTGTTAAAGCGAGGCTAACCTCAACCTGGGGTCTAACCTCTACGTAATCAATCAGTCTTACCGAACACATACGCTATTTTGGTTAGAAAAGGATGAGTTAAACGAGTTAAACTGAAACAGGGAACAGCTTTCAAGCTGGCAATATTATGTATTTTAACAGCCGGTTAAAATTTATAAAGATAACAGTCCTGCTATAATACACCTTACAGAATACGAATTAGTCATAAAATAACAGGCCTGTTAAAACATCATATGAATTACATAATCCGGCTGAATATCAATAATTATTTACAATATAATTCTTCCTTATACAGCAGTGCTGTAAAAATATTGCATTTGAATTCTTTTCGCTTAGAAAGCTACACATCCACAACTATCAACAGACGTTTAGATACATAATACTGGTACATACAAATTAACGTTAATCCGTATCTTACAGACTTTTATAATGACACATATTGGTAATAAGCATGAAATATCTGCATATGAACTATGTCTCAGCAGTTTAGATGATAAGTATGATCCTTTAAAGCTACGAAAAATATATAAAACTAAATTTATTAATATATAACAACTATTTGTGACACTCTTTGAATCATCGAAACAAGACGAGATGAAAGCGAACGACATTCTTGAGGAAATGAGATTGTGCTCTTAATAATAACTAAATAGAACCATTATAACTTTCAGTGCACAAGCATGGAGAAAATACGTGCCCAATCATCACATTAATATATGATGTATTGCGGTTATAGTTTCCTGCAATGCAATTATGTATGTATGATCGTAATCTGTGTGGTTTCCTCATTATTGGTGGCTGCCATACAAATATACTACTACCTCGTGTAATAGAACTCCTCATACTTTTAACAGCTGTTATTAGCGAATGTAAAATCTAAAGCTGTTAATAAATAATTCAAATATAATGAGTTGTATTTATTATAATATGCAAACTCAACACTGTGTTAATACACAAGCGTTTGTAATCGTTACTTTCTGACACTGAAATGCAATGCTGTAATGGCTACTATGTAACATGCATTTGTAATAGGTAAATGTTGGTACTACTAAACAAATACAAGACAATAAATAAAACTACTTTGTTTATTACGACTCAATTTTATTGCGAATAGCAACTTGTTTGGACTCTAGCCCAGGTGTCCATTGTCTTAGTTCAGACTGGATGGTTAATCCTGGCAACCAAATAATCAATTGTTTAAACGTTAATATGCTCCACGCTCTGCGAACGCCAGTGTAAATACTGCCTTATGTCAAATGTCACAAAGAGTGACGAGATAATAACTTATTTCACTATCTTGACGTAACTTTTGACAAACTAGTGACATTTGACATAAAGCAGTATCACACTAGTGTTCGCATAGCATGGGACATACCAACGCTGACGCAATTATTTATTTGGTTGCCAGGGATAACAGACTTATAGGATAGCCCCCGGGACAGGGCAACCTTTGAGGAGTCAAATGTATCCTTCATAAAACAATATTAGTAAATAATAGTAAATTTTTTAAACAAATGCAACGCAAAATAACTGATATAATAATAACTCATTTTTACAGATTCTTGACTGATGCAATTTAAATAATGACCGGCACCTATATTATTTTCACTTTCAAGTGTATTTCTGAAGAGCCGCACACACGTATACGAATACGACTAGCTAAGTAGTAATTTGCGAACTTTTGCTCGAACGACTCTTAAGCAACATCAATGTTACCTAAGCTGTTTTCGTTTATCATTGTGTGCTGTTCCGGGCTTATTGTCTCTTGTTCTATTTCGTGCAAGTCAATTCTATTTCGTACCGGCGCACAACCGCAACACTTGGAGTGATGGAGCATGGGGCGACTAGTAATGTTAAACGAAAGCACCTCTAAGTATTTGTCTATGCCCGCGTAACATCCTATAGCCAATAACATATTTTTATTAATCATTACTTTTCTTTTTATCATCGAGTATTTACAAACAATAGTACTTACATACCTTAATAAAACATCTTATATAATATGACAAATCAGAAAACGTTCATCCTTTGCACGACCGAATTATTTATAGCTACGCAACTTATTGCCAAGCCGCCGCTGTAAATCAACTGTTTTGAACTTATCTTATTTGCACGCTATTAATTTATCACCGGCATTCTTCACCAGCAAACGGCAACAATTGAATTATTCCGGCAATGACTTTTTATGATTGCAATGTAATGAAACGTATACGATTATAAATATCCTTCATTAACGAAGGTGCGATTGAGGAACGGTCAGCACAGGCTGGGTGAATTCTTTTCATGCTAATTTTTCTTTGTGTCCTTAATTGCATATGTATACTCTACATTTATGTATATGGGCCGTCATATGTGGGCGTGGAAGGCAGCATGGTAGCAAATTTTCGGTTACGAAACTGTGAAATCTGCATGTGAAGATTGCTCTATTCGGCACGGTTATAATTTCCGGACGTTAATTGTTCTTACGCAATTTCGATTGAGAATATGGGCAGGATATCATAACACACCTATAAAATCCTTAATTACAAATTAGAAGACGGAAATATTTAGATCATTTCATCACTTGTTAATGTCATATTATGCAGTCATGAGAACCGAATTGTACAAATGTATCAATTAGAAGAGTTAAGAAACACAATGCAGTATATGTTTGTTTGTTTATGTATGTAATTTCTCATAATAATGATACTGATTAATTATTATTATTTATTTAGTATTTGAATCTATTTTAACAAGAAACCAGAGGATACAGGTGTTTATTCAAACTCTTTGCGTTGTAGGTTGTCTACCGCCGCTTTTGTTTATCGCTCAGAAGCTCATTTTGGCTGGTCTTAACTGGTTTAGAACAGCCTAGAGCAGCTCCCGAGCGATAAACAAAAGCGGCGGTAGACACCCTACAACGCAAAGAGTTTGAATAAATACCTGTATCCCTTGGTTTCTTGAAAAAGCAGCTTATATGTCGTGTTTTTTTATTGTTGTTTTTGTTTTATTGTTAATAAATACAAATCGTAACAGATTCTAACAAATTATAACATAGTATAACCAATTATAAAAATAGTGTGTGTTTGTGTTGGATATTTCACTTTCTCATTCCCTTCATATTTCTTTGAGGATTTTGGAGAGATTGGTTCGGTTTTGATTATTGATTCCCATTGATATTAACCTTTTCAGTCCTAGATTTTTATATTTGAAAATATTTATTTCTTTCTAAACTATTATTAAGCTTACTCACACACAACAAAATTCAAAAGTTTCTGATACTGCGAATGGATTCTCTTTAAAATACACTGTTGGAATCTAGTGAATAAAAGCAAACATATGGATAGACACAGTAAGTAGAGGCCTGTAAATGTTATGATGGCGAAGCCACAGCTAGGGTTAGTTCCGAATATATTATTTTTATATTGCTTGAAACTTAAATTTTCATTTATGTTTTCATTTGATTCCTTTTGATAGGTACTCTTTTATACCTATATCTAGTAGTCTTGGTTGTTGGTAATGGGATCTGGTTAAATTTTCTTGTATGGACATTGTGGATATTTTGCTGGTCTCGATATTCATAATTGGTCTTATTTGTACTTTAGTATATAAGAATTAAATTTTAAATTGATCATACAAAGTTATCGCTGTCGTTTATCGTTCGATAAACGACAGCGGCTATTGTAGACCTAATATCATCTCGAAAAACTAATAATATGTTCCTTGCATGAGGAGAATACGGGCACTGAATAAATTGATGAACAAATAATTAAAAACTCGTATGATCTAAATAAACACCCATATGTTATACTAATATATAATCTATTATCAGCATGAAGAAAATTACTGTTGATACACGCCAGACATGTTAATGAAGTTAATTCATCACCTATAAGAAAAATCTCAAATCGTTTTTTTTATTCATGCATCGTATTTTATGTAGGTTTATTCAGCTTGTAAGCATTATCTCTAAGATAAAAATAGACACTCTTCTTAATAAGCACTATGTATGCGGCGTAAGATGTAATGTTGCTGATGGTATAACCGGTCTTTTTCTTGGTTTTGTTTTATGAGTGTGCATGTTATTTCAATACAATGATTGATGTGTAATATAACATCGAAAGAAAACAAATGATGTTTCCAATCAAGTATATTCTTTGCGCGTTATATATCGGCAATAAAGATATATGATAGTAAAATGTGTACAATGATTATTAGTGGACTGCAGACAATATTTACAATCTCGATAAACAACCTGTTAAGGACGCTTTTTTTGCGACTTTCTTATCGAATATGACCAGGCTGTATTTAATTTTTATAGATTGGTAAGTAGTCTGATTACGGATAATAGGAACATTATTTTTTATGTTAATTAAATTAAAATTAGATAATCCTTGTTATATAGACTATATCGTCAGTTTGAAAGACAGTCACAACTCGAAAAGTACATGTTTGTAAAATCGCCTTGAAAACTTTGTACTATATCAATTAGCCAGGAACAATATTAACTTTTATTTTCCCAATTCATCATTTTGATAGTATAGCTAATCTACATCAAACCTTTCTGTCTGCCCAATACCATCCCTCAGTGCCCTTTTCATCCACTATTCAGAATTGTGACTCTATTTATCGGAAATTATAATTAGAATGTTTGTATTAAGTTATGATAAAAAGGGTTACAACTCAAAATGTGGTAGGTAGGAGTTTGAAAAATAAGGGAAAGGCACATGAAATTTGTTTTAAAATACTGTTTTATTATTTAGATGTATTATAAAAGTATTCATTCACCTTTCTTAATAAAAAAAAATATATTAAATTGAATTATTAAAAGTAATTTATAAATGTTCATCGGAACTATTAGAAAGCAAAAGAACTGACAATAAATAAAAGAGAATGGAAAATATTTATAAAAGAATGGAGGAAATTTAAAACCTTTACACTACATTGTGGTAGAAAAGACCAGCGGATATATATATATATATATATATATATATATATATATATATATATATATATATTTATATATATATATATATATATATATATATATATATATAATAAAATTTCGGAATATTCAATTTTGCTAGAAGAAGTTACCGGTGATTTATCGACGATGGAAATTCTTATATATAAAAACGAAAACGATGGTCCTATGATATTTCTGC
The DNA here is from genome assembly GCA_963942505.1 of Lordithon lunulatus. Classification (NCBI taxonomy): domain Eukaryota; kingdom Metazoa; phylum Arthropoda; class Insecta; order Coleoptera; family Staphylinidae; genus Lordithon; species Lordithon lunulatus. The sequence continues at coordinate 48,583,767 of OZ012667.1, read as the reverse complement.
CGTTATTTCAAGAGTAGCAGTCATGGGTTCGAATTCCCAGGATGGTGCCTTTATTTAGTTTTCTAAGTAAGGATTTATTTTTTTTACAAAACTATTAAATGCAAACTGTATATGGAATATAAGTATTGCTTTATTTCAACAATTAAAAAGCTTGTTAAGATCAACCAAACTATACCCATTCACAATTTCAAGCTACATGAAGTCTGTACCGTATAGTTTTCCGCAATTTTCAACTCATGTATTATTATAACTCGTTAGGGTGGTATTACAGAAATAATTTTAATAATTTTAAGCTACAATTTACAAAAATCAGGCGTTATTATAACTCGGATTATGGCGATAGTTTACAAATAATGTTTAGATATTTTAAGTTGCAATTTAAAGTATTCAGAAAAAGAAATTAGGTGCAGCTGTTTAAAAATTCGTAAATACACAAATGTATGTGATTTCAACAAATTTCACTATTTTCATAGTATTCTTCTTCTTCTTCTTCTTCTTCTTTTCGGAAGCCATGTGGCTTGTTTTGACCAAACTCTTATCCCGGGTCCTGCTCCTGTGATATCGACGACCAGCTGTCCTTCCACCTCTTCGGTGGCCTGCCAAGAGGGCGTTTGGTGTATGTTTTACCGTCTCGGACTATCTTGGCGATTCTATCGTCCTGCATGCGTGTTACGTGCTCGTTCCACTGTCTTCTTCTGCTCCGCACCCATCTTATAATGTCCGGTGTGTTGCATTGTTCCCGTATTCCCTTGTTGTTTTTCCGATCTGCAAGTGAGTAGCCAGTGATGGATCTGAGGGTATTCATCTCTGCACATCTTAATCGACGTTTTGTCTCTGCCGTATCGGCTCTGGTTTCAGCGGAGTAAGTAAGAATGGGTCTCACGCATGCTTTGTAAATCCTTACTTTGCTTTTAGTTGTTATGTTTTTATTCTTCCAGACAGGATTTCGCAGTGCTCCTGATATTCTGGACGCTCCTCTTACCTGGTTTAAGACACTGGTTTTTAGGTCTCCGTAGGAATTTATAGTTATTCCCAGGTACTGGAATTCTGAGACTTGTTCAATGATGATGTTCTTCACGGCTAGCTTGCATCTGATTGGATTCTTTGTGATGACTAGGCTTTTGCTTTTAGCGGTGGCTATTGTCATATTTATTGTTTCACACTCCTTTCTGAACGTGTTCAGTAGCCATTGTAAACTGTCTTCTGATTCTGCGATTAGTACGGTGTCGTCAGCGTAGCACACTGTTTTAATGAGTGTGTTTCCTAGTTTGTAGCCATGTTCTATTGGGCCAAGGGCTGTTATAATGTTATCCACCAGGAGGTTGAACAGTAGAGGACTCAAGCTGTTGCTGCCCCTTGCCGTATCCCAGTTCTGATTCGGATATCAATTTCCTCCCCGTTCGTCGCTCTTAATTTGGTCGTGGTGTCTGTGTTCAGTTGTTTTATTGTCTTAATTATGTTGGGGTGTATGTCATAGTATTCGATTTATTATAAATCAAGTTATGGCGATATTTCACAATGTTTGATATTGTTTAGCTGCAATTTAAGAAAATCAACAAAAATTCATGTCTGCTGTCAACTGCCCCAAATATGATAAGTGCATAGATGTATGAGTTTTAAACTGTTTTTGGCAATTTTCATCTTTATTATAACTCGAATTATCGTGGTATTACACAAATAATGTTGAAAATTGAAAGCTGCAATTTAATAATTCAGCCAGAACTATTTTTTACAAGAAACTGTTTCAAATTTGGTCAATACATTAATCTTTTGAAATATTTTGGCCATTTGCATCGTATTCGCCTCATTATTCAACTCTCAACTCAACTCAACTCCAGTTATGACCATGTTACGGAATTAGACCCGTTTGTAGAAAGACGAGTTAACTATAGCCCATAATTTATTGTTAAATGTTGCATACATTGCTGTTAACTTTCCATTTATATCCTCATATACATTTGATAATATGTGGCAACGTTGCATTATGTAATAAAGTTGTCAAAACTGACGTTGAATCACGAATTGAAAATTATCTCGAAAGTTATCTGTTTTATACAACCCTTAATGTTTGAACATTATAAGATGCAATTTAAAAAAATACCAAAAATTTATTTTCTAGGGCATTGTTTCAAATTTTGTTAATATCTAAATGTCTGTGCTTTGGTCATTTTTATAATATTCGCTTTATGAAACTCGAGTAATCGCAATATTAGTCAAATATTTGAAAATTGTATACATTTTTTGGGGACAATGCAATTAAAAATTATCCCCAGTCGAATGACGGGCATTTCACGTAGTATATGTATAAAACTTACATGAATGTAGTTCTCCGCAGTTTGTACGCTATAGTTTCTGCAATAAAAATAAATGTAGTTAGATACCATTTAATATAGTGTATTATACAATAATTATTTATTAAGATTAACCCAATTTACATGCATTCTCAACTATTTACAACAACGAAAATCTTAATCTTAATGGCCCGTCGGCTTCCGCCCTTCAGCTAGACACATGTTTAGAGATTAAGCAAAGTAAAGATAAAACTAATTTTAAACAATAAATTGAGACTTTGACATCTCTAACGAAACTGGGATTAATTTACATAAATTATATTCTATTTTCTATGAGCTTCCGTCCTGTTCTTTCTGACTGTTTTCATCCAATCTAGTGCTCTTCCATCCTCATGCAATACTACCTCTCTACTTTCAGCTCTAGACATTCAAGCAGTAGGTGATCTAACGTTTCCTTTCCTTTTCAACACATTTTACATGCAATTGCTTCTTCATTCTCGCAAAATTCTCCCTCTCCTTATCCCCGCATCTAAATCTAATCATTCTTCTTTCACATAATTTCATCGTCAGCAGGTATCCTGGCATACCCTCAGTTATTAAGTCTAGATACGCCGCATTGTACCTGGAGACTAGTATTCTTATATACAAGTTTTCGATTCCGTATGGTATATGTTTTTCCATGCAATTTGAACATATACAACTGATAACCACGTACACATAAAAGCGTTTAGAATTTTCTTCAAAACATCGGTGTTTTAACAGCTTTACAGTTTTTGAGTTATACGAAATCTATAGATTATATCATATGATGTGTTGAAACATAATTTGGATTGTTGTTAGCTACAATGTGAAAATATTAAAAGATCTTGCTTCGCAACTTTGAAACAGGAATAAGATCGTATACAATGAAGCATGCAGGTTGCGATCATAATTTCTAAGTAATGATGTTTTGATCACAACCTGTATCCTGCAACCTCATCGCGATAGTCCCAACAGCACTAAATGCGGTCGAAAGTCCTTGCGATCTCTATATCAGAGTACTGTACTAAATGAGATTATCATTGCAATAATAATGTTTTATATAATCTATTACTATTATATAGGTGCTTTCGTTTAACATTACTAGTCGCTCCGTGGCGTGCTGTATCGCTTCAAGTTTTGCGATCGTACACCTTACAAGTAGTAGAATTGTGCGCATCGGGAGCGGCTTACACGAAAAATAGAATAAGAGACAATAAGCCCGGAGCAGCACACAGTGATAAACGAAAACAGCTTATTTTATCTTTATGTGCTTCTTATTATGATTTACGTGACACCGTAGACGATATGGACATAAAGGGTGATTTCGAATGTGTATCTGAATTGTTTCAACTAGTACAATGCTTTTATAGATTTAAAATTTAAATTAGAAATATTTGCATTTAAAGAGTTTTTGAGAAACACTGATTTAATGTTAATTTGTTCAATCGTCCTCACTAGAAATTTGCTGTAGTTTCTGGTTTAATTCAATTTTAAACTTTGATAAAATTTCAATTATCGGACGCGTACGTGTTACATCTATAAAACATTTACAGTTGCAAAGACATTAGGAACAAAAATTAATAATGATTAAGTATTTAAATTTTTGCAAATAATAAACATATTAATTTAAGTTGGCAGGGATCAAATTATATAATGATATTCAATTAATAAAATGTTCGTACAAATGGATAGTTACAAAGTAATACGCAAACAAATGTTTCTAAACTATTAGTTTTGGCTGTCAGATTTAATTGCAACCACGATCGCGTAAGTAGTAAATCAACATAAAACATGTTAACGCGTCCATAATTAATTATTCATTTGAATTTAATAGACAACCCCAATTGGGCCGTCAAGGAGAGATTTCTCACCGACATATCAACACTCACATACATTTTTTTTTTCATACACATCCATCCAATTTTGTTGAGCGTCTGTTTTCATTCGGAAATATTCTAATGACTACCACCAGCAGGAATCACGAGGATTCACCCCGCTGTTTGCAACCGCTGTGGTAAAGCAGGGAGCTAGAAGCGGTGCAATATGTACGTACCCTAACGCGTACGCCAGCACGGTACTGTTCGCATTAACCAACGGCTATATCACATAAGTATTTGTATCTATTAACCTACGGCTACGCCAAGGCGGTACTGTTTGCACTTACCAACGGCTATGCCACAGAAGTATTTTTTCCATTAGCCTACGACTACGCCATAATTTATAAATGGACGGGCGATCTAATGGCGATGAAACGGCGACGTTGAAACGACGGCGATGAAATGTTGCATTCAGTATGTTTACTTGTTATCGTACAAGTTTCACAATGACATTGTTGACAATTCTGTATGAACGACTTGCCATCGTGGCGGAAAACAGCTCAGAACATACTCGAGACTTCAATAATAAATTGTAGATTTCTCTAGGCAGATAGAAACATTTGGGGGGCGTAATAATTTATTTTAATTCTTACATTGTTAATAACTTTTTGATAATGGTTGGACAAATAAAAATAATTAAAGGACATACGATTGTAGTTCTTATTTAAATGAGTGAGTGTTTAGAGGTGTAAATACATACATATCCATTGTTATTTGAATTTAAATCGTAAATATATGGTGTGAGCAATCGAATTTTTTTTTGGGTAAACAAACGTTGACTTCCCCGGGATGAACGTATTCCGCTTCAAAATTAAAAAAAAATGTCATGGCGGTGCTGACCATAACTTTTTGGGTTGACAAACGAAAATGTTTACTGGACAAATGTGGACAAATCGATAACAAACGAATGAGACAATAATTATTTCGAAAATTCAAAATTAGGGGTGCTAACTTCATACAGCTCCATAATTGTGAGTATATTTAAAATTTGGAGTTCATTCTTAAGCGAAGGGGTGAATCTTTTGGGACAACCTGTATATAATTTCTTAAAATGTTTGCACATTATACAATATAGTAAAGGTAGCTATTGTTTATTTATATTTGTGGAAATTCGCACTTTCCTACACGCAATTAGCGTATAAGATTAATATAATTTAGCCGCCACAGTCCAAGGTTAGAGAATTTATGCATAATAATTAGTATTTAATATAGTAAAGATTTCCCATGTCCTCATATGCATTTTGTTGCATTATAATGAATTCATTGTTTATGTTAACAAGAGGCATATTATGTTTAATTATAACTAATAGTACTCTTCCAGTCTTCCCTTTTTATATTAGCAATTATTCTTTATATTTTTTTAAAACTTATTTAATTTGATTTTTACACGATACAATAAAATAAGAATTTAAAAAAATACGGTTTATTGTAGCTGTTTTTGTTTATCACTTTTTGCTGCTCCGGGCGTATTGTCTCTTGTTCTATTTGTCGATACCGATGCGTCCAATTCAACCTCGTCCCTTACAAACGGTGCACGACCGTAAAACTTGGACCGATACAGCACGCCACAGGGCGGTTAAACGAAAGCACCCTAACTAGTCAATAATCTAAATTTGTTTTTTTAAAATTTGAATTGCTGGAACACCAACCAGACAACTTAACTGGTATAAGAAGTAAAAAATACATGTAAATAAGCTATCAGAAATTATTTATTTAGGTTTTACAAAGTTTCCATATTGTCGAAGGATAAACGCAGCATAAATAAACTAGGACTGCATTTACTTAAACAATACATACATGGTAACAAAGTCTTAGTAGCTAATAAACAAACAAAAATACAAAATGAAAATACATAAATAGTTTATAAGAAAAATAATACATTCAATCATTTGTAATACAGACATAGAAAAATCTCAGAAAATCACAACATACAAATACGCATTTGTTTTTCATTTATGACTCGTAAGATGTTCTCAAACATTATTTAAACAGCCCCTGGTGGCGTAATTTGGCGAGCTCTCAATTTTCGCGTATATAGTAATTTTTGGGAAACATTTAATTGCAACACAAATGTAATATTTTGCAGAATAATCTTCTTAGGTAACTACTGGCCGAACCTTTAATCAAAAACATTTCAAATATCTAGTGTTCTGATGTTAAAGTCACATAATCTATAATAGAGATTATTATAGATTATGTGACTTTAACATCAGAACACTAGATATTTGGAATGTTTTTGATTAAAGTATTAAGATTAATTGTTTTAAATTGTTACTTTTTAGTTTTAGAGCTCTCAACCAAAGTGTACGCGGTTGATATTAATGTATAATATTTATCTTCAAATTGCTTTGCATAAGCTTCCTCTACATATGTGTTTTGGCACAAAGATTCTATTTCGATTTGTACATGATCGAACCAATTCAATAATGGTTCTACATTGGTAAGTCTTCTACGCATTTCATTTAGAATATTTGCAGGCAAGCTTTGAGTAGTGTCAAACATAATTTGCTGGTAATTTACATATTGTTCAAATCTTTCAAGCTTTGATGTAATTGTACGTCTTTTACTTTTTAAACGAGTTATTTCATCCATTTATTTGAGTAATGAAAGAAATCACACAATAATTATTATAACTCGGAGTATAGGATCAAATGTATTCGTTTAAAATGGTAGATACACAACTTCTAATTTAAAGTCACTTTACTTCACTTTGCAACAAACGGCGTCGTACGGATTATGGTAGCACGTGGAATCGGCTTCTTGACTGCATATCTTGAATATGCTTGAATATATATGATTGGTAAAATATATACACTATTATCAAACTAATTTGATGGTATTGAATGTTGATCGAATATTTGCAGATATATGATATTCGCCACAATCACACTAACCACACGCAGATGACACTGAATTTCTGAAGAAGTATATGTTCTTGCTGATATACGCGAAATATTTAACAGAATTAAATGACTTATTATAATATGTGCTTGTGGAGACGACGACAACTTTTATTAGAATTACAAACAGTAACGATGGATTTTGATTATTTATTCGGAGTGGGGACGACTTCGCACATAGGCCGGCAGACTTTGTATTTAGAGAAATCATGACAAATATTATTCCGCCAGTATTAAGATATAGATACAAGATAAAGGAAGAAATGGAAGCCTGTTGTTATGAACGTACAAATAACAGATAATAGTAGTTTACGAAACAAGTAATGTGATTAGGGTTTAAACATTACAAGTCAATGTTTGAAGAACGAGGGATAATGTACCACAGTTCTTTAAAACTCCCAAGTAATGCAAAACGTGTCTCATAACACGTTTTATTTTATCCTAAAACTCCAACAAATCCATAATTGATACTTGCCATGTGACATTTATAATTTATTATTTATTTATTTTTCATATCCACGTTATCTATAGCAGATGGATGCTAGTACTGGTTCGTAAACTTGATGGTCCTCCTATGATTGCATATGTCTTGAAAAAATTGTAGCCGATTACACAATTATGTAATTGTATGTTTTTTTTATATATATAAAGAGCGAACAACTACAATTACTTTAGTCATCAGAGAAGCTCGAAAATGGCTAGTGCTTAGCCGAAACTAGTTGGAAAGTGTAACTAAAGTGTGATAAAATACAAAGTAAAAATCCTTATTATCTATCTATATATATATATATATATATATATATATATATATATATAATGACTTTATTTATCCTTTAATAGTTATAATTATATAATATAATAAGTCCAAAGTAACTTTCAAGCATAGAATGACATTTACCAGTGAGGAATCGAACTTTATTTTCAGGTGCCCAGGTGTGCATTAAATCATAAGCTACTCTGCCTGCAATATTTCTCCTTATTTATTCAGGAATACAAATGCCTAGATTTCATGAAATTAAATGAATATTTATGTTATTCAAAAAACGAATTATGTTTTTATTTATTTATATATAAAGTCATATTAATCAATATTTCGCCCGTTTATTCTGAGCATCCTGATGCTTTTAATATTTTTTCAAATAATCTTGTACTAAGTCATAATAGAAAATATAATAAATATACCAAAAACTCTTAATTAAATATTTAAGTAACTCATCAAACAGCAGGACAAATATTAATAAAACATGACTCGTACAGCCATAACCGTTTTTTCATTTCCCAGTGTAATGTCCCGTGAAATCAATAAACATTTTGTACGGTTTAGATTACGGTAAAACACTGTCACACTGCCTTACTGGTCGCATCGCATGCAGTGCCCGATATTTCCATGAAGAGTAAGATGTATTCCTGCTTATGGCTGTTCAACAATGCCTATAAAAACACTCCGTTCTCGAGAATAGAATACGGCAAACATCGTTAACCTTGGCTCATTTTCGCTAATTAAAACTGTAGCAACAATTAGTGTGCGTTAGGTTCGCCGTTAATGTGATAGACGCATCTTTACAGTAATTTACAAAAGGAGTTCATTTTGACGTATCACTTGCGTTTGTGAAAGCGAACACAATATTCAAAAAGCATGACTGAGTCGGTTAATAATTATAGTTGACTATGCTGAATAATTGTTAGTAGGATACAAATATTTAGTTTTATTTCATAAAAAATCTATTTTATTTTCGAGCATGTTTTAGTTACATAACGCTACTACTAAGGCGATCATATATTAAAAACGTATCCTTGTAAAGCGTGTTTCATTTCGAGGTATAGAATTTAAATTTAAATAAAATACAGCAAAATCATTTTAATGGCCACGAATGCGACTTTTTTAAAGATAATTTTATGCCATTAATGTTTCAATATGATTTCGGACCACCGAAGCTGGCGCGTAGATGGAATAATCTGGAGGTCCAATTTGCGATCACTCTTCGTAACATTTCTGGTCGTATTTCGGCAATATCACCTCGAATGTTGGCTTCCAAGTGTTCAATAGTATCTGGCTTATCAGCGTAGACAAGTGACTTCACACACCTCCAAATAAAATATTCCAGCGGTGTTAAATCACAAAACTATCAAACATTGTTATACATGAGTAATCCACTGTACACTGATATTACCATTCTACATTTTACATTCTAAAATATTTCATTTATTTAAAGCCTGTGCATATATAAAGTTGATCTTCCAGTGACTTAAAACTCACCTTTGCACATGAAACTAGCCAGTGTATAATGAAATGAAATCCCATAATTGGATGTGCAATACGCTGGGCAAATAGAGTATCAACGCCATTTTCCAAGTCCTATCATACGGTGCTCGGTCCGTTACTAGTTACTGATAAAATCTTACGTAGATTTACTTCTCTTTCAGCAAGTGCATTTATAACAGTGTTTCAAATATCTACTCCTTTTGTTGTTATTGCTAAAGAAGACAAACTTATCAATTCTTTATTCGTCATACAATATCGAATAATAATTGCTAAGTGAGCGGGTCTTTATGTTGGTACTCTCATCAAGACAGAGAAAAATTAAACCTGAAGTTTGTATCTCTACTTTTTGCTGCCCAGTTTTTTTTTTACGATATCTAGCTAAAGAGATATTTTTTATCCATTAAATGTTTGTTTCTTTATTTTCAAAATCTTCATATAGAACTGATTTTAACCTTTGCTTTGCATCTACGAACATAAACGCTGCATCAGCAAATTCTCGCGTGCCAGCAAATATTTCATACGTAACATAGGCTCACCACCCCTGCCCTAGACCAATTATAAGAGGAGTTACATGCTTTTAAACACCAAGTCCGCTTTTATTTAACATATTTATCTACAATAACGTTTTTGTGGATAAATAACACTAATTACAATGTAAAACAGAAGTACTAATAACATTTATTAAAAAATTAAGGAAATAAAATGTTTTATTTGTAATCCTGTTCAAACTATCTCATGTAACGTTACATAAATATAACAAAGTGTTCTATTCTTTCGAGGTACAGATAAGTCAATTTTTTGAAGTCAGCCGATCTGTCAACCTTGTTTGTTGGTTGTTGCAAGAGTGAGTGCGAATTCCCCCGATAGTAATGCCTTTTTATGTTTTATTTTAAATATATTTAGTGCATTATGTGTTTTAAATATATTGTAATTTCTTACGTAAGGTGTTTTTGTATTTAATGCATTTATCATCCTCTGTCGGACGCCGAGTATTTCATCTCGTAATTTAATATTGTCATTAGATATGTCATGTAATAGTTCTTAGGTTTGATTATTGCAGCCACGGCCCGCCTCAACTTATCTAGAACTAATCTGAAATTATTGACTAACATCCTAACCGGCCACTGCCTAAACAAACACCTACACACGATGGGTCTGGTGAACAGCCCGTTATGTAGAGGGTGCAATGAAGAACTAGAAACAGCAGAGCATATAATATGCCTCTGCCCAGCTCTAGTAAACACCAGGCATCTAATACTAGGGGAGTGCTCGCCTAGTATGGTCAGCATTGGCAGCTCCTCACCCGCCAGTGTTTTGCAGCTTGCACGCAAAATTGACTGGTGGGACGAGTGAGCAGCCTTAAAGGGAGGTTTCACAATGGGCCCATTTTGAGGCCTAAGTGTCTGTAGCTATGCTACCCTCCAGCCAACTATCCAGAACTATCCAGAACTAGGTTTGATTAGGTTAGGTTGTCGAACGCCATGTCTTTCACCTCCTTGGACTACCGGTATAACTTTTGCAAATTTAAGAAGCCGAGTTCATGAAATCTATGGAGCGAGGCATGGTTGATGGAGCCGTACATAACCCGGACTCCCTAGCTGCGTTAGTTACAAGGGCATGCGATGCAGCAAGGCCGTGGTAAAAGACCTATGAATTATTGGTGAAGCGAGACCATAGCGGACCTCCGGACAAGATATCTGCGCACGAGAAGGCTGATGACTCGACCAATGGGCGCACCCGGTGGGGAACAGGCCATTTCATCTTATAGACAGGCCAAAAAATGCTACGGGGTGAGATACGGACACCTAAAAGGCATAAATAGGAAGATACAAGATTGCCCTCAGAGGAGTGAAGTTCGAACCCGCTCTACTGAAAATGAAAGCCCATCGAGCTAACATTAAAGTTACCTTTCTCCCCAGTGGTACACCAGGAGCCGAAGAGGTTCCAAGGCCGTTATCTGAGGAATAGCTCACTGGTGTCAGCCATCGGTTACAATGTAAGAGAGACCGGACGGAGTGCCCTCTGAAATTTTTAGAATAACTTCAGAGGAGTTCCCCGTAGCTACGATCCAGGCCATTAATGAAGTACTGAATACAAGGGTTTTCCCAGCTAGGTGTAAACGGGCTAAATGGTCCTCATCTCCAAACCTAGCAAGACTATCTAAACCCGTCGTCCTTCAAGCCGCTCTGGATGCTTGACTGCTTGGGAAAACTGCTAAAGGATCTGATACTAGGTAGGATAACTGCATATATGCAAGGTCAGAACGTCCTAGCTGCGAATTACGTTTTCGGTGAAACAGATCTACCATTGAGGCTATTGCTTGTTACACTTGGTATCAGAAACGTATTTAACATAGCTTCATGGCCGCTCATCCTGACAAGGTGCATCCAGATGTGAATCGACGGAAAACTTGTGAGGCTCATTCAAAGTTATCTGGGCGCGAACTTATGCACTAGGCAGAAACAAGCAGTGGGTTTCTCGCACTGACTTGGGGTATTGCGCAGGGTTGTACCCTATCATACAAGATATTCCATAGGGTGGGGTACTGCGGCTTCCATTTCCAGATGGAGTGGAGCTGGTGGAATATGCTGGCACTAGGGCCAGTTGCCAGGATAAATTAGCGCCTGTTTTGGAAGGTGGATGACAGCCTAGACCATATCAGAAACTTGATCCAGGATAATCAATATCCTTGGCCCTTGAGAAAATAGAGGTAATTTTGTTCACCGGCAGAAAACGAGTAGCACATTGAATTTTATATACTAGGACAGCGGATTACAGCCGGAGCTAGCCTCATATACTTTGGTCTGATCCTGGACAAAACATCTAAACTTTTCCGCACACACAGGCTATGGCCATAAGGGTAGCCCTTGTGGCGACGGCCTTGGGCAGGTTCATGCCAAACCTAGTTGTGCCTCGAGCAAGCAAGAGAAGGATACTTACCTCTGTAGTAGAGAGCACCATGCTATACGGTGCCCCGATGTGGGTCGATAAGATACAAATAGCAGGGACAGCTCCTGGAAAAAACGCAGCGCAGGATCGCTTTGAGGGTGGCCATTGCCTACCGCACAGTCTCCAAGGCTGTGTTTGTGGTATCAGGGATGCCACCAATCGGGATCCTTGCCAGCGAATGGCAAGACAGGAGGATACTAAGTGTGCAGAAAGTCTAGAAGGATAGTGCCATTATAAAGTGGCAAGAAGCCTGCGATGCCATCGAAGAAAAACCTGATTGAACTAAAAAGGTCTTCCCTAATATTAGTAATTGGGTTGGCAGTAAGCATGGAGAGGCAGACTTCCACCTGACTCAGGCGTTCACAGAGTATTGATGCTTCCAAAAGTACCTGTGCCGGATTGGCAAGTCCAGTGACCAGGCTCGTTCTCAATGCGGTCACGAATCTGACCATGCAGAACACACATTCTATCAATTCCCACGGTGGTACGTTTACCTTCTATACGTTATAGAAGTCGACTAACAAGCGAAGTCGGAGAGAAAAGTTACTGGAAACCCTACACAGACAATGTTACAGGACGGGGGAAAATGGCGGATCATTGCAATCTACATTAACAATATGTTGAGATTGAAATAGGCAAAAGAATTCAGCACTTAGGAACTAAGTAGTGATATATAGAACCAGAAGGAAAACAACACACATTTTGATGTTTAAATCTAATAAGACACATTCAAGTCGAAGATATACCAAATTGGTACTTTACTTAGTAGGTCATCATGCTGACTCGTGTAGGAACCTGACACTTTCCGGCGGCTATCTGTCGGGTGCCTATGAAGGTTCACACCCCCAAAAAATATATTTCTTCTCTCTAGTTAATATTATCTTTAGGTAAGTCATATAGGCGAAAGTTCTATATCCATAGAGTGTTAGCTTGTGATGTAATAAATCAACGGTACTGTATATCTCTGACGCCTACCTTTGTGGTCGATTAGTATATTTGATATTCGGTTTAAAATTCATACAAAAAAAGGGGAATGCAATGATAAAGTTCGATGTAAATTCATTTTGTTTTGGGTGCTACTTAAATGCTATATAAATAAATTGAATACTGCAAATCATAATGGAAACATATAATTATCTGTATAATATAATCTAAAGTGTGGTGCCGTTACGCTGAACATGCATAATCTCCACCATAAAAGTTTCCAAAATTGTAAAAATAATGGTGCGACATTGAACTTAAATGATTATAATAATTAAAATGGTATAAATATGGTTATAAGATAATGATATCAACTTTTTTTTATTTGTAATCACACATATCGTATCTAAATTATATATGAGAAATTGACGATAGGTACTAAAACAAAACATATCTAAAGCATGAATTACACTATTCTAATAGATTTATCAAGAAACTTGTTTCTAGAAACAAGTTTCTAGTTTCAATTATTCGTGTGCTATGTTCAGTTCGACCTATGACCAACCACGTACTACGCATGTCTTTTATTCAAGACATGATTGGTCATGTACGAACTGAACATAACACATGAATAATTGAAACTAGCAACTTGTTAAATTTTTCTTTTTGGCGAATATTTATAGTACAATGTAATTCAAGCTTAAATTCATACAAAATACTGTGTACCATATATGGCAAATATTTCAAATAACGAGCCATATGATCCCTTAAGTAGGTAGGAAAAAAATAGGCCCCTTTATTTCTGGGTACATAGAGGTGTTTTGGCACTGTGACTAAAAAATTTAAAACTGCAATTTATAAATAAAATGTATTAATAGTATTTCTCAATAAAACACAGTCCTGTGAGGATCAAACCCACGTTCCCGGCTTTCCGGAGTGTGACTTTTTGAAAATCACTAATTCACATTTAAAATATTTAAATCTAGGTTAAGATGATTAAGTTTTCTTGTATTATGATTCTCTGTTAGGTTATTCTTATTCTGATTTATTTTATGATTATGATTCTGTATATATTTTTTCATTTACGTTTTCTCTGTTATTTGATTTGATTTTAATTTAATTGTAATTTATTTTTCTTTATCATTAGATTATTGTTTTCGGTGTAAGTCCTGGGCTCCAGTTTTTGTACTGCTTACAGGCACCACGAAGAAAATCTGTGTTAATTTTTACACGTGATATCGTGAATTTATGGATTAACTTTGAAACTCTAATTAAATTTATTGCTCGAATCAATGACTAAACGTATCAAATATTTTTAATCAAGTTATTCTCAATGTAAGTAATTCTATTAATTAGCATTATTCGTAAAATTTTAGTTAAAATACTTATGTTACAATATTTATAATAATATCTATAATTGAATGATTTAGAAAATTAAAACATATCATATATAGCAGGGGTGGCCAACAAGTCGACCAAAATTGGCTTCGTAATCGACCGGTTGATCGCGATGCCAATTTTGGTCGATCGCTCGTAATGTCTTAAATTACAAACCGATTAGAAGACTACTTGATAAATGCACTAATAATAACAAATCGATTGCGACAATTTTTTAAGATAAAAAGTAGATCTTATGTACACAAAACTTGGCCACCCCTGATATATACCTGAATATACAATTTTATTTTCATTATTCTATTGATTTTTATTTTTATTGATCTCAGTAAACATTTCGTTAATTTATTAAACTTATATAACTATAATTATAATAATAACTATAATAGAATGATTTGGCAAATTAAAACATATAATATATGGCCTGAATGTTACAATTTCATTTACATTATTTATTACATAATGTACATAATGATTATTTGATTATTTATTTTCAACAAGGAAGCTACAATCATCTGTAAAATTACAAGTCTCGGAGCATAGACCAGCGCGCGTCCCATCCGCGATAACTTTAGAAAGTACCCGCATTTTTTCCCTGTATTAGAATCGTGGTTGACCCGTGTTGAGCGCTATACATATTCGTATTTTGGCGTTAAGAAATTCTTACCTTCTATTAATAAGGAATGTACAACTAATTACTCAAACAATTCAAATCACGGAAGAAATGTTTTCGTAGTACTTTGGTATGAACCTTGAACGGCTTTCTTTTTTACAAATGCATATTGTTACGCATAATGCAAAAATAAATACGTGCATTAATTCGACCTGTTTTTACCTTATGGAATTAATAAGTGTTAAGGACTGTGGGAGCTGATGGGAAGAGAAAAACGTGCGCGAACAATGGCGTTACAGTTTAAATGCTGTGTTTTGAGGAATTTCATAACAATTGCGTATGGTGGCAATAAAGCACAAAGCTGAGAAACAAAACTGTAAGCAGTTACGTTTATTGCAAAATTATGTAAAACTGTTGTATGAGTTTTGTAGAACATCTATGGTATTATTAAAACGGTTATGAAATCAAATTGCATCTTCTGAAATTACATATGGGCTAGTACATTTCTAATGGCGGCTTATATTATTCTACTACATTGAGTAATTTAATTACATGAGGTAATAAGTATAAGAAATATAAATTATATAGATGAAAGAGTCTGGCGGATGGCTATTTGTAAGCGCAATTGAATGTATGTATATGTAGATAATAGTACTAATAATTTAGAATGCATACATACTAATTAGGATTTATGGTGTAGGTATTATTGTTTACCCATTAGTAGAGATGGTGCTATAAATAAAAGTTCGAATATTCAAACCATACTTCAGAGATCACTACTTTCATAAGGTCGGCATCTAACCCTTCTAATATAACAAGATATTTAACAATAATGATCAGAATTTGTAGTGTACATTATTATTTCCCCATAAGCCGAGATGTTGCTACCAATAAAAGTTTGAATATTTAAACCACACTCTCAAATCACTGCTTTTATAGGGTCAGCTTGTAACCGTTATAATTTGGCGAGAAGTTTAACAATAATCATATGGCATAATAATTAGATTTTATAGTTTACATTATTGTTTAAATATAAGTCGAGATGTTGCTATCAATAAAAGTGCGAATATTTAAATTATACTCTAGAGTCACTGCTTGCAACCGTGCCGAAAACAAAAAAACAAAAAACAGCCGTGAGCCTCTTCCGCCGGTTAAGGGAGAAGCTCATAGGAGTGTAATCACCCAGTATTTATCTTAAGTTCACAGAAAGCTTCTGAAAACTGTGAAAGGTGAATATTAGGCCCGAGAGATTTCGAACTCAGGGTCCCCAATACTCAGTACGAGACGGACGACACCTCTAACCACTCGACCACTGATCTGGGTCCGCTGTAATTTTCCGGGATGTTTAACAATAACTTGCTCGTTTTAGATTACAAAATTAACGAAAAGATATTCAAGAAAATTAGTGCGTTGAATAGTTAATTGTCTATTTCCTAATATATATGAAACAGAAACAATTTTGGGGACATTATTTGGCCATGCCCACATATTTGGACGCCTTTCTGCAGAAAGGACCCAACCTACAACACATTTTTGTTTCTCTTACTTTTATACTCAATATAAACAATTTAACTTAACGAAATAAATAAAATACCGCTCTAAAGCTTTAAAGTCCAAAATTAACCTAAGATGAATAGATATGTTTTAATTTCTATATATCTTTGAACCATTTCTCGACATTAGGCGAGTTGGTAACTTTCTGCAGAAATGCGTCCATTTTAAATAACTTATCGTTCATGAAATTGACTATTCTTTAATTAACTTTACTTAGATATACAATAATATATCTGAATTTATTATATATTATTATTTACAACAGTTTTAATATTAATCTACCACCACTCATAAATTCTACGACCATAAATATTTTATGCAACCATATTTCATATATAATCAGCCCCATGCTTGAGTTCTATCGGCATCTCAAGGTTCTTACATGCGAGCTCGTTAAACCTATAAAACTAGACATACAATATATTTTAAGAATGTTGTAGACTGACCCTCAACCACCTTGCATCAATTTATTTTGTTTTTATTCTCACTCGCACCCACGCACACCCGTGGATAGAATACCAATTGTGCAGTGTGGTGTGCTGTTAGTCAGCCACTTGCTGGAAACGAGTTTATCGGCGAATATGCGCGGCTGCTCGGAAGTTTTGGTATGTTGCCCAAATCCAGGTTAGGGAAGGCAAGGATGCAAGCGGCATTAATAATATCAGGTGTGTCCGTATTAACGTGCCGCCGGTATACCTGCCGAACGTTCATTGACTTCTAACGGATTCGTGCTAAAGTGTTGCCTTTAACAGATGCTAGACAACTGGACGGACGCGTGCCCGGCAAAAAAATCTACGTTTTTTTTACGTGATGGGAATAATGATTTAGTCAATTATGCAGTAAAGGGTCAAGGTGGGTGGTGAAGTTTTAAGTTACATAAACAAAGACGACTGCAACTACTTGTTGGTTAATACATAATAAAAAAACAGTATAATGTTATCAGTCCTAGCGCTCTTTCTCCGGTATAGGGACTAGTTCAGATTACCCGGCATTTACTTTAACTTAAGAGAAAACCTCTGAAAAACTATGAAAAGGAGATTGCTGTAAATTCAAGTTGAACATTAGCTCCCTACGCGTCCAGTAGGCCACTGACATGGCTAACTAACATTTCTATCATGTTAAAATTTCTTTATATTGAAAGGCTTGTAGATTGTATACATAAGTAAAGGGTGACATGTAGTGCCACGTGTAAACTAAAATCTTATACATTGTGCTATGGTTGTGTTTTTATTCGTTTGTCTTTTAGCTATTTTTGTAAATAAATGTATAACTTCGTTTGTATATGTGTTTGAACGTGAATTCAACGGTCTTTGATTAGTTTAGATCACAGTTTGTTAACATTATATGAAATTTTGGTAATTAGCAGACCGTATGCGCGCCCTTCCATCCTTTACTTATCAATAGTGATTTTGAAAAGTTTATCAAATTCAATATAATCTACTATCCATTAATCGCTGGCTAAGATTAGGAAATAACCTTAATCATACCGCAGCTAAATTATTTTGTTGTACTTAACCATAAATTTAAAAAAAACGTCTGACGCTGAGTTTGATTGAGATTTATATACGTCAGTGTCGGATTTGATTCATGGCAATGTGATTATTTTTTGGTGTAGAAAATGTGAAGCGCACTCTGATTGGTCTACTTAAATGTCCTCCAGTTACCAAACAAAAACAAATTTACAAATAAAAACATAGAATCCTTGCTAGATTAACTCACCTCTACCACCACTTAAGGGATTGCCATCGAATTACATAACACCCTGTAGATGTGTTCTCATCCTTAAAAGATATTCTCCATTTCTTAAATCTAGAGACATTTTTGCTTTGTAAAACAGCTTATATTCAAAAAATAAAAGCAATTATAATAATACATAGACACTTTATTTCCTACAACATCTGTTTAATATAAGATATAAATATTTTTCTAAGAAACAACAATATTGCACAACCAATTGTATTTCCTACAACATTCCGAAATCTCTAATTTATGCTTTACTCATCTTTTAATGAATATTATATGCTAACTATGTAGATGTATTGAATTATGCTATTTTATAATTATTTATAAAACCTTCATCGACAAATGATTGATGTGTTGTTTCTTGATGTATATATTATAAGTTAATACCGTTGCGTGATCGGTTTTTTAGTGCTATAAAGCGTTTTTTCGTTATATTTAGTGAGTGGTATTCCTGCAAGAAGTTAGATATAAGTTTAAAAAATAATTTCAACATACAAAATTGTGATACTTGGCGAATCACAAATATCCTTGTGATACGTTGTAAATATGCGAATAGTAATTGTCACGAAATAGGGAATGAACTTATTATCCCTATAATATAAAAACGAAGACAAAGTTTTGAAGCCGACCGATCTGCCATTTATGTTTTTGTGCCGTCAGTGCTGTCAGTTCAAATGTGGTGCTCGCGAATTCGAATTCCCACCTCGACTAGATTTATTCATTATTTAATTGAAGTGTTTTGAAGTAATAGCGATGTGTTCAGTAAAGGTTTGCTTTTATAAAATTAAAAATCTATTTGTTAATTATCCTTGGGGCAATGAACATTTCAAAGTTTTTCATAATTA
Organism: Lordithon lunulatus; assembly: GCA_963942505.1. Taxonomy (NCBI): domain Eukaryota; kingdom Metazoa; phylum Arthropoda; class Insecta; order Coleoptera; family Staphylinidae; genus Lordithon; species Lordithon lunulatus. The sequence goes on along the minus strand of OZ012667.1, from coordinate 48,564,395 downwards.
CATATTTATATTGTAAAAAAATACGTCGGACGACGGATATTTCATCTAGTCCTTATATATAAAATTGAAGACAATGTTTTGATGCCGACCAACCTGTTAATTATGACTTTTGTGCTGATGGTGCAAAACTGGCGTCACAGGTTCGAATCCCATTGAGAATGATATTTTTATGTTTTTTATTCAATATTTAATTATAGTATTAAGTGTTTTAAATTATTAGCAATCTTTTAAATATGGGTTTGTTTTTGTATTTATTGGTAGTCTTTATTTGCCGTGAAATAAGTATTTCACCTTTTGGTAATTGATTCTTCATATTTCATCGAACGACGGGAATTTCATCTAGTTATAAATAATTAAAGGAAACGCTACTACCTCTATATTCTAATAAAACTTTAGTAAATATAACTGTGTAGAACGGGAGTTTTTAGATGAGTTATATGTAGTATGGACAAAGTATTATAATCGTGCAAAACAAATATTTGCATAAATCCTTTTTAGTAAAAACTAAGCAACTAAATGACATTGAAATTGAAAACTGTATTCTTGTTGGCTCTGAAGCTATAACTGTAAGTAAGATGAAAAATGGGAATGTAAATAGAGCATCGAAAACTGCTAAAGGAGAATGAAAATGTAACGTTTAGAAAATAAGGATGATGACTTCTGGTATCACATTCACATTCACTCGCATACTGTTGTCCCACTCTTTTCTTCGTCTACCTCTTCTTCCTTTATTTCGAGTTTTTGCTTCCCATACCTATTTTGTTTGATTCTTTTTGTCCATCTTATTAAATGTCCCCACCAGCTTCATTGTATCTTTTCTATATACTTTTCTATGACCAATTTCCAGTTCGTCTCTGATGTCATCGTTTCTTCTCGTAACTTTTTTACTTCTCTGAGATATTTCATATCCATTGCCTGTATTCTACTTTTATCCCTCTTCGTTAGTCTCTACGTCTCGCTCTCATATGTTAGTATATGTCTATATATGCTGTTGTATATATTTATTTTTGTGCTTCTGCTGATCTCTTTTTTGTTAATCAGTATATTGCTCAATGCGTAGTATGTTTTAACTTTGTTGTTTATTCTGTTCACCTTCCATTTTCCCGTCTTCTGTCAGTACTACTCTTAGGTATTTGTTATACTTGCTCGATTTTGTGTTGTTCTATCTTTATATTTATTTGTTCTTTCCGGTTTCCTATTATCATCACTTTTGTTTGGTTATAGTTCGTTTTCATATTATACTTCTCTAGATGCTTATTCCATACATTCGGGTTGTGTTGCAGATTAACTTCATTTTCTGCTATCACTACGTCATCATCAGCGAATGCTCCTTCCGATATTTTTACCACTTGCATGTTTTTGTAACCTATATTTGCTTTTTTGATTTCTAGTTTCATACTCATTATTTTATCGATGTATATGTTAAATAATGTAGGACTGAGCCCGCCTCCTTGTCTTAGTCCAGTGGTTGTCCTAAATGTTCTTGATGTTTGTCCCTTGTGTATTATTGCATGGGTGTTTCTTTCTACACCTCTCTCTTCAAGGATTTTCCATAATTTATTTCTTGGCATCGTGTGGAATGCTTTTTACAGGTCGATGAATCCTAGGTATGTGTTTTTCTTATTTCCAATTCTTTTTTCTAAAATAGAGCAGATCCTAGAAGAATCGCAATGTGAATTTAGGAAATGAAGATCCACAGAGGACAACACTTACGATAAAACAAATTACAGTGTTATCGTGAAAATGTTGTCCTCTGTGGATCTTCATTTCCTAAATTCACATTGTGATTCTTCTAGAGTCTGCTCTATTTTTGCTAATATTCTCTTGTTAATTGTTTAAGTTTAAGATCTTCATACCTATGCTTATGAGTGTTATACCCCTATAGTTTGAATATTTTGTCTTCTCGCCTTTCTTATGGATCGGTACGATTAACGATATTTGCCAATCTTTAGGCATTTTATTCGTCCTTCATATTTTGTTTATCAATTTCAGTAGGATTTGCCTACAAGTCCCATGTGCTTAATTATTTCTGCTGTAGTCTGGTCTTGTCCTGTAGCTTTCCCTATTTTGAGTTCCCTCATTATTTCTAGTAATTCTTTTTATTGATACTCTTTATGTCTGCTTCCGGGTCGTTCTGGTCTCTGTTTCTTGTCTTCTGTTCCTTTCCATCATTTTGTGTTAGTCTTAAAAATATTCTTTCCATCTTTCCAGTAATTTTTCGTTTTACTTCAGTAATATTCCTTGATTGTCTTGTATATAAGTCACTTCTTGTCCTTTTTCTTTTCTGTTTAGTTTTTGTTATTAGCATAATAAATGAGTTTCAACTTCGGGGATATTGTATGAATGTAAGCAATACATCCACGTGTATAAAATTATTAGCCAGGGACGCAAATTTGGGGAGAGTGTGGAGCATGACAGAAATAATGTTTGTTGTGATGTGTAGGGATGGAAGGAACATAGCTAAATAGAAGCTTTAGACATGAAATACCGGAGGTGAGTGCTAGAAGAGCCAAAAAGAAGTAAACAAGGTATAAATATGTAAAGTATGAGGAGGAAATAAATGAGAGGAGTGTATGTTATTCTGTTACAAGCACATGTGTTAGAAAAAAGAAAGAACAATATAAAATGGTAGGGAGACATTCAAAGAGAAATATTATTATACTATTATAAGCAGAATGAATTATTTTAATATTATGAGCAGAATGGATTTGCGAAATGCTATACAAAATTCTTATTAATATTTCAAATACGTTTTTTTTTTAAATTTATCTTTGATGGAATTGGAAACTTATTAGTTTCCATTTTTCTGCATCTTTTGTTAACGATATAGAGATTAAGATTAGTAATAAAAATATGAAATTTATTAAAAATTAAGAATGTATGTGTATTTTCAAATGTCAAATAGTATTATTAGTAGTATATTAATCTTCTAAGTAGTGTATATATATATATATATATATATATATATATATATATATATATATATATATATATATATATATACCACATCCAATATTTATTAAGCATTATATATAGATTTTATTTTAAATTCGCAATTGCAGGTAAACATGGAATACCTTATTTATCCATCATACATCAATAATTCATGAAATCTATATGTTATATAATTTAAAGTATCATACAAGATTATAGGAAATATTTCTATTGTAATCACTGCACTGTTCCCTTTCGTCTGGTATTATTAATCTACTTTCTATTTCCTATATCGCAGTAAATTATTTCCTCTTCTCTTGAGACAATCAAGATGTAAACAGTTATTAAAGTAAATACATTCTATACAATCTTATAAAATGTAAGTATAGTCAGTCTGGGAAAGCCTTAAAACGGTGTCATAGGCTGGAATATAATATAATTTTGAATTTGTAAATGTTTACTATATTACTCTTTTTACGATTTCGCCGAAATTTATACCCATGACATGACAAAAATGTAACTTGGAAAATCCCGACAAAACGTTCTATAAAAATCAATGACCTACATAAAACAGTAATAAGCAAATATGTTCATATGACCTAAAACATATCAAAATTTGTTTTATTAATAAATTAAGTCAAGGAATTCATGAACAGGATGTAATTGTATAAAATTATATAAGGAACGATGGTCTAAAATAATTTCTTTAGTCATCGGAGAAGCTTCAAAATCTAGCCATAAATTGTTTTCGCGAATCGCAATCAAATTATCCTAATTTCCTTTGAAAGTCGATGGTAACTTTCAAAGGAAACTTGGAAAATTTGATTGCATTTTTAAAGCATGAGTCTAATCATGATGGTTGCTACACTACTGAACATAAATGCTGTAAACAGAGTGAAACTCAAATTAGAAAATTAAATATTAATCCTATCCGAAGTTATATAAACTTCTTATTTATTGTATATGTTGCGAGAGTTCAAACCCCATTGTGGGTACAATTTCGAAAATTACCTTTCACAGATATTCAAAGGTTGTTTGTGAAGTTAAGGTAAATACGTGGAAATTACAATACTCTGAACTTCTCCTCCCTTTAACAGCTCTCAGCCTATTTAGCAATAAAGACAGAAGTTTTATATATATATATATATATATATATATATATATATATATATATATATATATATCGCGAATCCAGTTTATAATAAGTTAGTTCTTTTTTTATTCGAAAATTATTTCAATTTTCTTATTATAATATTTACTTTAAATAGGTAGACACGTTTGTCATTATTTTTTCAATCAATCCGGGGGAATATTGTATAGTCATGTTTTATATCACATTAATTCAGCCTGCTATTGATATAATAAATACAGTTAAAATGGTAGCATATAATTAAAGCGAATCATAATAATTAGAAAATAACCCACTTATGATTCACGATCCAAAGTTTAAAAATCTTTAACCTAGCCTGAGCAAACAAAGTTAATTACACATTCACAATTGCTTGGATTTTATAACCTCTACCCTACAATATAAATAATACCACGTCTATTGTTAAATCCTCTGATTTTGGCGATGATTATAAAACTAATAATTACGTCAGCAGTAATCGTCGCCATTGTTTCCCATGAGAATGCGTTGATCTTACACGAATACTGTTACGCATTGAAAGCTATGGGGTTTACCGTTTCCATTTAAAACGTTTATATCAAAAATAAGAATTATCCATAATTAAAAGCGCAAATATCATGCAGTAGGCATATGGGTTTCTTATAACGGACAGCAGGATTATAACTCATCAACAATAAAATGACGAATAAATGAGCTGTTGATATAACTGTACATTTTTATTGTAGTGAATTACTTATTAATCATAAATTTATTAATACGGTCATTAGTGTGTTTTTAAATATAATTATTAGATTTTAGTTATTTGACATATAATTCGTTTTCATTTATAAGCAAACGAATCTAATGTTTTCTTTGTTTTAATATCTGGTAGTAATTAATTATACATCTCTGCAGCTTCATAATTAATAGTCCTTTATTATTTTTCATTTTGCATGTTAAGGCGAATCTCGGAAGACGGAAATACGGTTCAATATTGACCTAATCGCGCGGACTTTTCTAGTCAATAGTTTATAATTTTCTGAAAATATTTTTGTATATTTCACAAGTCTAAGGATGATTTGATACTTTGTTAGGACGAAAATGTTAATTTTTTGTCTCGAAATAGTTGTAAAAAATATGCAAAAGTAGTCAATATTTGCTTCAGAAAAGTATATATTTACTCCGATTTGTAATCAAAATTCAAAAGAAATTCCTCCAAGAGATTGTAGTTTCATATTTCAAGTTTTGATAAATACAATTTGGTAATGCTTAAGTACAGTAGTATAATGTATAGTCACCCGCGCAATTTATCATAAAATGCTCCATTATTTCGAAATAAATTTATTTCTCGGTGCACACCGCTCCGGTTTTTCCTGGGGCGACGGCTTGGACACCCCGCAAAAAAAGTAGAAGCAGTTTCGTTAATGTCACTATGCGTTTTTGGGATAGATTTCCAGCTGGAATCCTCGAACGACATTTTCGAAGATTCGCCTTAACATTCACATTTTAAACTCGACAGACCAAAAAAAACACAAAACTTTTTTTTAATCTCACAGTAATTTCTTGTGTTTAATTAAATAAAGTATACAGAATAACATATGAATATTTTCTCCATGTTACAGTCATATATAAATAAGTATTACTCATTGATTGCATTTTGACAGATGGTAATTAATCAACATTGAATCAGTTACGGTGTTCATGTGCGATGCATGTATGAAATACTTACTGACGCACCCACTAATTACAAATACAGAAACAATGACAATATATGGCAAGTGTATGTAGGATTGATTGACACTTTCGTGTTACAACTCTCATTTCATCCTTGAAATTGTACTTACCATAAAACTTTCGTTAAAAGAAAACTTACGTTATTGTTTATTGAACAAATATTTCCTAAATTGGGGACTATTGAGTAACGCCATATATCCGAAGATAAATTATTATGTAATAATGAAATTCGCTTGTGGGTAATGATTTGCAAATATGTATGCATTTGTAATAAATATTTTCCTTATAAAGAACGAAGAATAATTCTGATTAACTCGTATTAACGTAGGTATGTATTCATTTGAATATATTATAAAGTCATAATATTATTGCATTATAACAATGTAACATTTATTTTAGGATCTATAAATAATAATAAAAAGTAAAATATACCTATAATATAAAAATTAAGACAATATGTCGTTTGTGCTGACAAATTTTTATAACTGACAGTTTTGGTCGTCAAATGGGCACAAAGATAACCCTATAGTAGGATAGTTGCATCTATTGTTATCTTGGAAGTTGCATAGTTAGAAGAAAAAGTAGGGCTGACAATATTACGTTTGATAATGCTTTAAGAGGAAAAGTATACAAAATGTCACAGAGGAGTTGACGAGATAGTTGATTTATCATACGCCATTTTTTTAAGAATATCTAATATTAAATTAGAAAAAAATCAACAATCCAGCATTCCTAGACTGTCAAAGTTACCTACAGAAATATGTATGTTGGAGTATGTTTTAAAGTTCTTTCAATATCTCGAAAATCCAAAAGTTTTTTTTTTACAATTTTCCCCTCTATTGCAAGTTTAATAGTATGTTTTCTTAACAATATGTTAATAAATATCCTTACAAATCTGCCTCTAGATTTCATATTATAATGTTTGAAATTTGATCCAATAACTTGAAAATCCAAATGTTTTTGACAATTTTCCCGTGAAGAACATGCAACGTTATGTTGGTTAATATCCTTCATTTTTTATAGATTCACAACGATATATAAAGACAAAATTTTATGATTTTTAATTCTTGAAAATCCAAACGTTGTTTGTATGTTAAATTCCCTTTAAGAATATCCAACATTATGTTAGTAAAAAGCCATAATCCATCATTTATAGACTGACAAAGTTATCTAATGACGAATATAATGTGTGCTTCACATTGCATCCGATAACTCTTGCTTCTCGATTTCATACTCAGTCATAAATTTCCTTAAGGATATCCAATTTTAAATTAGAAAAAGATCCATAATCCATCATTTCTAGACTGTAAAAGTTACCTAAAGAAATATATCGTATGAGTATCCATTTACTCGAAAATTAAAAAGTTTTTTACAATTTGCACCTCGATTTTAAGTTTAACCGTAAGTTTCCATTAAGAATATCATGTTAAGTAAATATTCTTAATCTACCATTACTCGCAAAGTTATAAATACAATTTGCCTTTCATTTAAAGTTTAGAAGAATATCCAACATTATATTAGAAAATACCCTTAATCCATCATTTATAGACTGGCAAAGATATATAAAGCCGAATACAATAAGTGCTTCACATTTCATCTATTAACTCGAAAATCCAAATAATTTTAAATAATTTTGTCCTCAATTTCGGGTTTAGCATTAAATGTTCTTCAAGAATATCCAACATTATGTTAGCAATAATCTATAATCCATGTTTTTTAGTCTAAAAAAATACCCAGGCAAGTATGTCATATGAGTATGTATAAAATTTCATCTAATATCTTGAAAATCTAAAAGTTTTGTATAGCTTGCTCCTCGATTTCATGTTCAGCGTTAAATTCCCTTTAAGAATATCCAACATGATGTTATTAAAAAGCCATTATCCATCATTTATAGACTGACAAAGTTAAAAGACGAATATAATATGTAGTTTTACATTGCATCCAATAACTCGAAAATCCAAAAATATATTACAATTTGTTTCTCAAATTCAAATTCAGCCTAAAATTTTCTTTAAGAATATCTCAATTCAATTTCAATTTGAAAAAAATCCATAATCCATCATTTCTAGACTGTGAAAGTTACTTAAAGAAGTATGTCGATTGAGTATGTTTGAGATTTCAGCCAATAACTCGAAAATACGATTTTTTTTTACAATTTACCCCTCGATTTCAAGGTTAACCGTATGAATCGATTAAGAATATCTAGCATTATGTTAGTAAATATCGTTATCCATCATTATTCGCAAAGAGTTCATCCTATAACTTGAAAATCCAAATGTTTATTTTATAATTTGACTCTCGATTTCAAGTTTAACCTTAAGAATCCTATGAGAATATCCAACATTATATTAGTAATATCCTTAATCCATCATTTATAAACTGATAATGATATATAAATACGAATATAATAAGTGCTACACAGTGCATCCAATAACTCAAAAATCTAAAAAAAATTCTCCTCGATTTCGTATTTATCCTTAAATTTATCGTTACAAAACAAAAAGTCTGTAAATATGAATAATCCACCTTTTCTATGCTGCCGAAGTTACCTAAAGAAATATGAGGTATGAGTATCTGAAATTTCATTGAATAACTTTGATTTCAAATTTAATCTTAAGTTTCCTTTAAGAATATTCAACACTATTTTAGTAAATATCATTAATCCTTAATTTATAGACTGACAAAGATGTATTTTAAAGGCGAATATAATGAGTGCTTCACATTTCGTCCAATAACTCGACAATTCAATTTTTTCGGATCTATAATCCATGATTTTTAGGCTAAGAAACGTGCATATATAAGTATGTCATATGAGTATGTATCAATTTTCTTAAAACATCTTGAAAATCCAAAAGTTTTTTACCATTTGTCTCTGGTTTCAAGTGTAACCTTAAGATTCCTTTAAGAATGTCCAAGTTTTTAGTAAATATCAGTAATCCATAATTTATATACTGACAAAGATATAAAAAGACAATTTTAATGAGTGCTTCGCATTTCATCCAATAGCTTGAATAAACTTTTTTTTGTTCTAATTTTGTCCACGATTGCAGGTTTAGTCTTAAATTTACTTTCAGAATATCCAACTTTATGTTGGTAAAAATCTATAATCCATGATTTTTAGACTAACAAAGGTACATCATATAAACAGACAAAGTTATCCATAAACGAATATAATGTATGCTTTACACTGCATCCAATAATTCGATAATTTGAATAAAAAATTGATTTGCTTCTAAATTTCATATTTAAACTTAAATTTTCTTTAAGAATATCCAATATTAAATTCCAAAAGTCTATAATCCATAATTTCTAGACTGTTTAAAGTTTCCCAAAGAAGTATGTCGCTCCAAAATGTTTAAAATTTCATTAAATAACTCAAGAAACGAAAAGTGTTTAACAATTTTTCCCTGGATATAGTATTTAGCATTAAATTGACATTAAGAATATCCAACTTCGAATACAAGTTAGTAAAAATCTATAATCCATCATTTCTGAACTGACAATGTTATAGAAGACGAATATAATCTTTCAAATTGCATGCTAACTCAAAAACCTAGAATTAATACTTCTAGGTGTTTGTGTTATTGAGCATATTTTCTTTCGAATGTGTATTAACCCTTAAAATTATCACCGTAATGAGTAATATTGGATACGAAAATAAAAAACAATAAAATTTAACCCCTAAATAAACAATTTAAAATTACTTACATTACGCATATAGTCCCTATAAGTTTAATTGTGTATCAAATAGATAACGATTTAATTTTAAATCACAATCACTTTTCATTTGAAGTACTTGTCGGTGACGTCATTGCACATTAAAAAATGGTAAAAAAATTTAAACTTCCATTATAAATAGGCTATTTAAAATATAAAATCGATGTGTCCGAGCAATTTTTGCAAAAATCATAAATAAATCCTTTATCGAATTTATTCCATACTTTAGGGACACCCTCTATATATTTATAATTAGATTGCCACTGCTTGTGGAGTTTCCAAAGTACCACTTTGGAGCTCTTCTGGCTCGATTATTTGGGTAGATCAATGTCAGTGACCTTTTCAATTTATTTTACAATTTCTCTCCATTTCTTATGTGTTTTGTTGTTTTCTTTGAGTCATCTACACCTAGTACCTTCTTTTGAAATAATTACATCTATTTAGCTTTTGGTTTTATAGGTAGTGACATTGATAATTACCGGTAAATTTAATTATTTTTAAACAGAACACTAAATTCCAAACAAATAACTTCTATATCTATAGGGCTAATAGCCGTGAGCTTTTTCCGCCGGTAAAGGGAGAGCTCATAGGCGCTTTCGTTTAACATTCCCGTGACGTGCTCTATCGCCCAAGTGTTGTGGTCGTGAGCCGCCGGTTGTAAGGGCCGAGGTAGAATCGGGAGCAGCAAATAGAACAAAACCAAGAAACCCGTAGCAGCACAGAGTGATAAACGAAAACAGCTCATATGAGTTTAATCACCCGGTTTTATCTTCACAGATAAGCTCTAACTGAATTACCGCCTACCAATTCTCAGTACGAGACGATCGGTGCCTTTAACTACTAGGCCACATAGCTGGGTCTAAATTTGGAATTTAGTCATATTAATTTATAAAAATACAATTGACTACACGCCTATGTAGTACGGTGGTTATTAGCACCCCTGATTATCAAGCGGGTTGCCCGACAAGGGTTGTCGTTGGGATACAATGAATCGCGGACAATTTTCTGAAGTAGCACGCTAACAAATACATATATAATACAGGGCAGAAGGAGCCGAAGATCATTAGCCAATTAAGGTTATAAATACAGTTACTACTATATATGACGCGAAATATTATTTGTTTAAATAAAACATATATAAAGTCTGTTACCAATGTTGAAATAATGCTTCCATAGAATTACAATTGAGGCTATAATTTTTAGAAAATATATGCACTCGGTCTTCTCTATGATTTTATCACAGAATTTTACATTTTACATTCTTCTCGGCAGTACCAGTTCAGAATTTCAATTAGGGCATTTCCATATAATGCCACGTTTTACACAAATCGTCGGGTATGATTCTGCTCTTCCAACATAACTCTCTAATAATTATTAAACCACAGTTATTCAGTTGATTTGCTGTTTACTTTCGTTGCGTAAGTTTGTAATGCAAATTTCGCGATTTGAATATAAAGGGAAATTGATTTAAATGTGATCTGACATTTCGTTGTCGTTAACATTTATTTTAATGCAATCTCTTACTGTATTATAACTGAAATTAATTTTAAATTGATTTTGTATGTTCTATTATATTATTAAAATGAAGTTTTATATTTATTTTTTTTGATATTAAATTCTAAATGTGATTGGTACCACTATACATTTCACGTTACATTGTATCTATTAATTTAATTAATTTTTGGATGTATTATTATCAATGGAATTATCTATATAAGTTAATAAGTTAATAGTTAAATTAACATACAAAATATAGTTTTAATTAATAGAATTGTGCGCATCGGGAGCGGCAAATTGAACAAGAAACAATACGCCCGTAACAGCACAGAGTAATAAACGAAAACAGCTCAATAAGTTCAATAACCCAGTTTTCACAGATAACCTCTAAACCTCTAACATACAAAATATAGTTTCAATTTGATATTGTATAGGTGTTTGAAGAGAAATGTCCATTATTTTAGAGGATAGTAATATGGACCATTTTAAATAAAAAAAGTTCATATAAACATATATCCAATTCATAATGCTTACATAGATACAGCAAGTTGAAGATGGTGCGTACATAAAATATAAATAATCTCAGTAGTCTAGTTGAATATGACAGAAACTTGACATAGTTTACGAGATATTTCTGCGGCATCAGTGCATTTTGTTATTTTCTATATTTTATAATAAATAGTTGTATTTATTTTGTTTTAATATGAAATACTAACTATAATCGGTAGGATAAATCATGTATTGTTTATACATATACTTGTAATGATGAGTATAAAAGAAAAGTCAGACAAACGAAAATGCCACAACATTATTACCGAACACAAGTCCCTTGAACACCCACCCAAAAGATGGAAGGACTGCTGGACTTGATATAATATGTTTAAATCAAATGTTCTTATTCACTTATTAACAGCTTTATTTCACTGTTGCCCGTATTCAACAACATCCCATACACTTTATAGGTCTCATAAGCTATTGAATGGGTGAATTGAAAACGTCATTGTGACAGAAATGACCAAAACAAATGTCAAACACCTTGAATAACGCTAGTGATTGGAGCTTTAATGGCATTTTTGTTTAATTAGTCAGTGTGTCCAATGGAAAGAATTAAAAAGTAAGATTCCCTAGATAATGTATTTATGTTTGCTAAAACAACGAATACTTATAGGTTAAATAGTTATTGATACATTTATGGAGTGTTCGTGACTGAAAAATTTAAACTAATTTTATATGTAATTTGAATTTATTGTTAATGTTTATATATCAAATTACAAATATAATCAGTACCATAAATTGTATGTATTAATTTAATTAGATAATTCTATTGATTATAGTCAACATAATAAACATTATTCATTATCATTTATAATAATAACTGCTGTCTCAATAACGGAAATTAATTTTCAATTGCTTTAGTATGTTTTATAACATTAATAAAATACATATTTGTATTTACGTTTATTGTTTTGATATTAAATCGAAATATAATTGGTACCATAAATTTTGTCTATTAATTTCATTAGATAATTGCATAAATTATACACACAACTATAAAACGCGTGCTTATTCACTTATTCACGTACACATGCATGTTAATTCTTGCAGGACTTTAGGTTATATTAATTGAGACTTAATACGTAAGCAAGCGATAAATGAATTCGATGCGCAACGGTAAATTCACAAAAAGCAATTTAAACTTGTAGCGGTATTTTAAAAATTCCAATAAGCCGGGTCGTAAATTAACACGTAAGAATGAATAAAAGCAATTTATTCAACCTGCGCACAATAATATTTTCACTCATTATACTTCTGTAAGAATTTGTCAAACTGTGTTGAAATAATTTGATAATAATTTAAACTATATTTGTATGCTTATCAAAATAAGTTTCTTATTCATCTTACATTTAGTGATATTATTTTATGGTGCGATCTACTTATTTTTTATTATAATTATTATTCTGGTATTACTACAAATTATGTGGATGACTGTTTAGGGTGTAGCTATTAGGGAATGATGGGCAGTGAACACTTATTGAAGAGAACTTTATTGCCTTTCGCATATATTGATATACCATTTCATACAATTATGAAGAATGCTAAAAATAATAATAAAAATATGTATTGTGATACTAAACATTTACATACCATAATGGGCTAACGAACCTTTGAATTAATCGATATATTTCGCTCCAATATTGTGGGCAAAAAGAGCGAAATTTATCGATTAATTCAAAGGAGTTTTTACGGCCCTTTTGCAATAGCTTCAACTCCCAATAAATATTTCGCACATTTATGAGGATGCTCAGAATAATTGATAATTGAGGGAAATTAATCAATTAATTGAAGCAGAGTATTCACTGCCCTTAGCTGTTTCCTTACAGCTGCACTTGTTTGTATATATATTAGGGAGTAGAATTTTGGATAATACGGGCAACCAAAATATAATATATATATATATATATATATATATATATATATATATATATATATATATATATATATATATAATTAATTAATATATGTCGCTCTATATATTCTAGCGAAATGAAGCATTGAGAACAGAAGTGGACTAACCCTCAATAAAATTAAATATTTAAAAATCTAGTGTTGTATTATTGCTAATGATACAGATAATAATATCTTAAAATAGGTTTTTAGAATTTTACATTTAGTCTACTCTTGCTCTCAATGCCTCAAATATATTGATTTATTGAAATGTTCACTGCCATTGCTGTACTGCCTATCTAAAATCTACTCCGTATCTAATTTTCGGCAAAAAACTATCCTACTAATAATATACATCTTATTTGGAATGAGAATATTAGATACACTTATTGAAACCCTTGTTAATTCTTTTCGTATCCAACTCAGTAGCCGAGTGGTTAGAGACATCGTCCGTCCTGTACTGAGCTCCCTAATGCAGCCTGAGTTAGAAACCCAATGGGGCGAATTTTCGCGAAGTTAAAGTAAACACCGATATTAATGATTAAACTCCTCTGAGCTTATCCCTTGACCAGCAGAAAAGCCTCTTGGCTGATAGGCCCGTAAAGATAGACGTTTTTTTCATATAGAGGTTTTCTGTGAAGTTATTAGAGCTTCTCACTTTACCAACGGAATAGCCCTCGGGCTGATAGTTTAAACGATACGAGTTTTTGTTTGTTTTGTTTTCACATATATTATGTGCAAATTCACATTTGTTATGTAAGACAATAAATATTCAGCAACATATGATATTCTCAACTTAATTTTTATATACTTCAGACTTTCCATATTCGTCTCATCGGCATGCGCAATAGGACTATAATCCCTTAAAAGGATTTTATTTGTTTCTAGAATTAGTCGTGCGGAAATTTAATTAATATTAATATTATATAATAGTTAATTATAATTATTTTAGTATGAATCCAAATTATTTAATCTAGATGTTATATAGATCTAATATAAAGGAGTTATGTCTATATAACACGTACATGTCTAGATCCAGAGGACATATAATGGGCATTTTAATTAATGCTGCCAAAGTAGTAGACGAGAGCACCTGTTTATGGTGTGCGTGAAATATTTATTTTATATTTTAGCTCGTATTCATGTCTAGTGAACGAGGAGCAAATTAAACAGCAGTATATGGGCTCAGTCTCTATTTGAATGGTTGAATTTGGAACCAACCAAATATGTTCATTCGTTCTTATATAATTTCAGCAGATGACTATGAAGAATTATGAGAAACAGAAAGAATGAAAATTGAATCTCTCTCTCGCATATTTCATCTAATTAAATTAAATAGGAACGAATGTATTGGGTTATAACCTATTTTTTTAATCATATGCCTTCTACCGTAATAATATAAATATTAAATATGATTTATATACACTATGAGTATGAAGTGGCGAATTTCCTGAACAGAACATTTTAGAGACACGTTTCTATAGAAAAAAAAATAATTTAGATTTTTTTCTATAAACATCTGGTGAAAACTATTATGGCGCACCATCAGCATCACATAGCATCGACATGATAAAATGAGGCATTACAGCAAAAGTGGACCAACCCTCCTCAAATTTTAAAATCTAGTTTTATATTATTAATATCCTTAATATGATTATTGCAGTTTCCGATCATTTCACTCCTGGCGTATGGGTCTCTTTCTCTGCCTATAGTGGTGGCACTACAGGTGGACCTACAGTTCAACGTGGATTCCGAACCACCGCAGTGGTTATGATTATGATAATGATTATTACTAACAATATTTTGTATTTAATTTGAGGGTTAGTTGCTGTCAATGCCTCAAATAAACTTCAAAATCACAACGAATCGTTTTTATTTCCTCCGATAAGATGTCACATAACAACACAGCATACTATTTAGATTTAAATATTTTTCATTACACAGCAAATAGTCGATTATGATTCTACAATGGAAAAGCAAATGTCTCAAGATTATTAACGGCGGAAATTCATAAGCGACTAGTTCAGAAAATTAATTAATTTGTTAATACTAGCACAAGTAATTCTAAATTTTTAATAATGATTCTGGCAGTGGAACAGAAGATACAGAATTCAACATAAATTCAATAAATTGTTTATTTATGGCATCAAATTCATATAAAGGTCGTTTTAGACAAGACAATTTCTTAGCTCAAAAGTTGTTCAAGAAATAAATTCATATATCCTCCTCCCATGCAATTTGTCCTTGACAAATAGAATGCGTTATATTTTCCATTCGATCTACCATCCAATTCAATATTTCAAATAATTTGCTGTATGATACGAGACAATTTAGATTGTTTCGCATCTTGACTAACTTTTGAGTCAAGAAATTGTCTTGTCTAAAACAACCTTTAGATACATTATTGTTTACAATCTTCAACCCAAAAACATTTTCTCCGTGATATGATAACAACAGATTGTTTTGCATGTTCTGAAAAACATTTTATTACAAAATAATTATAAATGATTAAAACATTAACAATTTGAAATATTTGTTGAACTAAATATGTCAGAACATACATAATTATTTAGTAAATAAAAACCCTTTTAGAAAAATCAAATCCATTGAATAGGTTTTGCATTCAGAATTGTCGCTGATATAATCTTAGGTTACAAATTTCTACTTTTTTTTATAAGTTTACAAAATTATATATTTCTGTAATGCAACATCAAATGGCTAAAAATTATCAAGTCATCTTAGTGAACATTTCTTTAATAATATGTTTTTGTATACGTTGGGATATAATTAACGCCAATTTAGCAAACTAGAAGATTTTTTGAAGTAACTGACATACACTTATACTAACACACTGCAGAAGGACCCGAAGGTCGGTGGCCAGTTATAGATTGTAACAAATATAATAAGCACTATAGCCATAGATTGAATGTAATACCGTTATATTTATTTCTCAAAAATAAATTCTTGGAACAGCTATTAGAATCAACTAAAACAAAAAGTTTCAATAGGTTAACTGACCTCTCGGTTAGTCACTCTATGTTCCCAGGTATTCGCCAACCACACAACTTACGATTTTATGCCAATGAAAATTTGCATTTAAATTGTTTTGAAATCACGATATATCGTAAAATAAATTAGTAATAACTGTCTAAAAGTAATTACAACTTACCTCAGTTAATCAAATAATTTCACTTATAGTCACGGAAAACACAAAATGTATATAAGTAAGTAAATCACTATTCGTCCACGACGTATGTATAAAAAGCGCGCGCATATGATGAGCACTATCCTCGAGTTCTTACGGTAGACTGTTCACTTCTTGGTCTACACCTGCCGCAAGCATTCTGCGGCGCCCGTGGAAGGTGGAATTGTAATTATGATGGGACGGGTATATTATATTTCTAGAAATAGATGCCACAGCGTTTCTTGGTTTCTTATATTCACACTCGTTTTGATTTATGGGCATGATTAAATTCCTCGTTTTTGTTAGTGATGTATTTTAATTAAATTTAATAATTAACATGAAAGAATGTTGCGGAAATAAAAGTCCTAATGTATATGTTTTTAATATTAGAGTTCCAGTGGAAGTACTTTAACGAACAATAATTCAATCAACTGTTTTTTAGAATAAACCATATTATCTATTTTCCTTGAGTTTCCGCTCTAATATACCTCGTATTCCTTCTTCTATTCATCTGACTGATAATTCAGGATCGATTCTAATAGTACACGATCCAAATAAACACGAGCTCAAGTTGGTTTGTATAAAGATAATAATAATAATAATGACTTTTATTTCCCTTTAAATACATAATTCTATACATATATAATACATATATAAACTATATCATCACTTGTTTACAGTAACAACGAAAATAATAGAAAATAGAAATATGGGAAATAGGCGCAGTTCCAGTCTAGATTGTATTGCAATAATAATGTTTTAGTTGCTATATTTTATTACTATGTATGTTTAAGTTATGTTCATTTGTTATAATATCCCAAAAAAGGCCTATTACTAATTATTAAGGATGCGAATTGGTGTTACAAATTATAAATATTATTATTCTCATCTCTGTACAAACCATCGTGTGCTCTCATAAGGACCGCCCACATAGTTGCTTTATCATCTTCATCAGTACAATCCCAACTCATCCTTCTCGCATACCTTGTCGCCCTGACTATCATGTCCTATTTCTATTTTATTACATTACATAACGCAGTATCATTTACATCTTTTATATCTCCAAAAATTTATATCTTGGAGAGTTTTTTTTATTCGTATACTTAAGCTGTTTTCGTTTATCACTATTAACTGCTCCGGGCGCATTGTCTCTTATTCTATTGTCACTACCGATGCGCACAATTCTACCTCGTCCCTTGTAACGAGTGTACGAGCGCAACACTTGAAGCGATACAGCACGCCAAAGGGCGGTTAAACGAAAGCACCTTTAAACACACTCTGCACTATTTGGATCCTTTAACAGCAACTATAGAAAATTCATGTGTGTACATCGATCCTAAAATTACTTTGTCAAAATAAAACATTGCGCTTTAAATCCACAAATAATTATTTTACATATGCCGTATTTGTGAATATAATTCTGGCATAATTTGGCATAAGCTAATATATATCTAGTAATAGACAATTTTATTGACTTTTTTCATCCATTTTCATAAAGTCACTCATTAATAATAAATCGGATGATTTATTATTAATTCAGAATTGTAATAACCCCGACTTTCATTTCCATATATAAATTATTACTATTATGTGGTAATTTAAAGTTAAATCCTCTCCTTCAATTAATTGATTAATTTTCCTCAATTATTCTGATTTACCTGATTGCGTGCGAAATAGTTATTGAGAGGTAACGCTACTGGTAAAGGGCCGTAAAAACTCCTTTTCAATTAATTTAATAATTGCAATACAAATACCAGCTTTTGGAAAATAGCCACAAAATTATAAGGGGTTAACCTTGAAAATAGTTTTAAAAAAATGTAGTAGTATAAAGTTTTAATATTTTCTATATAATTAGAAAATTTAGTTTGGTATAGTACTTAATATACATCCACTATGGAGATATTTAAAAGATAATATTTGCATACAAAGAAAGCGTTTCTTACTGTCAGTGGTTTCAATTAGATCATGTTTCGCAATTCCGCTTCTGACTCGTGTGTGCGTGCGTTGTAAATATCAAACGTGAAAAAACTAGCCTAGATTTTAAGTAGTCTTTATTCGTCGAAATATTAATTTATGTAATTCACTAGTTCTTACTTCACGCTATTCGTTGTTTTAAAGTTCAATAACCAATTCATAATCGAAGGAAATTATCGCATAGGAGAGATCTGTGTGTCAAAAATTATAGTATGAAACTATAACCAGTCTTGTCTTTCTCTGCACGAATCATGCTTTGTTGTGCGATGCTGCGGAGTAATACTGCTGGAATAGATATCGCACTTGCGCAGGGAGTTTTTCGGGGTCATATGGTAGCCGGTGGAACTGTGAAATTCACAAAGCTTGTATAGAAACTCCCAGGCAGGTATTCAGACCCTCATTTCTAGGATGCCTCGACGTGTTAATGAGTGCCTTAAAAATCGTGGTGGTCTTACCAATTATTGATTGTTATTCGTATGTTTCTTGTTATTGTCGATTTATTTATTGATCATCGGTTGTGAGATCATTAAATTCTGTTAAGTTCATTCAAACCGTTCAATAAATACTTGGTGTTGTAATTTTTTTAAAGACAGTATATTTAAAAAAAACAATATTGAAAAGGAATATGACGAGAAACCGTACTTAAATTCAATATTAATTTGTCCTAGAAGGCATTGCAACAATATTTTGCAGTGATTGTCTTTTATCAGATAGTGTATAAAAATACATTTCGTGAAATTTGTTTTTACATTCAGCTTGTTTTTGAAGAATTATATGAATGGCTTAAAATTCCCATCAGTCTTCTTTCCCAATATTAGATCATATATACAAATGTCTTACCAGAAATTCCTATTAAGTTAAAACAGTGCATATATGCTAATGATACATGTGCCAGAATGCTGTAACCTACAACTACTAGAAACGTGGTTCTTCAACTATCACTGGGCAATAAATGAATCGAAAACAGAATACGTTTTCTTTCAAAACAAAATACAACTTCTAGAACTAAATAGTAAAATAAAAGGAAAGAAAAATAATGATTGAAAACAATATATGTGATGAATAAATAATGAAAATTCCAAAAGATGTTTTTTTAAATGTATTTTATTGAACTAGTCTGTAGAGTCCATTTAACAATGTTGTTTACAACGATTAACAAATTAACGTATGTAGTGATATGTTTGATTCCGCAAAGACAATCGTCAAAGTTAAAACATGTCCATAATAAGCACACGTTGGACAGTTTTTCTTGAAGTAATCTGTAGACTTGTTTTTTCAAGCGTCTTATAATGCCTTTGGTCATTGATTGAACTATTTATAATACCCAATACTTTCAATCAATGCTTTGGTGTAAAGGAGGCGGAATGCTTCAATATGTTTGTGTTTACGTCGGCGTTGTTTTTCGTACATATTAGTTTGTTCTTGTCTTGAATATCTGTATTACGAACATAAATGGTGCATTTATTTCACTTCGAAGTACTTTATTTTGAAATACTTGAATTATCTTGATATTTGACGCACTATTGCATTCCCAGAGCTGGCCAATGCCGTATATCTAAATGACGAATATCATTTGCTTGTATCGGAGTAATTTGTTATAGAGTCCAATTAGCTATTCCATCTTTGATAACACCCTGGTTAACTGTTTGTGTTTTAGTTTGATGTGTTCCTTCTAGCGTAACTTGGCGTCTAATGCGATGCCTAGATATTTCGCTGAGTTTGTATAGGGGATAGCTCGCTGGTTATTGAAACTGGTATCAGGTTTTATTTGCGGTTGGTGAAGTTTATATGTTGTGATTATATCCATTTAGTTCGATGCGCCACCACATTCGCTATAAATTTTATCTAGACATTATGTAGCTTCTTTGCCGCATATTGAGTATTAATTCCGATAGCTAAAATGCTGTATACTCGACTAAGATATTTCCGTATCTCGACATTTTGGGATGTCTGCGATTATAAAGTAGGCCTGAGAACAGTGCCAGTGCTGATATTTTATGTAAGCTAAGTATGATTGTTCATAGCAAATGCGAAAATATCTATGTTCGAGATATGACTTAAGAAGAAGGCAGATTAATTTCAACAAGAGCTTATTCAGCTTATAGTTTAGTTCTTCCTGATATACTTTGTCAAAAGCTCGTATCGTGTCGAAAGCCTTTTCAATGCTGGTTGTTATGCGGTGCACTTGATCGATGGTAGAATGGTTCCCCTCAAATCCAAACTGATGTGAGAGAATTATCGAGAAGAAATATATGTATGTTCTCGATGATAACCTTGAGCTATTATGAAATCAGTTTTTGAAATAATTTCCATACCACTGGAAGAAGGGACATGGATCTATAAAACGTTACTTCTTCCGGTTGTTTATCGGGTTTAAGAAGTGTTATAACTGACTGTCTTCCATTGTGTCGGTACATGTTTAAGTCTGATCTCGGCATTGAGTAGATGTGTTCATTTTAATATTCCTCTTTTCGGTAGCTTTTTGAGCATTTGTATAGTTATAAAATAAAACACCCGGATTTGGCCTTAGCTATGCAGATGGTCAAAAGGCTACCGAAAAGAGGAATACTAAAATGAACACATCTACTTCTTCCAGTTTAAGTGTTCAATTTCTTTCTTCGCCTGTTTCGTAGCTACGGGTTTAATTTAGTTTTAGTCTAGACCAGTGCTTAGATGGAGTTGGAATACACCTTCAACTTTGTTTTGACCGCCTCTAGTCCAGGCATCAGGTTTACGAATTGGAGTATTCGCGTTTGGCCTATGTATACGTCTTGTTATCTTCCATAAGGAATAATTGGTACCCGTTTCAATCATTTGTGTTGAAGGGTGTTGATTGAAGCGTTTTCCTATCATGTCCATCAATTACATTATACGGTACTTGAGGCGCTTTCGTTTAGTATGGTTTAACATTGCTAGTCGCCCCCGTGGCGTAGAATTATGAGCATCGGAAGCGGCAAACAAGAAACAATAAGCCCGTACCAGTCCAGAGTGATAAACGAAAGGCACTTTGGATGGAGAAACTGCACACATCGAACACTTGTCCTCGAGTGCGTTCTCGATCTTTTTTATCGTTTCACCTTGTCGTCGAGTACGCTAATTCTGATTATGTTGTATTGCTGTGGTTTCTCTAGATTTGTAGTCCTCTACATACTTGCACCCAGGGCCGGTCCTAGGTAGTCGGCCGCTCGCGTGCGGACATAACTTGACCGCTCACAAATGTACTTACAAATTTATAATTACTATTATATAGGATATTAGGATATAAATGATTTATTAAGGGGTTATATACCTTTTTGTGCGGAAAAATTGAGGAAAGTTTGAATTTTTGTAAAGGTATGTAGCAATACTTTTTTTACATCAAAATTATAATTTATTAATAGTACGTTTTTTAGTGAAAAAAATAAGTATTAGTTTATAAAAAAAAATCATAATTGGCGGAGTTATGGCCCTTTCCCCGAAACCCTCTTTTTTTGATGAGCCTTGCGGTGATCATCATGAAAGTCAAGCACGTCAATTGAAATCATAAAACCCAAAAAATTTCCCTAGTATAGGGACCTTCCTAGTACTTGAACGATTATTTAAATAAATATTTTGTTTTTTCAGCATACGGGAACGTTTTTCCCAAAAACTCAATGTTTTGAGCTTTAAAAATGTTATTAAAAAATTCGTATTTGCAAAATAAAAATGTATGCATAAAAAAGGAATAGTTCAAGAACTGAAAACATTAATTACAAACAATTCAAAAAAAAAATGAAGAAGATCGGTCAAATAGTTTCTTGGCAATCGTGATCACGGCAAACGCTCTTTTGGAAAACTCCATTTCGAGATAATCGAGTGTAGCGTGTAATTTTGTTTCGGGAATCCATACTGATTTTGTGAAAAGACGGCAAAACAAGCAGCAGAGAAAAAAATTCGATAATCGATGCTAACGCCTCGGAAGCTCGTATACAACTGATTATAAGGGATTTGTCTCAAAACATACGCGATTTGTATGGTCGAGAATGGAGTAGATGTTCCAGGAAACATCGCACCCCGCTTCGAAAGTTTCGATCTATTGCTCGGATCTCCATGAAAATTTCGTAAAATGTTCTCAAAGAGTTTTACTTTCAGATAAAGCAATAAAAAAAATCGATTTTTTTGAAGAAAATAAAGGTATATAACCCCTTAATTTCTCCACATATGTCCCTATATGTGAAGAAATTAATACATCATTTATGCTAATCTGTGAAAATACTGAGTAGGATCTTTTATAACCGAGGCTTATAAATGAGTTTTTCATACATTTTTGGACATGATTTACATATAAAAATTAAAATGCTTCATGATGAATAGATATTTAAGCAAGAATATGTGACAATACAAATATCAACTTTGAAATTGAGTACATAATAACAACAACTGAACAACTTTAACAAACAAATATTCTAAAATTAAATAATGAGGAACCGTTTTTCTTGCCAAAGAAGACTGATAATACAAATTTTAAATTTAATAAGCCATTTATTTGAAGATAATGAAGATATATCATTGGGGTGTTTGTAATTTAGATCTTCCTAAATTTCTGGACAAGTACACAAAAGTCTAAAATTGCAACATTTTAGGAGGAATGTGTGATAATACAAAATTCAACGTTTACAAGCTGTACTGAAGATAATGAAGATATCTCATTTGAGTTTTTAAAATTGAGTTTCTAATATGTCTTTGGACCAGTGTACCAAAAAAAAAATATCCTAAATTTACATAATGCATAATAAAAAACCGTTTTCCTGCAGCAGAAAAGACTGATAATATAAATTTAAAATTTAATAAGCCATATATTTGAAGACATGACTATATGTCACTAAGGTAAGAGTTTTTGAAATTGAGTTCTTAATACATTTCTTGACTCGTGTAATAAATAAAAACTGCGAATTACATAATGTGGAATAGTTTTCATTAGCAGAAAACATTGATAATACCAATTTCTAATTAAATAAGCCATATCTTTGAATAAAATAAATGTATCTCATTGGAGTCTTTATAATTGAGTTTTTCATACATTTTTATATAAGAATAACACAAAAAATCTTAAAATTGCTTGATGACGAATAGGCGTTTTTGCAGGAATGTGTGATTATACAAATTTCAACTTTTACAAGCCATATCTTTGAAGATGCCTCATTGAAGTCTTTATAATTGAGTTTTTTTTTATACATTTCTAGACAAGAATAACACAAAAAATCTTAAAATTGCATCATGATGAATAGGTATTTTCGTAGTTATGTGATAATAAAAATTTCATCTTTTAAGAGCTATCCTTGAAGATAATAAAGATACTTCATTGGAGTCGTTATAATTGATTTTTTCATACATTTTTAGATAAGAATAACATACAAAAATCGTAAAATTGCATTATGATGAATAGGTATTTTTGCAGGAATGTGTGATAATATTAATTTTAACTTTTCAAGCCATATCTTTGAAGATAATGAAGATACCTTATTGCAGTCTTTATGATTGAGATTTTCATACATTTCTAGACTAGAATAACACAAACAAATCTCAAAATTGTATCATGATGAATAGGTATTTATGCAGGAATGTATGATAAAATAAATTTCAAATTTCACAAGCCATTTTGAAGACAATAAAAATATCTCATTGATTGGTTTATAATTGAGTTTTCATACATTTTTAGATGAGAATAACACAAACAAATCTTAAAATTGCATCATGATGAATAGATATTTTTTCAGGAATGTGTGAAAATACAGATTTCCACTTTCACAAGCCATATCTTTGAAGATAACGAAGATATCTCATTGCGGTCTTTATAATTGAGTTTTTCATATATATTTAAACAAGAATAACATAAATAATTGCTTTATGATGAATAGGTATTTTTGCAGGAATGTATGATAATACAAATTTCAACTTTTACAATCCATATGTTTCAAGATAATGAAGATATCTAATTGGACTTCAAATTTTATGATGAACTCTTTCGATAGCTCATCCCCCGAGCTGAATTTGGCCGCCCGCGTACGGCGCACACCTTGCACGCCCGCTAGGACCGGCCCTGCTCGCATCCTCTAGAATTAGTAGTGTGGCGTTTCCCGCATTTTTGGTCCATCTTCTGGTGTATTGCAGTTTTATGTTTTCCTACACATATCACTCATCGAGGATTTTTATGGCAGTACATGATTATATCCTTGGCAATTTTTGCAATGCGGTTCGATTTGTTGCGGTTCGAATGTTGTAATTTCAAATATTTTTTGTACTCATGCCCTAAGACAAGTCATTGCCTACATTGATTTGGGTGCGGAAAATACTACTTCCCGCACTAGTGCGGGAAGTAGCCAGTGTTGTCAAGTTAAAATTCGGTACCAATGTAAATGTGTACTTATAAATATGAGAATGCATGCAAGCACAGCGTACACCACTTATACTTCAAATAGCATTAAAAATTAACGATATGGTACTGAAAAAATATAATTTTGAAGAAAATATAGACTTTAAATTAGATTTTTTTTGTCACATAGGATAGCTTTAATTGAGCTACTAGATCCTCAAAAATGTCTATTGCTAAAATTGTGGGATCGAGTCCTCTAGCCATGACTTTTAGAGGTCTAGTGTGTTCGTCTGAATATAAGTGCCATTCAGTTTTGGTGCTGTTCAGCTAATCTGATAATTCCCGATATTAAGTTTCTAATGAATAATTTATTTTATAGCAATCTTTTGAGGAAAGAGGAGTATATTTCCCTTTGGGATCTTTGGCTTTTAGTGCTTTTATAAGAAATTTAATATCTAGTATCCTCTCAGCAAAGATCGGTGGAGGGATTGGGTTTGGATTTTGTCGAGTATCTTTTGATTGGTAGTCGATTTTATTTTTATTTTTGGAGATTCCTCTGCCTTTCTTTTTATGTTAGGTCTACTTTATGCTTTTTAGTTTTTGCTAATCTCCGTTATTTCCCCTAGTTTCACAATTAAGCCAGTGTCACGTTCCAATTGTTCTTCATAGATATAGAGTCCCTCGGTTTTGTTTGTAGTTCCATATTAATTCATTTGCACTGCGATTTACTTTGTTTTGATTCTTCGAGTTTTTTAATCTTTTCCTTTAACTGTTTTAACTTCTTGGAGTTAAGAAATATTTACGAATGCCAAAGAAAAGAAGAATATTCTTCTTTCCATTGGCACTAGACGAAAGCAGAGAAACCGAAAAAAACTATAGACGAAGACCAGGGAATACTACATGGAAGGAAAGACTAAGAGAAGGAGCGGAAAAAAAGATAAAATATGGGAAGAGATAAAACAACTAACACAGGATAGAAAACGGTGGAGAGAAATATATACAAAAACAATAAAGTATACTATGTTTAAACCACTTTGTTTAATGTTTAAAGTAACAAGTTTCGCTTATTTTTGTCCTCTTGTGATGTGTCCTAGGTATCGTAGTTTTCATGTTTTGATATTATTTAGTATTTATTTTTCTTTTATCATTCTTCTAATTACTTCTCTATTAGTTCTTTTTACGTCCATAATTCGAATGCCTTCTATGATCACGTATATATTTTTATCCCACTTTGATTGCAAATGAAGTGCATCATCAACACAACTTTCGGTTAATTATTTATTACATAATATGAATGATGACAAATAGGGAAATTCAGCATTAAAAAGACTTTGTTTATGTTTCGACATGAGGGCGCCGATATGCTAAACCAGATTTCTATTTCAAATACCGGTGCTATTTTGTAATTGCATTATATATGTAACAATATATATTGAGAGTAGTTTCCTCGCATATGTTCACAATTATTTATATCTTAAATTTATTTTCCATATTCGTTTTTATTACGTTTGGTCTGGTAAAAATCATATTGTATGTTAAAATATTTAATATAAATAAAACAAATTATAATTATCCCTTAAGGGTGAAATAACGTCTTATGGCTTCTTATTGTGAAATTATATTCGACTTTTAGTAAAATTATAGTAAGCAATGTGATGGTAATACAATTTATGCAATTAAAAAAATCTTTGTTGTTGGCTATTAACTTTAAAAAAAATTACAACCATAATTCGTTTTTATAGAGTAATAGTAAATACGACTAGCAGTAAAAAATTCCTCTTGTACTCTCTATAATTACGAATTGTGGTCATCAAAAAATATTAGCTTAGTATGTAATTCTTACACACTAAGATTCAGAGCTAATATGCTGTTTTTAATTTATTTACATTCATTGCATGCCCTTCTTTTGTCTTATTTTTACTAAAAGTTATTATCTTGTTTTTATTATTAAGTACTTATCTCATTAAAATTTAGTAATACAAATATTCAAAAAAAATCTAGTAGTAGTAGTAGTAGTGGTAGTATGTAGAATAGCAAATACGGGGTATATTCCAAATAAAGTTAGCTTTTTTTAGTAATTCTACTACTTGAGTATGGCAAATACGATTAGTATAAAATGGTACGTTAATGTGTACAGCACACTGACAATTTAGCAGATATTTGTCATACGAAATATAGATGTATTCCAATCAATGGAATTTTATTTTCATAATAAGCGTAAAATTTGCACAAGTTATATTTAAAACATTATTGCAAATTATCAAATATTGATAAATTAATATTTTCTTTGTTTTAAATAATAACCGGAATGGTTGTAATTATAATAGTTTATAAATAATTCAAGTCTACGTAGCTTTATTAAAATATGTTTTTCTGATCAATCAAGAATATTATATTGTGAATCATTATATAATATACTTTTTTTTTTGTTGCCAACTTATGTGTAAATTAAATCTACTTTTTATTCTAAAAATGTGTCGCGATCGACTTGTTGCCATAGGCTTACCCTTAAGTAGTTACGTGTGTTTCAACACATATTTTGCTTATCTACCCATGCTCGCGAGAGACTATGCCTATGGCAACAAGTCGATGGCGACACATTTTTTAAATAAACAGTAGATTTAACATACACGTAAGTTGGCTATCCCTGTTATATAACATTTTTACACTTTTTATCATTCTATAGCAGGGGTGGCCAACAAGTCGATCGCGAAGTTAATTTTGGTCAATCGCTCGCGATGTCTTATCTACCCTTAAGTAGTTAAGACATCGCGAGCGATGTATTGATTTTGATATATAGAATGATAAAAGGTGTAAAAAATCCCCACATGTTATATTGTTTAATGATTTTTATGCAAATTTAAAAAAAAATTTACAATATATAATTGTACAATATATAAAATAATATGATGCACCGTTCCAGATATTTATGATATAGTTATGTTTGAATTATATATTTAATATGGGTGCTGGTAATTCTAGTACACACTATATTTACTTTTTTTGGCTTTTGAATATTAATAACTGAAAGTGTAATGAACAAAGTAATGTAACACATCCAATATTAATTAGTATGATTTTAGGACATATTTTTGTGAAAATTGTAACAAGTATAATTACTATAATACATGGAATTACATTAGTTGCTCCAGTGTGTTTTCATTATAATTATGTATTCAACGCTTTCTTAATACAATAAAATAATTATACCGGTATATTTAGAAATAGCAATGAGTACTGTTATTTTATACAGCGCTACAATACGAACTTGTTTATATTATAAACTACATCGATTAGGATAATTACTCCATTAAACATGTTGTATGACTACATAGAAGTTGAAATTCATATAAATATCAATCCGTACTCGCCCGCGCAGGTCAGCGGTTTATCATAAAAAATGCCCGGGATACTAAATAAATATAAAAAATAACTAAATAAGTAAAAATACAATGTTATTCAAAAGAAATAAATAATACACTAAAACCCCTTCAGCTAGTTACAAATTATAAAAAATAACGCAGTAACGCCGGCTTTCATAAACGTCCCTTAAAAATAAAGCTTAAAATGAAAACTGAACCTATAAATATTGACTGAACTCATTTTAGAGTTATGTCACCGATTAAATCCTTATCCGGTCAAAATGGTAGATACTATGTTTAACTAGGACTAGTGCTTAACCAATGATTAACATAAAGGTACCGGTAAATAACCAGCGATTAGTATTTTAACTAAAACGGGTTGCTGAGTAATATAAGCATTCTGCTCGTATTCATAAATGTATACGAGCAGAATGCTTATATTACTCAGTAACCCGTTTTAGTATTAAATTCTCCAGGATGGGAATAAAGGGTAGAAGGTCTTCAGTTTAAAGTAACAATTATATACATTACCTACATTAAATATACTTTTGTTGTGTATGTTTTGTAGTAATGATTGTATTTGCTACAATTTTGAAACTGGCTATCGACCTTCGGGTCCTTCAGCCGTGCGTTAGTGAATTTGTGTGTTAGAACTTGCTACTTCAGAAAATCGTACCCGAGTTTAATAATGGGTAGCTAATTGTATCCTAATGACAAATAGTACCGACTACCCGGGCAGGGATTCGAACCCGGGCCGCCTATTCGTAAAGTGGGAGTTCTCTACATCGGCCTGTTATTTATAATCAATTGCTAGAAAATTATGGAAACTCATTTTAATATTCCTGAAAGTCTATTTTTGGGGAACATGATATATTTAAAACAAACACCCCGGGTCTTAATCTTAATCCAGCCCTATAGACCGCTATTGTCATGGCACGACTATTTTTAGATATAACATGTTTCGAAACAGCAAACGGTTTCTCCGTTATTCTTAAAATTATTATAATACAAGCAATTAATTAAAGACGTAGTTAAATTTAAAATATGCGCCGAATTTTAAAACAGCATATCCAGTTATACTGAACCGAATTTAATACATAACGCAATAGGTATTAATTTTGATAAGGTAATTAAGATTAATTAAGCGTACAAGATATCCAAGTGAAGTACATAGCACGTTACACAAAGTCCAACACATATTAGCAAATATAAGAATAATTTAGCCAATAATCAAGTTAATTTGTATTAAAATTAATAATTACAGGCAATATAAATAATTTAATTTAAAACGTTCAAATCATTTTTTAAATGAATGTACTAGGCTTTAGGCTGCTCACTTAATGTTAGTAGTAGTATAGTAGTAGTATCCTGGTAGTAGTATTGATTGAAAAATATAATAATGTGCGTACAATATAAAAATATATAAAATAGTAGTTAGCACCCCCGTTTTATGAACCGGCGCCACGGGTTCGAATAGTAGTCGATACCATTTGTCGTTGGGGTACAAAAAATGACACTCGAAGACGATTTTCAGTAGTAGTAAGCCGCATTCGCTTGGGAGCTACTCCCGAACGATAAACGAAACCGACTGTAGCAAGTCTCACTCACATACACTAACGCACGGTAGATGGTCCCGAAGATCAAGAATTGTAACAACTACAGTAACTACTATTACAAATAAATAATTCAAATAACTCAAAATTGGATAAAAGTAAATAAAGGTCAAAGCAATAAATGATAAAATTAATCATAATCATATAAACCTAGTTTAATTGGAATTGTTTTGAATACTAATTTAAAGTATAAACATGAGAATAATAAGATCCCTTGACAATTTGTTGAATATAAAAAAAATATCAAACCAATCTTTATTTGGCATAACCATACACACTAGAAATAAATTCAACTCAACATTATATTATCAAATAGTACAATATAACTCTCCAACTAGGCAAAGACCCCTCTTTCCTCTATCCCAGTCCCTCACCCACTTTCCTATTGAACGCCATGATTTTACAGACTTCAACGCCATTTCCGCCCTCTCCTAACCATTCACTGACCTTCTTCTGCACTCCCACATCCACTCTACTTTACACCCTCACATTGGCTTAGATGGCACCACGTGTCACTCTCCTTACTGTACAGTACGTCCGTGCCCCGTCCAGACTTTGCTTCTTCTCTTATGTGAACCGCACCTCGCTCTTGCCATATACACGTTGTCCTCGCTGCGCCACCCTACTATGGTTATGTAACTTGGGGGTTTACCCTATACTTGCCACTCGACATAACCAGGGTAGTACGTGTTCGCAGTCATAGTCATCTGACTTTCTTGCCACTCAACCGCTCTCATTTTCTCCCTGACTTCAGTTCCTACACTTCCCATTGCTCTCAGCATTTCCACCTCGTATACCTCAGACACACTCTACACTCTTTTTCATACATCCTTCTTCTATTCGCTCTCCGCCCTACTCGTACATCTCATCCACACTTCCCGTACTAGTCTCTCTGCTGCTTACCCCTACAATATTTCCTCAAACTTCATTACTTCCACATGCTCATCCGATTAGTTTTCTGCAGGAGCACCGTCATAGGAGTCGATCTTTTGAGACCTAGCAGATTCTTCAGAAACCAGTCCTTTCAAATGTATCCCATTCTCGCAATCCCCACACGTCCACTCTACACAACAATATTGGCTACACACATGCATTGCAGATCGTATATGCTATTGTTAGGTTACCATCCCACCAGCTCTCCCACGTTCTCTTCGCCATTCTCTCTATGGGTTGCACCCACTCCAAATGCTTATTAAATTAATTTTGAAACAAAATCTTAAATACTTATAGCAATTTATTCTCTCAATCATTCTTCGCTTCCATTCCTAATCCTTCGCTTCATTCCTACCCTTATTTCTAAACATCATCTATTTGGTTTTTTCCACATTCTGTACTAACCCCCTCTTATCCGAATACACATTTATTCTTCTATTTCTTGCACGACTTCCACTCCCTTGGCCACAAGCACCATATCATACGCATATACTAACATTCATACCTAGGTTATTCCTACACCTCCCACTTGCCTTCTCTGTAACAGCTCCTCCAACTAAATTGTATACAGATTAAACAGAAGAGGGCTTAGAGGACATCCCTGCCCTACTCCCACATTCATCCTAAATGTCCCCGATACTCTTTCAAATCCACAAAACCGCATACATTCTTCCATTGCACTACAGCACTTCTTCAACATTATCGATAGCGTGAAAATCTGCTCCCTCGACCTTCTTTCCTTTCTAAACCCACCATGACTCTCCGGCAGCAACCATCTTCGCCTTCCAGTCCGTTTTTCGCCATTGTCATGTCATTAACGTGATTCCACTATAGGTTTTGCAGCTTCGGGCCTACTCCTCCACATCATCACGCATGATTCCAATATAAGTTACTTATAATTGTTAAATTCCTATTCACTTGGCCCATTGCGGTTAATATCTCGATGAGATTATCATGCTGTACATTGTCAAACGCTTTTTGATAAAGCACACGTGGACATCGTAGTCGAAATTTCTGCACCTTTGTTAAAGAGCTTAGAATGTGGGAAGCAAATCCGAATTATGTGCAAATTATCTGTTATTCGAATATCTTGCTTATTCTTTGGTATATTATTTTCGGGTAGTAAGTTTTAATAGATGGCTTATAAGGCTAATGGTACGATAGTCATTACAGTATTTTGCACTGGGTTTCTTAAGCCCAATTCACACATAAGTGGCGTCGGGCGGAGGCGCGGTGTAGGCGAGGTGCAGGCCCGACGTTACACAGGCGATTGCTATGTCCATATGCAGTAAAGAGGTGGACATTGCACTATATGTTTACATAGAGACGGCGTGGAAGAGTTGTGCCTCTCGCCTCGCAGCCACCGTGTCTCAGGCGAAGAGGCTAAGACGCGGTGCGGGCATGGCAAGAGGCACGAGGCAAATGCCCGCGCCTCGTCACCTAAGTGGGCATTGCACGATATGTATATGTATATAGAGGGGGCGTGAAAGCGTCGTGCCTGTCGCCGCGCCTTCGCCTCTTCGCCTCCTATGTGTGAATTGGGCCTTTGGTAGCATTGTAAAGTCGGAATCTTCGGAATTTCTCTTTTCGAGTATATGTTTATAAATATTTTTGTTATCCATCTGATATCGTCCGATCCAGGTGATATGCCGTGATGGAGTCGTAGTATTGGATTTGTGGCTCCATCTGTTTTTATATGAATTCTCTCTAAGTTGTTTGGTTCTGTGGCACGTTCTTCTCTAGTATGAATTTGTTCAAAGTTGTTGGGTTATGTGGCATGTTCTTCTCTAGTATTAATTTGTACAAATTATTATATTATTGTCTGCATTGTATAATATTTCTTTTTTGTTGAATTTATTGATACTTGTATTACCTAAATTCTATTGTGCAAATTAAATGAATAGTATTTTTTCTCTAAAGATACTATTTCTTCGTTCTAAAGCAATGTTATTTTGCTGTCCTGATAAGACGAGAGTTATTTGACTTTGAAAGTTTTTCTATCTTACTTGTTTGTTTTTACTTCTCTTCTTGTTTCCACGAGTTCTAATATTGAATCTGTTTTCCAGTCTTTTTTCTTTTCCTGCATGTTACATGTTCTATTTCAATTTCTCTAAGCGTTTTGGATTGTTATTCTAGTGCATCGTCTATGTTATCTACCTATTCTAGATCGTTATTACTTTTCCCACTATGTCTCGCATTTTTTGATGATTTAAATTCCTCATAATTACATTTTCTTTTATTTTTTTCCTCCTTACTTTCTTTAGTTTGATTCTGAATTTTCCAATAAGAGTATTATGGTCTAATGCTATATCGGCACCGGGGTAAGTTTGTGTAAGTACGTTATCAATTTGATTTCTGACGATATTTCGAGTTCGGTCTTGTGGCGACGTCCTTTTATATAATCACCGTGCTGGGAGTTTATAACAGGTGTTTCTTGTACTTAGCTACCTATGATTTCTCTATAGCTTCATTTCCCATTTTTTTCATTTAAGTCATCCATAATTATCGTTGTATTTTGCTGGTTGAGTTGTCTGAGTACCTCTGTCATTGATCGATAGAATTCTTCGATTTTTCCAGATGGCTTGTCTTGTTTGTGTCCTATGTACACATAACGAGGTTCGTACGAACTGCCCTCTATTTCCTATTGCCTTTCCTTGAGTTATAGGTCTCCTAATCGTTTTCTAGGTTGTTTTCTAGCGTTCTACCTCCCTTTCCATGATCGCACACATACTTTGACTTGATATAAAATGCTGCCCTGATTCTCATTTACATCAGGTTGGCCACTTTGTATTGAAATCTAGCTACCCTTTTCCCCGCCTCACACGCAACTTTCACCCTTTCTATCTCTTGAAGCACTATGAAACTCGGCGTAGATCTTTCTATCTAGATTACTTGTTTGAAATACTGTACCAGCTGTCATCGTCGGCCTCTCTTCCAATTGGTCAGCCAGTCTTGCTTGCACCTATACTCAACATGCTCACGATTGCTGCAATTGATTGTGAATATGAAGCATAAATTCGTGAACGAAGACACCCTTTCCACTAGTTTTTCCTGCTAGTGCAGCACTTCTGCTCTAACTGGGCGCCCTCTGTTTTAAACTCCATCCACTTCTTAACATTTACAGATAGGCGTGTTCTGGCAACGAGGCCCCTTATTGCATCCGTTGCTTCTTTTAGCTCCAATGATGTTCTAGCGAACAGAATGGTATCATCTGCATAAGCTAAGAACGATACTATCTTTATGCCTGTTCTTATTCCCCCTCAGCGATGCTTATATTAAATAGTAGTGGTGTCAGGGGGCACCCCTATTTCAGTTCTTTATTTATCACGAAATACTGTAATCATTTATTTCCCATCCAGACCTTCCATGCCATCACTTTGTAGATTTTGATGAGATTTTGCCTAGCTGCTCCGATATACACTTTCTTTCTATATACTTCCATAACAGACTTCTGTCGATGCGGTCATAGGCTGTATTTGAAACTAGGAACAGGGCGTATTACATCTCCCTTGTTACACATCTCATGGTTTACTAGAAAGTTTAGTGTTAGGATATGGTTGATTGTTCCCCGCTCTTCTCGAAAGCCTGCTTGCACTGTAGTCCCTTGCTGAAAACCTTTGATTTTATGATAGCCTTGTCCATAACTTCCAAATATACGCACCTGAAACCATTAATTGCAACGAAGTTACGAAGTTAAGATATGGCGGAAAATATCTTTAACTTCGTAACTTCGTTGCAATTAATAGTGTATGGTGCGTATATTGATTAAGTTTGTACATATTGTTTGATTTTTGATAAATATAATGAATCAGTATGTAAAGCCTATAATGATTTGTTCGTATTTATTAGTAATGGCACATTACCTTTATTCGTTGAACAGATGTAATAATCACATCTTCTATTATATTATCTGCAATGATAGACATATGTAATATTAATGTTCCTAATGTGTATCTCGATCATGCTATAAGTTAGAGACTATATTATCCGACTAACACCAAAATGAAACAAGTACAAGTATGACATAAATTGAATCCGCATTGGTAATTATTCAAATAATTAGAAGCGTATAACAAAAAGATGTGCAACGATAAATGGAGCGAGGAATGCGTGCAGTTTTTCCCACCTACATTCCTCTCAAAACCATCTTCTTATAATGGATTAGCATCTACATATAGCAAATAATTCGTTTTTTCTATGCTTATTGTTTTAACTGTACACTATATCCTATTTACAATTTTAGAGTTTAATATTATTGATGTCAAGCGTATGTAATGCCTGTAATTGAGCATGGGCATCACATTAAATTAATACTGACATAATTTCAATCATCCTTTCTAATTATTCTATATTCAATTTTATACATTTATTTGTTTTAACACTAATATACATTGCATAAACCATACGGCGGATGAGTCTCGTTATATAATTAAAAATGATAGAGATAAATAACTGTATTTCCATTTTGTTGTTTTAATCATACTTTATCAATTTTATCAGGGAAATAATTCTTCAAAATGAGTTATTACAAATTGGATGCCTTCACAATTTGACATTTAGAAGTTTTAATTCGAGATTAAATATCGCATATGAAGCCAAGTAATGTAGTTTTTCCACTAACATCACAGACGATGTATTGAGTATTTTTAAATAAGTGTTACAGTGAAGCATTGTAAAACGAATTCCGTACCAATGGAGCCAAGAGTTATGCAAGTAAGAGTTTTACAATAGTCATTGTAACACTATAATGTTTTTCATACTAATTTTTCTATTTCGCCTTTTATTTTATTTTTATTTATGATTCAAATTATAATTAATATCTAATAGTATTTTTTTTTACTTTTTATGATCTGACAAGGACCGTACGATCAACATTATATTTTCAGTGTGACAGTTTGGTTAGTTCTTTAAAGTGCAAAATAAAACGATTTTATAGTAACATACTTTCGTACGCACCTTTTCGGTATCGCATAACGTGATACCACATAACACAGGTCTATTTTATTTTGATAATTGTGTAACAGATGACGAAGGCATTGGACTTATTTTATAAATAGAAAAATCATAGAAATGCATGTTACAAAGTAGCTATTAGAGCATTGCATTTTTCTGGAAACAGTGTCATAAAGTAGCAATTGTAAACGTTACATTTAAAAATAGTATTATGTTTAGGGGATGCTAAAAGGAAATATTTAAAAGTTCTATTTACCATAAACTTAATATTAATTTAATTCTGATAAAATTGTCTATATAATATTTTAAACAAACAGCGCTATATTTTACTATTCTTAAACTTATCAATTATTGTTATGTGTTAATTAACTGAGTAGGCAATATATTCATAAATGTTAACTGATTAAATTATTAATTATTGAAATTAATCTCACCTAACACATACAATAAATACACATGTACCAACTTTACATTTACGGTTAAAATATTTTTACACAATACCAAAACAAAGCTACAACTCATTATTGTTTTCCAGACTGGCACCAGGTTTCCCAGATGCGCGTACATGTCTTCTCCATCAAAAACTACAGATGTTAAACTGCAGCATCGAAAGAAAAAAAGCCCGCGAATCTACCGTTAATGAGCGGCGCAGCGAGTTCGGCGCGGCGGTGGAAGAAACGTCCACAGACGATGAAGAGTTTTTTGATTGTTCACCGGACAAGCCCGAAGAGGAACGCAAGCATTCTTTATGGAATCAACCCGTCGGACGTTTGGGAAAATTTGAGGATTTAAAATTGCAACGTTCTGGAGACCAACTGTACATCCCGATAACACAAGATCCGGTTCCGAAAACCGAGGATCAATTAGAGGAAGATGCTGATATTCTTTTAAAATTAGGATCGGACGCCGCAGGATCTGAATTGCGGGCTAGAATGATGAGTGCATCGCTAATGTCTGATATGGAGTCTTTTAAGGCTGCAAATCCAGGATCTATTTTGGAAGATTTTATTCGTTGGTACTCACCTAGAGATTGGATTGAGGACGAAGGTATGGATGAATTCGGACAAAGAAAGGGACATTTAAGTTCACGCATGTTAATATCAGACAATACATGGGTAGACACATGGAAATCGGCGAAACCCGTACCAGCAAATAGACAAAAGCGTTTATTTGACGATACACGTGAAGCCGAAAAAGTGTTGCACTTTTTAGATTCCCGCAATTTATCACAGATATCTGAATTATTATTACCTATCCTAACACACGCCGCCCTCTTTCGGCTAGCAGAAGAAAGTGAGCAAATCAATGTGGAGTTGCCCGAATCCAGCACTACGCTGCAGCACTTGATAAAAAGTGTGGAGCGTTTATCGCGCGAAGCAAAGGTTTCTCCCAGGCGATATGAATTATTTATTCAAGAGGTGGCAGGCGTAGAATTATCCTTATCTCAAGCCCATTCCATAATGTATAAATTTAATCCCGAGGGATCACTAGACGAGCATTTAAGTGAATTCGTCGGTCATTTATTACATGGCCGCGAAATTGAAATCGAGCAAAGTTCGAAAGCCGGCAGCCGATTAGTTTCAATGTTTAGCGATGCTCAAAAGGCGGCTAATATGATTTTAACTGAAACTGGCACGGAAACAAAACCATCCTCAGGAAATGTATTCCCTCAAGCCGCCGTTCGCGAATTCGTTATGCACGTTTCGGCGCATCGCCCTGCTGCTTATTCCGCGAAATCTCCTCAATTCCTGAGAGCTATCCTATCTAAAAATGAATTTCGTTTGGCTGGAGCGTTTTCGGAGGATATTGTGTTTTTTTAGAGGATTGAATTTCAGACCGTAATAATCGAAGCGAAAAGCTTTTAAATTTAAATAACTACATCAATATAAACCGTATGTTAATTTTTAAGTCTAATGACATTTAATTATTAATCATGTTAGGATTCTTTAAGTAACATTTTCATTATTTTTTCTAATAGGTGCTGGTAGCTTTTTAATATATTCTTAATGTTTTGCTTTAGTGTTAGTGTTTCTTTTTATATAATAAAAATATATGTATTATCAAAAAATAAATCCAACTTTATGAGCATTTGTCTGCAACTATGAATTTAACACAATGTAGATTGTTACAGTTCTTGTTCTTGAAAAGAGTATTGAATGAAATAGATGTCGCTATCAAAAGTGATCAATGCATATGTAAGTTTGCAATTATGCTTCAAACACGTCTGGGTATTCTTAATAGAATCGTTTGGTTGCTTAAAGATATAAGGGTACATCACATATAGCTAACATAGGCGAATTTAGTTTTATTTGATTATCCGAAACAGCCGCTCGTTTGCTACCATTTTTTTCCTGTCTAGGGTCTGGTTTTGCTGTAGCAGCACTGCGGCCACGACTGCCCTAGTTGGACATTGTCTTTTGGAAACAAATGATGATTATTAGCTGCTTGTATTTGGGAGATTGTTGTAGAATGGGAGATGTTTATTTGAACTTTTTAGACTGCTATGCCTAATAAATGTAAATGTTATTTACTTTTCCAGTAAGGGAGTACTGGGGCAACCAGTTTAACTAATTATTACGCGCGTAATAATAAAAATAAACTAGTGATACGACTACTTGTCTACTTAATAGTTTATTAGGTTATGGGAGAGGAAAGTGAGATACTTCGCATGAGTGTGACATTTATCAAATAAATGCAATGCATGAAATACACTTTCCATTGAGTTATGATAACTATTTTTCCTACTAACCGCATGTGATTCCGATTTTAGGATTGTCATTTTAATTCTATGGGGACATTTGAGTGTATATTTCAGAAGTTTCCAATTTTATTTATGCCTTTGGCGTGCAACTATCGCCATTAACCCGGTCTAGGGGAACCCAGAGCCTCATTCTCTGCATCAATTTCGATAGACGTGTCTAAGTCGCTTCAGAGAAACGGTGGCTAAGTTGTGTCGGGAACCCGTTTTAGTGGGGTATAATGATTAAACCTGCCCAAGACACGGTCGAAGACCACAGCTGCAGCGAAGAGGGACTTCGGTACGGCGGAGCTGGCAGAAGTGGCATCCCTAACTTGTAGAGAGAATACAAGCTTGATTTGGGCAGTAGCATGAGCAGAACCATTCAGCGCAGCCGGAAGATAGACTTTCTGTGTGGCGCTGCAATGAATAATGAGTGGCAAAAGCGTTCTTTCTACGATGGAGAAGGGAAACGGAATGTCCCACTTCATTAACCTTCCAATCAACAACAACAACCAAGAATAAAACGTCTGGGACAACAAGTGGGGAAAGGGTGCGAAAAATCCCCTCGATGAACTATTTTCAAATTTATAAAAACACAAGGATTGCGACTTGCCAAGCCTGCAAACATCGATGCGAAAATAAATCTACTGAAAATCAAGGTCTTGGATCTTAGCGAGTTCCGATGGCCTGGCACAAGAACTATAAAAACTCAGCACGGGGTTCTCGACTACTATGGAGGCAATGACCAAATATACCAGTACGGGGTAGCATCTCTGCCGAAATATCGAAATCCATCATAGATTGCAATCCCTTTGAGGATGGAGTTATACTACTAAAGCTATCCACTACTCATCGAGATATGAACGTGGTACAAGCATATGCATCTACGGGTGAAAAACTTGAGGAAGAAATAGAGGAGTTCTACTCGAAGAAGTCATCAACCTGAAGGAGAAAGACGACAGGAACGCCAGAGGCTACAGGTTGGTGAAATCTACATAGGACCAACTCTTCACGGTTAACACCTTCTCTAAACAACATCCACGGTGTATATAAGAATGGATAGACCCCGCGGACCACATAGTCATAAACCATATAACAATTTTTCTCTTAAAAAAAAATATTGTTAACAGGTGTGCTTGTGAGCTGCTCAGGTTGATACGGTGGGAGTGGATTCGTTGTTAATTTGTGGGCGCCAGTAACATTGCAGAGCAAGTTACGTGATTAGTATAATGATACAAATAAAACTCTATCAACGAACTGTATTGAATTTAACAAAATAAATGCAAATGTGAATGTATATACAAAAAAATGTGTCTCAAACCAAGCAACAGTCGGCCGATGGCGATGGCGATCAACCCTTCCCTGCCTGGACGTAGATTGGGGCCTGTGGGCGCCGGTCCTCCTGCTTCCCTCCTTAGCTATCAGACTGGTGGTACAGCTGGAGACTATTTTGACAGGGGAGTCACGTGCGGGCACTCCACGGCTAACGGCGTGTCCAGGCAGCGGATTGATCCCACGAGTCGTCGAAGTTGAAGGTTGAAATGTTGTAGTTTGAGAGCACAAAAAATAAGAATTAATTAATACAGTCGTTTAGGTACAAAGATAGATAACAGTTGAGAAATACAAAATATGAATAAAAATTACGTCAGTCAAAGATTATTAAATATAGAAAAGTGTCCCCTATCGCTTAAAGAAGCGGGCAAACACAAAGACAATATGAAGAAGGAAATTTAAAGTGCCGAAACACGAACACTGAAGGTAGGAAAAATCCAGAAGGGAAGTTTCCTACGGCATGCAACAAAAACGTGCTAAATTGAACTGGCTTGGTTAGACAAATAAAATGGGTTACGTGAAGCGCTGACTAAATATAAAACAAGAAAAATCGCAAAATGTTCGAACACATGCTCGGAACGGAAATCGGTAAGGCAGCGCTGTTGCTTCGACGTAAAGGGAAAACTACTTCGCCCCAAATGGGGTAAACAAAATGTAGAAACAACTGCAACTGAATAACAGGAGTTACTCCAAAAAGATATGCCTTACCGAAATCCGCACAAACCACGTGCTCGAAACTATGTCTGCCAAGACCAATTCACCCACAACCTGCTACCAACACGGATCACAAGGAAGAGAGCTATCGTGTAGCGATCGCCGCGCAGCAAAATTGCGTGACCCCTATTCAGCCACGCTGAGCACAAAAAACTGTACTCAAATAGAACAAACATAAGGAGCTAAAACTATTTAAATTCACACCGTGCGTCTGCGGATTGCTAAACAACTGTAAAAAAATCTGGGGTGCTAATTGTTGACCCAATTAATTTGTTATTAATAATTTAACAACAAACAATATGGGTTGCATACGGTCAAACCCGTTTAAACAATAATATAATAATAAATACAGCTGCACACAAATCACAGCGCTAAGATGTAAATTTACGAAGAAACATGAAACGAAATAAATTTCGTTACAATCAAATCGATTTCATCCTCGTAAAAACTCACCTCAAGAAGTTCGTAAAAACTGCGAATACATATCCTGTCGCTGTTGTCGACCACAATCCCCTTATTATGGACTAATAGCTTCATCTCTCTGTCAGAACCCGACCTATAAACAAACGAAGTCAGATTGACGTCAGGAGAATTAGCCTGAGATATCGAATCAAATATCCGATACACTCGAACCAGATTAAGTAAAATTGTCAACTACAGCACAAGTGAGGTAGAAACCCAGTGGAAACCAATAAGGAAAGCACTCACAGGCACTCAGCATAGTAATATTGGGTTTGCACTCAACGACAAAAGGCAGCGGCGGATAAGAAACGACATCCTGCCCCTTATGAATGAAAGACGCAAACATAAAGCACAAAACATCAGATACAAACAACTAAACAGAGAGATGAGAGGAGCACTGCTGAGCGGCAACGTCGTTGACAGAAAGGTGCAGTGAAATGGAAGAACTCCAAATTATCATGATTTGTTTATTCTCCACAATATAATCAAAGGTCTCGCACAACGACAACGCAAGAATCACCTAGGCGTACTGAAAGATAAGACGTACGACTTTAAGAACAATAATATCCTCGTAGGCGTAGAAGAAAAACAAAAAAGTTGTACTATATGTACTCTTCAACGAAGCTAGGCCCGACCATCCTCCTGAGATTAACGAGATGAATGAAACCAGCCCCACCGCCATTAAAGACGGTTCAGGTCTAGGCCTTCTAATAGCCGTGTACAACAGAACTATTCCTACTGATTGGGTAAAATCGGTCTTTGTTATCAAACCCAAAAAAACAAACAAGTCTCATGCGAGGATTATCAGATGATACGCATGATGTCTCACGTATTGAAGGTGCACCTTCGAATAATCCACACTCGCATACACGCCAAATGTGAACGCGAAGTATTCAATACCCAGTTTGGGTTCCGAAACGGGGACTGCACTTGCGAAGCTTTTTTTCCTTAATCGTCCTCACGCAAATATATAGTCATGAACGATGAGGTACGCATGTTTTATTGATTATAGTAAAGCATTTGATAACGTATCACACTAGAAACTAATGGAGATCCTCAGAAACATTGGCATCAATGAAGGTGACATTCGTATCATCGCCCAATTGTACTGGAATCAAACAGCAGACGGCAGAGCTGAGGAAGTCACAGGCGAAGAGGTGGTTATGAAAAGAGGGTTTACGCAGGGCTGTATCCTGTCGCCACTCTTATTCAATATGTACTCTTAGGCTGTTTTTAGAGAGTCGCTGGAGGATGTAAAATACCGTCTTTTAGAATCAAGTACAGCGTAATTAACAACATCCGTTTTTAGGATGTCACGATGGTACTAGCCAATAGCCTTACGACTCTCCAAAGCATGATGAATCTTATTGTTAGGCACAGGGCGTAGTATGGTCTGCACATGAATATCCCCAAAACCAAACTAGTCGTCTTCTCCAAAGCGCCAAAGCAAGGCGCCTGCGAATCAATAACTATGGGACACATGGCGGAGCAAGTATCATCTGCAAAATATCTCGGGATAATAGTTAGCGAAGGATGCGATCACAAAAAGAAAATACTTCCAAAAACTTCCTTACTTACTTCCTTAATTGCGCATGCCAGGAAAACTTTCACTTCTATAAAAAAAGCTATTCACCAATAGAGATCTGAGCCTTCAACTGCGTATCCGCCTGCTGCGCTGCTGCATCTTTCCTATCCTATTGTATAGCACCGAAGGATGGAACTCAAGCGTTCGAAATGTATCTGTATAGAAGAATCCTACAAATATCTTGAACAGAAAGAAAAACTAATGAAGTACTAGGGCGGCTGAACAAAAGCAAAGAACTAATGACAACAACAACAAAAATGCAACCTAGAATACATCGGGCATATAATGACGGGCGAACGCTACGAGATGTTGCATCGAATTATATAGTATGTATTAAGTCGAAATTGAGGGTAAAAGGTCGGTAGGGAGACGGCCGAACTCATGGACAAAGGACCTAAGATGTTGCTATGGAAGAAATTTTCCGAGCAGCTCTTTCACATGTAATCATCATAAGATCGCCAACCACCGATAGGAGAGTCACAAGAAGAAGAATATTGGTATACATTTGTATTGTTTTCAATTTAATACAATTATTGTAATCGTAATAAATTATAATTATTTGAGAGTGCATTGCAATAAATTGTTACCGATATCGGTTTTAATTACATTCAAAAAGAAAGTGGAAGCAAATGTAAGCCCCTAGAATAGAAATGACAGTTGGCAGTAGCTACGATATACGAAAATTAACGCGCATTAGTTGCGTTATATTCAACTTCCAGTACTTCACTTTTGTAAGAGGTGATAGGGACAAATATTAATTCTCGACGGGGCCGAAATTTAAGCGAGAGTACCAACGAAATATATTAAACAATAATGGGACAGGACGACATACACTGAAATATATCGTACTAGAAGGAAGAAGCAAAGTGTTTTAAATTTCGAGTCGAAACTAGGAAGAGAGCGGTAAGATATACAGAAAAAGGGGAAGCATAAACGAGAAATAAAAGTAGACAACACAGTATCTCTTATAAATCGTCCGAAAGGGGCATACAACTTAGTAGATAGAAAATTAAAAGGGAGCAATTTTTGAAGATAAACGACTATATGATTCTATAAAGCAACCAAATGTTCAATATTCACAAAAACAACATAATCTGACTCAATTTCTGATAATTATTCATGTCTTTACGTTCAATATATCAATTGAACGCACGCATAAATTACACAATCACAGAATATAAAAATACCAAATTGTATGTTTAACCCAGTTTGCGCCATGAAGCTATATCAATACCAATTGCTTTTCATTATTACGGGTACATGTGTTGCGCGTGATTGCACAAAAGAATACAATCCAGTGTGCGGCTCCGATGGACTCACGTACAACAATCCTTGCAGATTTGGAGGAGCAAATAGCGGCAATAGAACGTTGTACATAAATAATATGGGTCGCTGCAATCGAGATTATTGCAAATGTCCTGAAGATTTGCAAATAGTTTGTGGAGGGGACAATTATTCTTATAAGAATTCGTGTGTCTTGGAATGCGCAAATATTTGTTTTAAACACGATGGGTTTTGTAACCAATAATTTGTAATAATAATAAAATAAGATCTGTGAATGTTTTCTGAAGATTACTAACTAATATTTATATATATATATATATATATATATATATATATATATATATATATATAATCTCTATTTGGCATATATGGATGGGTCTTTCCGCCTTCTTATATTCATAAATACTAGATTATGATTAAATGTGTTTATTTATTTGTTTGTAACGACACACCTTCGATCGGCTGGCATGTATTCAAGTCGGCAACTCCGTATATTAATTCAATAAATTATAGATAAGATTAGTCAATAATGTGAAAACGGTATAATCTGGTGATTCATTTTGACGACAGTATTTTTATTGTACTCGAGTAGAAATATTATTGAATAAAACAAAATATATTTATAGCATGTGTCTTAAAGGGTGTCCTATGTAATAAGCTTTAATCATAAAATTCACGTAACACAATCATGACCGATTTTTTAAAAATAAATATATATAACCATCTGTATTAGACTATTGACCCTTCACGGGTCTTTCCGTCAAAAATAAATAATATTTAAAAAAATTAGTTTTTTAATATATTCATATTTTTTATATTCTTTCCATGATTTTTATAAAACATTTCCTTGTTTATTTTTGCAATATGTGTATTGCTTGCACATAATTGAAATCAATGTCTTCTTCGTCTAATTTCGTGGAAAATCTACTTTTTTTATTAATTCAGAAAGTGGCAACTTTTGGGTTTGAATATATACAGTAGAAAACGTGGCTCCTAAATTTGTCACAGGCTGACTCACGATGGACGTGCGTATGTAGGCATGTATATAGCAA
The DNA here is from genome assembly GCA_963942505.1 of Lordithon lunulatus. Taxonomy (NCBI): domain Eukaryota; kingdom Metazoa; phylum Arthropoda; class Insecta; order Coleoptera; family Staphylinidae; genus Lordithon; species Lordithon lunulatus. The sequence goes on along the minus strand of OZ012667.1, from coordinate 48,519,441 downwards.
GAAATTTGTGGTCTTAACAGCCATATTAATTATAGTAAATAATGTAATTCATACAATTTTGAAAACTATGCTTTAACAATATAATGTCAATTATTAATTTAATATAATAATTATTGTATGAAGTCAACATATTAATAATAATAAATAAAAACATTATATTTGATTTATTTGATATAACGTAAGTTAATTATAAAATAGACTATTTTGTATAATTATGTCAGAATTACTGTCTAGCTCCATAGTACTATATTATTATCCCGGGATAATTGATAGTCCTAACGAAATACTTGCTTATAGGATTAAGTCAATTTAACCATTATATCGATTATACAACAATAACAACATTTGCAATAATAAATAGAATGATTATAAATTTGAATGACGATTCAGTTTGTAATATGAGTATATTAGTATCGAAACTTTAATTTCATAATTTAAAATTAATTAATCTGTTGGATCCTAATATAATAATGGCCATAAGCACCTTAATTATTTGCGAATCAACATTAAATTATTATTTCTAACATTATGATGATCTGTTTTTCCATTTAATATTCGTGCATACATTATATAAAGCTACTAACGTGTAAAATTACTACAAATCACCCCAATTGGTCAGTACAGACCCGCAAACAATCTGCCGTGCGCGCGGTAACCTGCTGCTGCGCGAATATAGAGGATGGGATAAGTTCACATTGGTAAAACATATAGGACATTATGCTGCAGAAATATAATTCCTACAGGCTTTAGGTGCTGTAATTAATAAACTCGTGTTAGTCCTATTTTTCATAGATTTCGAAAAGGCGTTCGATACAGTTGAATTACCCGCCATAAAAGCTGCTCTAGACCAAGCACGAATAGACTATCGATATACCAAGCTAATTGAACATATTTACCGAAACGCTACAGCAAGTATAAGGCTACACGACAATACCAACAAATTTAAAATTGGCAGGGGAATTCGCCAAGGGGACACTATCTCCCCAAAACTATTTACCACGGTTCTCGAATATGCTTTTAAAATGGTATCTTGGGAACACCTAGGAATTACAGTGGATGGAGAAAAACTTAACCACCTGAGATTCGCAGACGACATCGTCCTAATAGCCGACAATATCAAAGATGCAAAAACTATGCTCAACGACCTAAAACAGTCAACGGAAAAAGTGGGCCTTAGGATGAATATGGGAAAAACAAAAGTTATGACCAACCTAGTGCTAAGCGATCAAATCAAAATAGATGATGCTAATATAGCAGAAGTAACTTCCTATATATACCTGGGGCATCAGATATGCATAGGCCGCGATAACCAAACATGCGAGATACAGCGCCGCATAGGTTTAGGATGGGCAGCGTTTGGAAAACTAACTAACATCTTGAAGAGCGAACTACCAATGTGTCTCAAACGGAATGTGTTCGAACAATGTGTGATGCCGGTAATGACGTATGGGTCAGAGACTTTAACACTAACAAAGCGTTCCGTAGTAAAACTGCAGGTAACACAGAGGTCAATGGAACGGGCCATGCTAGGCATTTCCCTGCGAGACAGGGTACGAAACGAGGTCATCAGGGAAAGGACGGGTGTCTGCGACATTATAACACGCATCTCTAACATGAAATGGAGATGGGCAGGCCACGTTGCCAGATTTAGGGATGGCCGTTGGACTAAACGGCTTTTGGAATGGAGACCCCGTGCCGATAAACGAAGTAGAGGTAGACCACCAACCCGATGGACCGACGACATCAAGAGGGTGTCACAAAACTGGATGAACAAAGCACAACATCGTGCTGCCTGGAAAGAATTAGAGGAGGCATATGTCCTGCAGTGGACGCAAACGGCTGGAAAATGATGATGATGATGATGATGAGTCCTATTTACGTTTTCTCCCGAGTTACCATTGTAGGACTATTTTATCAAAGGACTTTCATCAGTTCATTGGTTTTCAGAATGAATTTATGTACTCTAATATTCATCTCTACACCTTCAACAACAACCTTCAACAGAGTTTTCTTTACTCATTAATTTTAGACCATTTTAATTTAATTATTTTTGATCATATATTGTGATAATAAGGCTACAATCACTAGTTATAAGATTAATCTGCATAAAATGCAATAGACATTACATATATCCTCAGTTTCATCAAAATAAGCATTTTGTGATTTTTTTAAAATTGACTTCTACAACCTGTGGAAAAGTCAGTATATATGTATATACTACGTGTAGGTATTATGCCTAGACTAATAAATACCTGTTTACAATCCTCACAATAGGAATAGCTTTCAATCCGTTAAAACATATAGCGTCAGATCACAACACTGTCGTTGGTACTATGAATCTACGACTTTAATCAATTCAAAAGAGAACACGAAATAAGAAGATAGAAATCAGATTTAGAGACTCGGGAAAAGGTGGAAGGTGATATAACCAAAGGTATAAATAATATCAATAGAGGTGAAAAGGAGGCCAACGAACTATGGCAAAGTATGAAAGGCGTACTGATAAAGCAGGAAAAAATTGCCTGAAACCTGGAAAATGGCAAAACAACAACAGTGGATGGCCGATGAAATTCTTTAACTAATGATGCGGGATGCAAATGTAAAACGCAGAACTAACAATTATAATATCATATACACCGAAATACGGAAAGCTAAAGAAATGTGGATGTCTGACAAATGCCATGAAAGAACAACTATAAAGTAAATACGATAGCTTCAACTTACATAAACAGATAGAAGCTATAATTGGTATTAACAGAAGACGTGACTCTAGTCTACTATAGATCGCAGATCATTGTATAATCACCTAAATTAGTCAGGTACTAAAACTATTCCTGAAAACCACACATACAAGGATCTACTGCTAATGCGAAGTTTATATAATAGAGTGGAAATTTGGATTCAGAGGGGCACAATAGATGCCCTTTTATGTGTGCAAGTACTACCGCAGAGAAGTCAAGATATAAATCAAGATGTGTATATATGTTTCATCGATTACGAAAAGCTTTAGAGTGCGACATGGTAGATTAAGGAAAATATTAAACGAAATTAGTCTGGATGGTTGAGATACGCGTATCTCTACTGGAATCAAGAAGCATCTGTTTGGGTCAAGAGTACCCTCAGAAGGGATTAAAATACGAAGAGGGGTACGCAAGGGGTGTGTTTTATCTTCATTAGTCTTCAATACTTATTCGAAAGCAATATTAAAAGAGGCGCTACGAGATGCAATAGAGGACATTAATATTAAACATAAAGAATGTCAATAACTAACAGATATGCAGATGAGACTGTTTTCATGGCGGAAACTTGGAAGATCTACAAGCCATACTGAATAGTTTATCCAGTAGTTCTCGTCATACGTATTCGAGTATTTGCGGAAAGCTTTACATCTTCTTTATTCAATTTCACACTGTATTTCTATTTTGTTGTCTGTGCCATGTTTAGGATTGCGTCGTTTAGGGTTCCTATGTTCATTGTGTCTGTATTTTCTAGATTTTCTTATAGTTTGTACCCTTCGCTGAATAGTATTTGATACTTTTTATTTGACTTGGTGATCTTTCCCTTTTTAGATTTAATACTACCGTTGCTCTTACCATCCTATTATCATTTTCCATAGTACAATATATTTGTTGTCCGTGATGATGTCTATATTATTTAATTTTTTACCGTGAGTACTAGACAACATCCATTTTCAGTGTTGTTAAACAAAGTATTCATAGAATTTAGATGTTGGTGTAGTAATTTTCCTAGAGATTGTTCGTTATCGTCTCCCCCTACTTTAGCGTATAGATCTCCGATTATTATTAGTGTGTAGTATGTTGGAACCTTGGACATAGCAGTGTTAACGTCATAGAATATCTCGATTTCTTCTTCTGTATGTGTGGATGTTGGCGCATACACCTGGATAATCGTAATGTTGTATCATTAATTTAGATTTAATGTATCTGTATCATTGATTTAGTTTCAATGTAAGGAAGCATGCTTTAGGGCGAATACATTCAAGATGGGGATATTTGTCTATGCTTTTTGTATTATGAAACCTCTTCCTTTCCTCTTAACGATAAAATTTTCTTCTTCATTAGAAAGTATTCTTGTGTTGTATGGTTGTATGTAGCTATGCGTAGATTTCATCTGGTTGTTTGATATCAGGATCAGGATCGTGTATTCCTCGTATCTTCCGGTCGCTGCTCGGTCGGCCTCGGCTGGATGTGCTCCCGCCGAATACTGAAGCCCAATTCGTCCTTGTTTCTGTCATATTATAATTTTACCCATTTTTTATCATGCTGGCCATTGTGGGTTAAAAGGGGTCATTGTTGAAGTAATATTTCCTCTACACCTATTCTAACGGTTATTCCACCGTGACTGGTTTATTGTTTAGCATGATACACCGGATACCCGGAATCATCCAGTAGGTGAGGTTTACTCAGACCTTTTCGCCTTCTCACCTTGCAGCTCCTGTTTCTAATGATATATAAGCTTATATGCTTTATATCCTTCCTCTGTCCTCCTATCATATGTCATATGTGTTTTTATAGGCCGTAGAAGTCTTTCTCCATTTGATTAGATAATTGTTTCTAATAATTTTTCTTAGTTTCACGGACGAGCATTGTCATCTCGTTGCGCACTCTTTTGTATTATTTGTATCATTCTTGTAATATTAATATTCTATAATTCAGATATGCTTCTTTCTTCTCTGTGCACTTTCTTGCAACTGGTGGTTACGTCATTCTGTTTTGTTTTTATTATAGTTTTTTATGGATGTATCCTGTAATAGATCGACTCGTAATTTTTATATATGTTCAGTTTAACACAAATCTTTTCTCAGGTTTATTCTCATCCTAATGTTTCTAATGGCTAGCTATGATCGCATTCCACATTGGCTAAATTGAGTGTCTAGTATTTGGTTTGTGTGTCTATTGTAGATGTGTGCTCCCTTATATTTAAAAATGTAATTCTGTATTCTTCTTTATCCTTAGTTCATCAGTCGAGCATAGGTTCATCATAAATTCTCTATAGCTATTCATCACATCTTTGTTGAATCTGTGTTTGATTCCTGGTACTATGTCAGTGCCAATGCAAGAGTTAAAGTCGCCAAGGATTATAAGATGTTCTTTGTGTTTACAACAAATATACAGCAATCAATATAATGCTGGAAACAATCAACATTCTAAATGTCCAACAAAACATCATGTTCAATGTTCTTGTGTTCATATATATATATATATATATATATATATATATATATATTCTTGTCTTCTGCCTTTGTTTTTTTTTATCTTTTTTCTTCGTTGGTGATGCGGTTTCTTAGCGACGGTCCAAGCATACGCCTTTTTATGTCTCGTGGAGTTGTTCTGAGCTTGTGTACTAATGTGACTGCTAGTGACATACTTTTCATGACTTATGTCAAAACCAGGAGTATACTGGTGTTAAGACTTTTTACTGTAGGCTTATTAGGATAGTCAAGTTATTTAATACACTCCCTAATTTCCGTACAGCGGCCCATGTTTATATTCGTCTGCTTATTTCTGCCATCTTATTTTCCTTGCCGAGTTTAATTTTACGTCCTAGGTATATTCGTCAGTGGAGTTTATGGTTTTGTTGTTCACCTGCACTATGTTATTTCTGCGTTCATTGCTTTGGGTTTTCTAGGTTCATTTGTAAGTCTACTTCGTTCGAGGAGTTGCCAATGCTGGTCGTACTAGGCCAGCACTCCCCTAGTATTAGATGCCTTGTGTTTACTAGAACTGGGCAGAGGCACATTACCTGCTCTGCTGTTTCTAGTTCTTCATTGCATCCTCTACATAACGGGCTGTCCACCAGACCCTATCGTGTGTAGGTGTTTGTTTAGCCGGCAGTGGACAGTTAGGATGTTGGTCAATAATTTCAGATTCGTTCTAGATAAGTTAAGGAGGGCCGTATCTGAAATTTTACAAGGTTGCCTAATTGCCACCTTTGATTGCTTGCAGCCCGGCGTTTCTCGTCATCTTACCTTTTGAAGAGCATGTGTCCTATGCTCTATTATTTTTTTCCTGTACCTGCAGAAAGTATTTCATCCTCTTGGGTTGTTAGAGGATGCAAGGATCTCTTTGTTGGCAAGCTCATCGGCGATTTCGTTCCTCTCGATGCCACTATGTCCCTTGATCTAGCAGAGTTCTAGTTTGTTATGATTAGCTAGCTCCTCCAAGCTGTGTAGACATGAATATAGCTCATTCGACACAAATGGCATTTGGTGCATTTAGAGCTGCTTTGCTGTCGGTATGAGTATTTGGATATGTTTATCCTTAATATTCCGTATTCCGTTCATCTAAAATTTGAACATACTTTAATATTCCTGTTAATTCAATTTGGAAGACTGAAGTGAGTCTTCCAAGTGATGCACTTATCTTGAGATCGAGTTCTGGGGAGAATATTCCATGGTCAGCTCTCGTCTTAGTTGTGGATCCATCAGTATACATGGTTATGTTGGCGCCTTGTGGGATACCATCATTATATTATGATGGTCTGAAAAATGTTTGACAATAGTGTATGAATTCTGTCGCACTTACCTTCTATGAGGAGGTCTAGTGTGATAGCTTCACTCAGTATGCTCCTATGTTCAATGATTCTACCTTGATCATGCCACAGGTTGAGTGAATATAGTGAATATATAATAATTAATGCTGTTCTTGCTGCAGGATCCCTTATAAGAAGGTCGAGTGGTTGTAGACATACAGTGCTTCAAGAGCTGCTGTGGGTGTTGTTCTCATAGTGCCAGTAATGGGAAGACACGCCATCCGCTGGATGTGTGATAGCTTTGAGATTGTTGTGAGTTGTTTGGTTTTCGACCACCAGACTATTGCACCATATGCGATAGTTGGTCTTATGGTATATATCCATTGAGTAATCTTGGGAGACAGGCCCCATGTTTTACCAACCGCCCTGCGGCATTGCCAAAATGAGATGCAGGCTTTTTTCAGCTTGGATGTTATATGCTCATTCCAGTTCCGTTTTCTATCCATAATTAATCCGAGATATTTTAGTTTCTCTGTGAGTGTCAGAGGGATATTAAAGAGAGTTGGCATGTTCATGAGCTCGAGTTTCCTCTTCCTCGTAAACAATATCAGTTCTGTCTATTTTGGATTTACTGTTAGCGAATGGCTATCGCACCAGTTCTCCTCAATCTTTACGGCACTCTACATGAGATTGCAGAGTACACCTTCAAAACAGCCATTTATCATGATCACTATATCGTCAGGATAGCCAACGGCATAGTATCCTGAGTTGGTTAATTCCAGGAGGAGGCTATCAACTACAGGCTCCCACAAAAGGGGTGAGAGGACTCCACCTTGAGCCTCTTCTTGCAACTTTTTTTGATGTTACGTCATCTAGTGTTACTTGGATTGTTCTTAGACCAAGCATATTTTTTATCCAGCCCCTCATAGTGGGGTGAAGCCCGTGAGATGTTAGAGCATTATCTATACCTACTCTTAAATGTTGTTTTGTCAAAAGCACCTTCAATATCAATGAAGGTGGCAAGCAACGAACTTTTATGCTGCAGTGTTTCTTCTATTTTAGAAGTCACCACATGTAGGGCTGATTCGGTTGAGCGACCTTGTTGGTAGGCATGCTCACGGAGCCTTTCCAACGTCTTCATTAGAAATGAGGTTAGGCTGATGGGCCTGAATGACTTGGCAAGTGTGTAATCTACTTTGCCTGGTTTGGGTATAAAGGTCACTTTGACCTCTCTCTATGTATTGGGTATGAACCTAAAAGCAATCGGTAGACTATGATTGATTTATTTGTAGGCCAATGAATACGATCGTATCCGTTCCATTTTTAATTAAGTTATTTAACATAATTATTGTGTCGAAAATATTACATATAAGGTACAAAAAAAATCCAATTAATATTTAAAACAGTGAAAATGTTCTTGATATATACAATCGTAAATTGGTTTTAATTTGCTATAAGATTTATGTTTATTCTTAGAATTAGATATAGTAACTTGAATAAAAATGATATGTTTCAGCTGTTTATGTTCAAAATTGCTCTGCTAGTTTATCGTTGATCTTGTGATATAATAAAAGAAACATCTTTTTCTAGTGAATCTGATAAAAGAAACGTAACTCTTTATAAATATTGGCGTTTTGTTACAAAATTCGAGAAAATAAATATAAATAAGTTGTATACCTGTTTATATCTCAGTAAATTCAAGTAGCTGGGATGTATTTACTATTTTTCCTTACTCTATGAACGTTCGCCTACAACTTATTGATAGAGAAAATCACCATTTTCTTCTCACCCTATACATACTCGAAGTATTTACTAGATATGATAAATATTTTAAGTAAACTAGAATGTTATGTATTTCAAATACAACATAGATGATTACTTGAATGTATATTTCTTTTTGGGTTATATAGACGTATAAAATGGATATTCTATATATTAGAATATCATCAAGCCCTTCACACTCATACTTATACTAATACAATAAATACGCCCATGTTGGTATATCTGACAGCAATGCGCATTTAAGATAACAGACAACATGCACGTTTAAATAGCTGTGTTTATATTACTGCAAAGGATACGCTATTATAAAGTATATGCAAACCGTTTTTAATTACTATATAGCCTATTGTAATTTTAATTTAATGGTAATTTAAATGTCACATTCGTGTATACTTTGGTGTCATCGCATGATATGAAATTAATAAAAACATTCATCCAT